>CM054061.1:295406217-295990758 GCA_028641055.1 Alopecurus myosuroides
TTTTATGGAGATACACCACTAGTGAACCTATGAACCCCGACCCATTTTCCACACTGTTAAACGAACCACAACAATTTCCTGCTCTCTTTACTTACTGCGAGCATACACTTTTTCCACACTATACGTCTAATCTTTGTTTTCAGCAAGACCGGTGAGATTGACAACCTCACTGTACCGTTGGGGCAAAGTATTTTGGTTGTGTTGTGTGCAGGTTCCACGTTGTTGCTGACACCGGTGAAGCGCCAGCACCACCATTAGTGGCATCAACTTTTCGAAGGTCCTGTTTCTGCTACTGGATTGATAACCCTGGTTCTTAACTAAGGGGAAAACTCCTACCGATGTGCTCATCACACCCTCCTCTTGGGGTCCCCAACGCAAGCATCACCCCTACCCTCACCTCCTAGCCCACATATCTGAAGGCCCCATCCCTGATCTCTCCACTGCTCCACAAGGACTCTCCATTGGTGGAAGATTGGAGGTGCTCCCCTCCATTGTTGGTTCTCTTGGGGCATCGACCCTCCTTTGATCTCCTAGGTGCATCCTCCGCCAAGTTAGGGCAAGGATGTCGTCCTCGGGTACGTTTTTGGTCTCTTCCCTCTCAAATCCCCTCTTTCTTCCCCATTAGCCATTGATTTTGGGATTTGTGAGTACTTCATGCTAGGGATCGAGCTCATGTGTTATTCCACTATGTTCATCATAACATTATTTCACCTTGGGTAATCTAGAGATTTTAGTTAGTATGGTTTGGTGACTACCTCTCTTATAGCACTCAATCGATCACCAACTTATGATCACTAAATACCTAAGTTTTCCCTAATTTTCCTTGCCACACACAGGAATTTTTCTGACCATGTATACTTATTATGCATATTCGTATCTATGCTCTCAATTTCACAGGTCGAGGCAATGTGTAACACCTGGGGTGTTACCTGTTTGTTTGCTTGCATCATATGCATCACATTGCATTGCACCATGTTTGCATCACAACTGAAAAATTTCAAAACAATTTAAACTTTCACCCTTGCTCCAAATTTCCAATTTCAAACCTGCAAACTAAATCACCATTTGTTCTCAATAGTTGAAATTGTTTTAAACAATTGCCTGCCAAGTAAAACTTGTCCCTGTTATTAAAACCCTAATGGCTACTTCCAAAATTCAAATCAAATCACTCATTAAATTGTTGGTTTAATCAAGTCATTAATTCAAGCAGTTAACTCCAAATCATTTTCAAATTCAAATCTATTCTCACAATCAGTACCTTTTTGAATCCATAAAGTTCACCACCCAGTTGTACTATTTAAATCATTTTAAAAACTTAGGGGTAACCCTATTGAAAAGGCTTTGTCTTTCTAATATTAACTAATATTGAAAATTTCATCAATTTGGATTCAAATCCAAACAGCAATGTAAAAGTTTGAAATTTTCAAAATCCTTTTGCCAACTGTTAGCTTTTGAGCTAACATGGTCCCATGATTTTTCTCAGAATTTTTAAAGTCCAAAACCTTATCAAATTCATCCCAAATCTGTTTGAGCAAAAAAAAAAAAAAACAGAACAATTTATTAAAAGTTTTCGGCTGAGGGGAGAGGCAGGCTGGGCCAAGCCCAGCCCACAACCCCAGCCTTCCCAAACACGCGCGGCCTGCTGGCCCTTCTCCTAGCTCCGTACGGATGACCTCAGCACACGCCAGCACCTCAACCACCGAGCTCCACCTGCTCCCCAGGGCCTATATCTACCCCCTACCTCCCACCAAAACCCTAGCCTAGGTCCCTGCTCCCCTTCTACCGCCGCCAGCCATCATCCTCTTCTCTCTTCTTAGCCAATTTCTTGCCGGAGTTTCGGGGGGTGGATGGACTGCGGGGAGCTCGCCGTCGACAGGACGCCGCGGACCTCCATCGACCCCTCTGAGGCCACCATCGGCACCGCCTGAATCTCTACATACTCCACGGCAACCGCAGCAGGGTCCAGGGGACCGTGATCGGCAACGACGAGGTCATCACCGCCGTTGCTGTTCTGAAAAACCTCACCGCACCGTCGGCACCGTCGTCTTCCCGTACTCCTCTCGCCTCCGACAAGGTCCCGGTGAGCCACCGCACCGATCCCAACCCCTGAAACCTTCCTTCGCTTCTTGTTTGCTCGATGCTTTTTCTGAACCGCCGGCGGTGTCCACCACCGTGGCGCCATAGTCGCCGTGAGTTTCGTTTCTGTGCGAGCACGGGCCCGTCGAGCAAACGAACCTGTTCTCCTGGCTGTTGCGCGTACATCCAACTGCTCAGCGCCGCCCGTACGTGGTCACCTCGCCGGCAGCCTCCGTTTTCGCTCCGCCGTCGACAGTTGCAGTCGCAAGACTGAAACTGGTTTCAGTTTCGTCAGATAACTGTAGATCTGAACGTTAACCTCTCTGAACGCGGTATACTGACAGAACAGCTCGCTCACCTCACTGGCAACGCACCTGCGCTCTCGCTTCCGCGACGCGGGTTCGAATCCCTCGCACCGCACGGGGAAAACCCCACCTTTTTGCGCGCAGTGCTGACAGGGTGGCCCCCCCTGTCAGCCTCTCCTCTGCCACGCCAGCGTGCTGACCCCGCAGGCCCACAGGGCAGTGTCTGTGGGTAAACCCCAGCACGGTAACAAACGAATAAAAACAATTTTGTTTTAAATTTCTATTCCATTTTAAATAGCAGAATTAAAACCAAACTTTGAAATTCCATATCTTTCGTTTTATAATTCCAACAAATACAAACTTTATATGAATTCTGATCCAAATTTCCTAAACTTTCCAAATATCTAATTTGTAAACTGTTTTGAAAACTTCAAATGCATTTAAACTTCAAATTTAAATATTTCAAATGTTAATTTGTAAATTCCATAACTAATTATTTACTAATCCAATAAATGCAAATAAAATATGTTTTCCATACCATTTTAAATAAGCTATTCAAATATAAATTTTGTTTTCTGTTTTGAATAATTAAAATTGCCTAAACCATTTAATTCTTGTTTAATGCAATTAAAAATTGTTTAATATTGTTTAATTCCTAATTAAATAATCCAAAGTCCAATTTCAATATGTGAAACATGTAATCCAACTAAAAATTGATGTTCTTTTCAAATATCAACTTTGTTATCTGTTTTGAACAATTTAAATGGTTGAAAACAACAAGTACTTGTGTGTTCCCTTTAAGGCACCCAAAATTCCCTAAAATTAATAATAAAATTCTAAATTGCTACACCCTATTCTAATTTGATTCTAATGTTGTTATTTTGCTGTTTCCCTTTTGCATGCATCATGCTAACCCACCTACACCTGTTGATTAGTTGGAAAACAATTGTTTCAACCATAATTCATGGGCTTTTCATATGTAACTCAAAATTGCATATGGGTCCATTTAAATTTGTTTAACTTGTCAACTAGTTTATTTCTATGCATCAATTAAATTGTCATGCATCCATACCTTGATCATGCTGGATCTTTTGCTGTAGTAGTAATTGTTGCATCCGGTGTTTGTTCGAGGTTCGTTGCTTCTTCCCGGATAGGACGTTGAGATGATGTGAGCAACGACAAGTTCTGCTACCTTGCGGGATCTCAGGCCAGTATACTCACTTGCTGCCATATGACTGCCTTTCATCACTTGTTACCGATTCTTTCCGTTGATTCTTTCCTGCTATCCTTAGTAGTAGTTGTTTCTGTTACGAACCTATCACATGAATCCTTTAACCCTGATATTGCCTCACCTCCACTCCTATAACCTTTGCTTGTGCCCGTGTCTTACTAGCATTCTTAGGTTGTTTTGCTCGAGTCTGTTACCCGTTACTTTCTGTTATTACTTCATTATGTTCTGGGGCTCGATGTTTAATCAATCAATCATGCTACTGTTATTATCAATAATAAATTTGATGATAAGGCACCGGCAGGAGGCCCTTGTGGTTTTGAGGCCTGCTAGTGTCGACCCTAATAGGAAAAGGGTCTTGTCTACTGATCCATGATGAGCGCACTACCCGCATGTGGGAAGCGAGTATGGGCGCCCCCCTCAATTTGACTCGATTCGCATCTCGTCCAAATCGCCTCATTTAGTTCGGGTTTTCCATTTGCTGCATGCATGATCTTGCGAGCCCTTGGTACCCGGGTGGAACTTTCGTAGTCGGCATATAGGGGGACACGTTCTTAGAGTGCTATGAGGGTCCATTTTCTTCTGGGCTCGATTAGCCGTGCGCCCAAGGTGCTTTGGGCTTGATGCGAAGAAGGGTTGGATTGTGTAGAGTACCTCGCTTGGTGGGGTGATCTCCCATCTGGCGGGTTATTCTTGCGTGTACGGCTAAATTGGTGCAACCCTGCAGGGATAATCTTCTCGAGAAGCCGTGTTTTCCGCGGTTATGGATTACTTGGTGAAAGTACTGGCTAACAAGTACTCAGGACAACTTAAACATAATGATCAACCATGTTACACCCAACGATTAACAACTTGACTAGTAATAGGTTTATTCACACAATAACTTGATTCACCTCTAATACAACTGTGTGAGTTATCCTCGGATTGCTTCTTCGGATAAGGGGCGAGATCCAGGATGGGTTTGTTTGGAGTTACTTTCAGGTGGTTACAATACTCGATCTTATCTCCTTTCTGATAGCCGGAAGTTGTAGTATCTCTCCGTAGTTGGTTAGTGCAGCCTGCTGTCGCTTATTTGCAATAACCCCTTCCTTTCCGTTGATCCTAAAGTATTTGTATCTTGTGATGACTGGCTACGCCGGTATCTTGTGAGTATGGGTTTTATCCCCCTTGCCAGTACTTAACCGTACTGACCCACGAATCTCTTTCGTGGCTGCAAATTCCAAATTGCAGTCAACAGGTTCGAAGTCTGACGACGTTAGCTTGGGAATCCCTCCGGCTTGGCCTGGGCAGGGATTGGACGCTCTCGGTTATCTTCAGGACTCTTAGTCCAATTTGTATCTTGTCCGTAGTCGGACACTTTGTTGTTTCTTCCGCTGTTATTTGGATCTTTGTATTGTACTCAGTTGTATCCTTGACCCGTTTGAGTCATCTTGTATCTATCTGTTTCTGTTGTAATTGTGGAATATTCGTGAACTATTGTAATGTTATCATAAATGGCAACCTGGAATCGGTTATTATGCGGATTTGGCGGAAATGCTGAAATCTGCATAGTACCCGATCTCGGGGCGTCACAAATGGTATCAGAGCCCAGGTTCCGATTCCCGAGATTGTTTCGATACGAATGGTTATCGAAGCAACGGGTCCGCAAAGCCTGTAGGATAACCTCGCTAACGGTCGATGTTTCTAGGGTGTCAAAAACTATTTCTGCTAAACTATTTTGGAAAAACATCTCAATAGGATTCTTGTTTTCTCCTCATCTCTATTCTACTTCTTCTTCTATCTCATTGTTTTGGGGTCTACTCTCGTACTCAATCTTTCAAAGTGTTAGGATCCTACGTGGGTGGACGTTTTCTGAGCCTTTAACCTAATAGGTTCGATCAACGGAAGATTCCTGGTGGAAGAACATCGTCGTCACTCCGAGCAAAAATCCCTTGTTAGTGGTGTCGAGGAGATCAGCTGGAAGCATGAAGAATCGATAGTCGAACTTCTTTCCCCTCCCGGGTTAGCAGGTGGATTGCGAGGGCGCAATCCCTTGTTAGTGGTGTCGTCTGTAACACCTGGGGTGTTACCTGTTTGTTTGCTTGCATCATATGCATCACATTGCATTGCACCATGTTTGCATCACAACTGAAAAATTTCAAAACAATTTAAACTTTCACCCTTGCTCCAAATTTCCAATTTCAAACCTGCAAACTAAATCACCATTTGTTCTCAATAGTTGAAATTGTTTTAAACAATTGTCTGCCAAGTAAAACTTGTCCCTGTTATTAAAACCCTAATGGCTACTTCCAAAATTCAAATCAAATCACTCATTAAATTGTTGGTTTAATCAAGTCATTAATTCAAGCAGTTAACTCCAAATCATTTTCAAATTCAAATCTATTCTCACAATCAGTACCTTTTTGAATCCATAAAGTTCACCACCCAGTTGTACTATTTAAATCATTTTAAAAACTTAGGGGTAACCCTATTGAAAAGGCTTTGTCTTTCTAATATTAACTAATATTGAAAATTTCATCAATTTGGATTCAAATCCAAACAGCAATGTAAAAGTTTGAAATTTTCAAAATCCTTTTGCCAACTGTTAGCTTTTGAGCTAGCATGGTCCCATGATTTTTCTCAGAATTTTTAAAGTCCAAAACCTTATCAAATTCATCCCAAATCTGTTTGAGCAAAAAAAAAAAACTGAACAATTTATTAAAAGTTTTCGGCTGAGGGGAGAGGCAGGCTGGGCCAAGCCCAGCCCACAACCCCAGCCTTCCCAAACACGCGCGACCTGCTGGCCCTTCTCCTAGCTCCGTACGGATGACCTCAGCACACGCCAGCACCTCAACCACCGAGCTCCACCTGCTCCCCAGGGCCTATATCTACCCCCTACCTCCCACCAAAACCCTAGCCTAGGTCCCTGCTCCCCTTCTACCGCCGCCAGCCATCATCCTCTTCTCTCTTCTTAGCCAATTTCTTGCCGGAGTTTCGGGGGGCGGATGGACTGCGGGGAGCTCGCCGTCGACAGGACGCCGCGGACCTCCATCGACCCCTCTGAGGCCACCATCGGCACTGCCTGAATCTCTACATACTCCACGGCAACCGCAGCAGGGTCCAGGGGATCGTGATCGGCGACGACGAGGTCATCACCGCCGTTGCTGTTCTGAAAAACCTCACCGCGCCGTCGGCACCGTCGTCTTCCCGTACTCCTCTCGCCTCCGACAAGGTCCCGGTGAGCCACCGCACCGATCCCAACCCCTGAAACCTTCCTTCGCTTCTTGTTTGCTCGATGCTGTTTCTGAACCGCCGGCGGTGTCCACCACCGTGGCGCCATAGTCGCCGTGAGTTTCGTTTCTGTGCGAGCACGGGCCCGTCGAGCAAACGAACCTGTTCTCCTGGCTGTTGCGCGTACATCCAACTGCTCAGCGCCGCCCGTACGTGGTCACCTCGCCGGCAGCCTCCGTTTTCGCTCCGCCGTCGACAGTTGCAGTCGCAAGACTGAAATTGGTTTCAGTTTCGTCAGATAACTGTAGATCTGAACGTTAACCTCTCTGAACGCGGTATACTGACAGAACAGCTCGCTCACCTCACTGGCAACGCACCTGCGCTCTCGCTTCCGCGACGCGGGTTCGAATCCCTCGCACCGCACGGGGAAAACCCCACCTTTTTGCGCGCAGTGCTGACAGGGTGGCCCCCCCTGTCAGCCTCTCCTCTGCCACGCCAGCGTGCTGACCCCGCAGGCCCACAGGGCAGTGTCTGTGGGTAAACCCCAGCACGGTAACAAACGAATAAAAACAATTTTGTTTTAAATTTCTATTCCATTTTAAATAGCAGAATTAAAACCAAACTTTGAAATTCCATATCTTTCGTTTTATAATTCCAACAAATACAAACTTTATATGAATTCTGATCCAAATTTCCTAAAATTTCCAAATATCTAATTTGTAAACTGTTTTGAAAACTTCAAATGCATTTAAACTTCAAATTTAAATATTTCAAATGTTAATTTGTAAATTCCATAACTAATTATTTACTAATCCAATAAATGCAAATAAAATATGTTTTCATACCATTTTAAATAAGCTATTCAAATATAAATTTTGTTTTCTGTTTTGAATAATTAAAATTGCCTAAACCATTTAATTCTTGTTTAATGCAATTAAAAATTGTTTAATATTGTTTAATTCCTAATTAAATAATCCAAAGTCCAATTTCAATATGTGAAACATGTAATCCAACTAAAAATTGATGTTCTTTTCAAATATCAACTTTGTTATCTGTTTTGAACAATTTAAATGGTTGAAAACAACAAGTACTTGTGTGTTCCCTTTAAGGCACCCAAAATTCCCTAAAATTAATAATAAAATTCTAAATTGCTACACCCTATTCTAATTTGATTCTAATGTTGTTATTTTGCTGTTTCCCTTTTGCATGCATCATGCTAACCCACCTACACCTGTTGATTAGTTGGAAAACAATTGTTTCAACCATAATTCATGGGCTTTTCATATGTAACTCAAAATTGCATATGGGTCCATTTAAATTTGTTTAACTTGTCAACTAGTTTATTTCTATGCATCAATTAAATTGTCATGCATCCATACCTTGATCATGCTGGATCTTTTGCTGTAGTAGTAATTGTTGCATCCGGTGTTTGTTCGAGGTTCGTTGCTTCTTCCCGGATAGGACGTTGAGATGATGTGAGCAACGACAAGTTCTGCTACCTTGCGGGATCTCAGGCCAGTATACTCACTTGCTACCATATGGCTGCCTTTCATCACTTGTTACCGATTCTTTCCGTTGATTCTTTCCTGCTATCCTTAGTAGTAGTTGTTTCTGTTACGAACCTATCACATGAATCCTTTAACCCTGATATTGCCTCACCTCCACTCCTATAACCTTTGCTTGTGCCCGTGTCTTACTAGCATGCTTAGGTTGTTTTGCTCGAGTCTGTTACCCGTTACTTTCTGTTATTACTTCATTATGTTCTGGGGCTCGATGTTTAATCAATCAATCATGCTACTGTTATTATCAATAATAAATTTGATGATAAGGCACCGGCAGGAGGCCCTTGTGGTTTTGAGGCCTGCTAGTGTCGACCCTAATAGGAAAAGGGTCTTGTCTACTGATCCATGATGAGCGCACTACCCGCATGTGGGAAGCGAGTATGGGCGCCCCCCTCAATTTGACTCGATTCGCATCTCGTCCAAATCGCCTCATTTAGTTCGGGTTTTCCATTTACTGCATGCATGATCTTGCGAGCCCTTGGTACCCGGGTGGAACTTTCGTAGTCGGCATATAGGGGGACACGTTCTTAGAGTGCTATGAGGGTCCATTTTCTTCTGGGCTCGATTAGCCGTGCGCCCAAGGTGCTTTGGGCTTGATGCGAAGAAGGGTTGGATTGTGTAGAGTACCTCGCTTGGTGGGGTGATCTCCCATCTGGCGGGTTATTCTTGCGTGTACGGCTAAATTGGTGCAACCCTGCAGGGATAATCTTCTCGAGAAGCCGTGTTTTCCGCGGTTATGGATTACTTGGTGAAAGTACTGGCTAACAAGTACTCAGGACAACTTAAACATAATGATCAACCATGTTACACCCAACGATTAACAACTTGACTAGTAATAGGTTTATTCACACAATAACTTGATTCACCTCTAATACAACTGTGTGAGTTATCCTCAGATTGCTTCTTCGGATAAGGGGCGAGATCCAGGATGGGTTTGTTTGGAGTTACTTTCAGGTGGTTACAATACTCGATCTTATCTCCTTTCTGATAGCCGGAAGTTGTAGTATCTCTCCGTAGTTGGTTAGTGCAGCCTGCTGTCGCTTATTTGCAATAACCCCTTCCTTTCCGTTGATCCTAAAGTATTTGTATCTTGTGATGACTGGCTACGCCGGTATCTTGTGAGTATGGGTTTTATCCCCCTTGCCAGTACTTAACCGTACTGACCCACGAATCTCTTTCGTGGCTGCAAATTCCAAATTGCAGTCAACAGGTTCGAAGTCTGACGACGTTAGCTTGGGAATCCCTCCGGCTTGGCCTGGGCAGGGATTGGACGCTCTCGGTTATCTTCAGGACTCTTAGTCCAATTTGTATCTTGTCCGTAGTCGGACACTTTGTTGTTTCTTCCGCTGTTATTTGGATCTTTGTATTGTACTCAGTTGTATCCTTGACCCGTTTGAGTCATCTTGTATCTATCTGTTTCTGTTGTAATTGTGGAATATTCGTGAACTATTGTAATGTTATCATAAATGGCAACCTGGAATCGGTTATTATGCGGATTTGGCGGAAATGCTGAAATCTGCATAGTACCCGATCTCGGGGCGTCACACAATGAACCTCAAGACAAGTCAAAAGGCAAAGTCCCAACCACCTATGCTCGCAAGAAAGGTAGTGCCTCTCAAGTTTGTGACTCCACTCCCTCTCAGTCCAAGAAACCTCCGGTCAATCCGGAGGAGCCCGTTCATGCCTCTTGGAAGAATCTCCCCACAACAGTTTTTGAGAAATCTCGGTTGAGTTCAATCCGTATGAGTTTGGTCAGCGCACTTGCAGGGACAAAACTTCTATTACAAAACGCATCAACATCTTTATGAATTTGCAATATGATATTCGAAGAACCCTTATGTGGCCACCAGTCATGGAGGTGATGGATTTCATGGAATAAGCTCTCTTCATAAGATTGACCGTCCCTTTGCTCCCAAGCTTCTTCGGGAATTCTATGCCAGTGTTCACTTCACCGAAGGGCCTCGGTCTATGACATGGATGAGTGTTGGTGTCAAATGTACCGCCACACATGCTGAGTTTGTTGTTCTTCTTGGACCCGAGGAATTGCCCTTTTCCCCTATGGTTTATACCTGGATCCATGGTGAGACTAGGCATATGATGAGGGCTGGAGAGGGCATCCGCCACTGCTATCCTCCATAAATTGGCCTTAAATACATTTCTAAGGTTGCTTACTTCACTGACTTTTGGTATGTCATCCATACCATCCTGTGGAACACTATGAATGTGAAGTTTGGCGAGAAGGGTGAGGTTCACAAGTGCCTAGTCAATATTCTCTATCACATTGTTCCTGTCAAGGAATCAAACAAAAATATGGATACTATGGACTACATGTGGCACGAGATGATGATCGTGATCCGAAAAGGGAAAGTTCTCATCTATGGTTAGTACCTTCAGGAGCTCTTTGAGGCAAATATCCCTGCTACTCTCATTACCAACTATCAGATGACTGTTCCCACTTGTCTTCGTCTCAATGGTCCCTCCCTTGAAGCTGCATAGCCCAAGACCAAGAGGGCTCGCACAACCATGTCTAGGGAGATTCCCAGTTCTCCTTCTGTTGGTGGTGCCCCCGACACAGATGCTCCAGTTTCGAATCCCAAGAAGTTCACTCTCAAGATTTCTCTTGACGCAATCAAAGGCTCATCATGCAAAAACTTTACCTTCCGGTTGAGTATAGCTCTGACGAGCTCTTTGAGAAGTCTTGGCATTCCAAGCACACATATTGGCTCTATGATGATGCCGCTTACCTTGGTCAGTTTTGGCAAGGCAATACCGCAGAAGCTAGCTCCAACATGGTTGTTATTACACAAGGTGAAAATGGTGATCAAGCTGACGAGGAAGGAGTGGAAAAGGATGAGTAGGATGTCCAAGGTCAAGACGGTGATGACGACTCTGATGAGGACTTCATGAAGTGATTCCTTGGGTGCATAGCTTCACTTTCCCCTTTTTGGTGTCTTGATGCCAAGGGGGGAGATCTATTAGGACTACTGGGGATTTGCATTGAGGGGGCATTGCATCATCGATTTGTTTCTTCCATTTGCAATTTTCTTTGATATCTTAGTTGAACTCAATTTGGGATTTATGATTTGTGGAACTTAGTTATTCGTATGATATTGTAAGACTATGTCATCCCTGGGTTAGCTATCTATATGATGAATTCTATGGTGAGCTTAATTCTATCACTTATCTATGGTCACTATAATGGTATGTTACAAAGTAGTCCATCTCTAGAGACAAATGATCTACATGTTAAAATTTTTGCTCATTGTCTTCATACTTATATTACTAGCTATTGTTGAGAAAATATTGATGTATAAAACATTGAGTGATTTATCATCCCTATTTTTGTGCCCCCTAGAATTAAATGAAACGTTAAAACTTGGGAACACAACTAGGGGGGCTAGGAAAACTTGAAATCCTAAATTTATATATTTCTCCTTGCAAATCCGTGTGTTGTCATCAAACATCGAAAGGGGGGAGATTGAAAGGACATGTGTCCCTTAATATTATTTTTGTGTTTGATAACAACACTTGGAAAGTCTAACTATTTACTTGTAGTATTTAGGAAATACAAAGTGTTGCAAATTGGATGAAATAATCTCTAAAAAGGTACAAATGGATTAAAAGGATAATTGGAGGAGAAAAGAAGAAGAAAAACTGCTAAGCCGACCTGGCTGGGCACAAGGCCGGGCTTGAGGCCGGGTTTCATGGCTGGCCGGCCTAGGCGGGGCTGAGGTTGGGTCCAAGGCCGGAGGCTTCGGGTACCTAGCCGGCCTGCGCCTCGTGGAGTCGGCCTAGGCCGGGCTCTCTAGTCGAGGCCGGGTGGATGGCCGGCCTAGGCCAAGTTCCTTGGTAGGCTCCATCTGCGTCCCTGCCGGCCTCCAAGCCGGACTAACCAGTCGCAAGGTCGGGTTTCCTGCAAAAAGTAAAATATGCCCAAACGACCATATTCCCCCACCTATATAAAAGGATGGTCTTGTTCTACCTCTAGAACATGTCACTTGAATCTTCTCTCTCCACCATTACAATGACCACCTCAAAACTCAAGGATCTCCCCAAATACACAACCAAAGCCCTTGATATCTTGGGATTTGAAGGAGAGACCCTAGATCTACACCTCCACCAAACCGATTCGTCGCCACCCCACCTGTCCCCTAAGGATCTTGTAGTTCTTAGTTCTTTGGAACCTAGAATCTTGTTGTTCTTAGTTCATCAGAGCTTAGAGCCTTGTTGGTGTTCCCGAAGCTTTGGGAGCTCGTGGATCTTGTTGCTTGGAGTCTTCCAAGATTTGGTGAGGATCCTCCAAGTTGTGGAGTGTACCTTTTGCTTGTAAAGATTATAGTTTTCAACCTCAACGGAAATATAGTGAGTCGAGCCTCTCCACATCGGTGGAAGAACTCGAAGGAGATACGGTGTGCCATTTGGCGGCTATTCGATGTCCCACTTTGGTGGCATCGCACCACTCCAACGGAGACTAGCTTCCACTGGGAAGTGAACTTCGGGATATATCTCCATGTCATTGTGTTCGGTTATCCCTGAACTTATTGTTGCTTGTTGATACTAGATTAGCTGTATAAATATCTTGTGCTAGTCGTATTTGCTCACCATATAGGATTGTTCACTTAGTTGCATAATCTAGGCGATCTATATTTGAGCAATATCTTATTAAGCAAAAAAGAAGTAAAATTTGTAGTTAACCTATCCCCCACCCTAGTTAACCTCTCGATCATTCACCCTCCTTCTCAAGAAGATCTTGAACCTCTCCATATTGGCTCATGAGATGTTCAAAGTGCTTTTTAGTTTCACCTTGTAAGTTAGCCATAAAGAGGTCCAAAGATGAAATTTCATCTTCTACACTAAGACTAGCAAGATCATGATTTCCATTTTGAGTCCTAGAGAGGGAAGAAGATGATACCTCGGAGGCCTTAGCCATGAAGCACTTTGCGGATGGAGTGGGTAGATTTTCATTGGGGGGTTGAAGAGAGATGGTGATGATGAAGAGGCCATTGCTATGGCGACCACTTCACTTGTGGCTTCTTCTTTTTCCTCTTCACTATCACTGGAAGCATACTCTTCTTGAGTCACCAACACAATCCTTGAGGTTGGCTTCTTGAAGAAAGATTTCTTGCAAGTGATCTTGGACTTGTCCTTGAGAACAAGTTTTACTCCTTGAGTTTCTCAACTCTCGAAAGGGCACTCGGCAACGAAGTGGTATTTGTATTTAAAATTGAAGCAAGACCTCACTTTTTGAGTCAGTTCCTTGCCATAACTTGACTTGGTATTTTCCTCAACATAGGCCTTGGCCTTGGATGGGTTCCTCTAGAACTTCTGAGAAGCAAGAGAAATGTAATCTTTAAGAACGAGATCAAACTCTTTGGCATGTAGAGGAGCCAAATCTACACCCGATTCAACCCCATCTTCTTTATCCACCACCTTGGTCATAAGGGCCTTCAAAACAACGGAGGCCCCTTTGTGCATTCCAATAGCACGAGCACGAGAGTCTTGAATAAGCTTGGTTTGCACTTGGAAGGATGGCATCTCTTGCATAACCTC
Organism: Alopecurus myosuroides; assembly: GCA_028641055.1. Taxonomy (NCBI): domain Eukaryota; kingdom Viridiplantae; phylum Streptophyta; class Magnoliopsida; order Poales; family Poaceae; genus Alopecurus; species Alopecurus myosuroides. Next base: position 295,420,149 of record CM054061.1, read on the forward strand.
ATTGGAAATCATGAGATGATAGTTGTGTCTTCCTTGGATGCTCTTCAAGTCAACGGGCTCAAATGGCATGAGGGCACTCACATACTTCCTCTTGATCCAAGTATAATGAACATGAGTGGCACCAAGACCACTAAAGTAGGTGGCAAGGGTCTTGAGTCTTCGATACATGTCCTCATGACTTTGACCATCAAGCATATAGAACCCTTTGGCCTCATTGCTGAGGGCATCAAATCTATTCCCATTCATCCTATAATTTCCTTCATTCATGGATATAAGAGCATCCCATGTTTCCTTGGCGGTGGAGAAATTTTTAATATGTGGCATGATATTCTCTCCCGTGGCTTGTTGAATCATGTGCAAAGCCACGAAGTTCTGTTGACAATCAACCACTTCTCTTCTTGTCAAGTTATTTGGATAAACATGCTTGTATCCGTCTTCAATGATTCTCCATAGCTCTATGGAAGAAGAGTTCAAGTGAGTTTTTACGAAATATTTCCATTGGCCAAAGGAATGTGCATCAATTTTAGGTGGGTCACCTCTATTGCTTATATGGGGGTGTGGGATAGGAGGGTTGGGAGAGTACCAACCTGTAACATTATGATAATCTTCCTTCCCATACTCTCCCTTAGATAATGAGGGTTTCTTAGGCATCAAAGATTCACTTTTAGTTTCTTCACCCTCTTCCTCCTCATATTTTTCATCTGGAATGGTGTCTTCTAGAGACGCTGATGAGGAAGGAGCCGTTCCATTGGCTTTCATGAGTTGCGCTAACATGTCACACAACCTTTGTATTTAGGTCTCCATGGAGGAGGTAAACGAAGCTTGAAATTTCCTTGAGATCATCCATGGTGACCAGAACCGCGGGCACACTGGTTTCCTCATCGATGGCCATTCTTCTCTTAGGCGGTTAAGCCCGAAATAAGATCCGAGGCTCTGATACCAATTGAACGGATCGTATGGGCACCTAGAGGGGGGGTGAATAGGTGCTACCTCCAAATTTCAATACTTTTTTTATTTTAGGCTTGACACAAAGGTAAATTCTCTAGACATGCAACTACGGTGAATTTACCCATATGTCAAACTACACTAATCAAGATACAAGCACAATGTAAAAGCTAAAGGATAAAAGTAACCCAAGTGGAAGCACCCGGAGTCAAGGATGTATTCCCAAGTTCCTCCTTTTAAGGGTAGCACATCTCTTTGGAGGGTTGTGAGTTTCGCCACAAAGGCCTACTCAACGCCACAACAGCCTCACCTAGACTCCGATGAACTTCGCCATAAAGGCCGAGTTCACCTTACACTATGGAATCCTACGAGGCGGAATCTGGAGCCTTTACAACGAGCTTGAGGCACACAACCACAACTGAATTGGGGCTCTCAAGGCCACCAAGAATCTGTTACAAACAACAACTGAGTAACAATGAGGTCTAGGTTTTCCCCAAGGAAACCCTAGACATAAATTCCTCAAGTGAATGAGAGGGAAATGAAGAAATCCTTGGTGAAGATGTAGATTGGGGCCTTCTCCTTCAATCCTCCAAAGATTAACGCGGTTGGGTGGAGGGATGTGGAGAAATCTAGCTTTTGGTTAGCACAATTAATGGTGCCTTCAATGCTGGATGACCTCACCAGAGGTGGAAGAAGGGGAGGGGTATTTATACCCTCTCCTCAATATGTAGCAGTTTGAAGTCCAACCGGAGACTTTGCACTAGAGACTCCGTGTAACAGCCCAAGTATGAAAACCTACCATTTATAATGTTTGATTTCTTGTTATTAAAGTATTGCATCATGGCATCATATTTATTTCATTGTTTGCCTTGTTTACTATTTGTTTTGCATCTGTTCTTAATTGTTTTCACAATGAAACTCAAACAATTTCAAATGCTTTGTTTTCATACTTGCTCTGTTACAACCTTTTAAATAAAAATTTCAAATAAAAACCCACCAATTGTTTCCAATTAATCCATAAGGTTCAAACCATTTAAAATTATGGACTTTAATAATTCACTTAATTCAATTGTTATTCAAATCCAATTGCAAATTGCAAACACAGCAACCAATTGAAATTTATGAAAACTACAAACAATCCTAAGCAATTTGTTTCAATTAAAATTGAGGGTTCAAACTAATTGAAATGGTTCTTTTCTTTAATTTTCACTTAATAATAAAAACTCATTCAAATTCAATCAAAATTCAAATAGCAGCATAATTTAATTATTTGATTTTGTAAAACAAAACTTGCCATTGTTGTGGTTACATATTTGAGCCATACCAAAAATTTTCTAGAATTTTTCTAAGCCAAAACCCTAGTCTTTTCTTCCTAACTCCTTTCAGCAAAAAAAAAAGAAGCAGAAGAAAAAAAATAAAAACAAGCAAAGGAGAGAGGGGCAGGCCCAGCCCAACTCACCCCCCCCAGGGCCTGCTTACCTGTTCGCCCTTCTTCTTCCCTGTACGGCGTCCATCCGCTGCCTCCACGTCGATGGCAGAGGAGCAGCAACGGCTGCGACCACCTCCTCCCCCCTATAACTCAAGCTAGATGCCCTAGCTCTCCCCCCTCAACCCTAGCCCCTTCTCCATCGCCCACCGCCGTCAATCCCTCCTATCGCCTCTTCCACCTCCAGCTCCTTTCTCTCTGTACCCCAGTCTCTGTAACTGAACACACCCAAAAACAGCCCCTTGCTCCGTTGATCGCCGGAGCTCCGGTCCTCCTCCGGCCAGGGAGGGGGCGGGAATGGAAACGCCGAGCCAAGGGCTCCCTCTCCCCCCTCGGCTTGGACCGTGGCTGCCCGGAGCGCCGCCGCCGTCGCCTCCAATCGCCGCCGACGCCCTCTGCTCCCTGCTGCTCCGCCTCCCTGCTGCGACCTGCTCCCGATCGCCCAAGGTGAGGCCCCCTTCCGCCTCCTTCCTCTCGCCCCTCTACCTTTCTCCCGCGAGCCCGCACCCCCCCCCCCCCCCCCGCGGTTGGTCCCCTCCGGCGAGAAGCACACCACCGCCGGCCGATCTCTGTCGAGGTGAAGCCATCGTGCTTCAGTCAGTTACCGATTCAGACATTCAGAAAAACCAACCGAACCAACAGCTTAAGCCCCCCCCCCCCCCCGCATCCCCTTCTGTTACAACTGAATGCACCAGCCCAGTGGTGCTGTCCCCTTGGCGCGTCCAGGAGGTGGGGGGATCGAATCCCACCCCCTGTAGAATAAAACCACATTTTATTTTGCAAGGTTTTGGTACAGGAACTTCCAGCAAATCACACCTAGGCCCCTGGTATTAAATCTAGACCACTGAAATAATTTTTCCTAAGTCCCTAATGGATTAAAAATGGCAGATTTACACTAGATTTTGTAAATTGCATAAGAAAATCATTGTAACTCCAATTTTGACTTTTTAAATATGTTTTTTGTCCCAAATTAAATGTTCTATCCAAATATAAAATTTATTTCCTGTTTTGAATATTTTAAATTGGTGCAAAATTTGAAAACTTGTCAAATTCACTTAAACTTGCAAAATTCATAACTTGTTCATAAAAATTCCAAATTGCACAAACTAAATATGTTTTCCAATCAACTTTTCATGTACTTTCCAAATATAAATTTTGTTTGCTGTTTTGAATAATTTAAATTGCTGAAAACAACTGTTTCTTAATTAATGCATTTAAAATTGCCAAAATAATAACTTGCTCATTTTAAATCCAATTTCCACAAATGAAATATGTTTTCCATGCAAAATTAAACCACCTTTCCAAATATAAAATTTGTTTCCTGTTTTGAATAATAAAAATTGGTTAAATGATTTAAATCTTGTTTAATTAATTTAATATTGTTAAATTCATAACTTAATCAACTAAAATTCTTTTGGGACATATAAAATATGTTTTCAAACCCTAAAAGTATAAACTTTTGAAATATGAATTTGGTTTAATGTTTTGAACAAATAAGAATTCAAATAAGTTCATGTTTGAATTAAATTCATTTAATTCTTGCTTAAACTTGTTTAATTCATAAATAATTTATTTGAAATCCTTTTTCAACAAGTGAAACATGTAATCCAACTAAAATTTGATGTTCTTTTCAAATATAAATTTTGCTAATTGTTTTGCACACTTTAACTTGATTAAAACAACAAATACTTGTGTGACATGTTTAAGTAACCAAACTTTCCAAACTTAACAAATAACTTCCACACTTGTTAAATTCCTTTTCACTTGCATCTATTATTGTTATTCATTGTTATTTTGTTGTTGTCATCATGCATGCATCATGATAAGCAAACTTTCACATGTTAATCAATTATAGATCATTTGCTCCCACTTAATGCATGGACCTTTTCCATATGCAATCCAATTGCATAGGGATCCATTTAAATTGTGTCACTTCATCAACTAGTTTATTTTGATGCAACCATTAACTTGACATGCATCATCTTTGATTGTGCACAATGCCATGATAATGATTGTTTATATTTCTGCATTGTTTGTTTGCTTCTTTCCGGGTACACGACGACGTTGAGACCGGCGATACTTACGACACCCCTTCTAAGGAGTTAGCTCAGTACCAGGCTACTGGGTTTGCAGGCAAGTTATCACTCACATGAACCATCGTGTTCCTTTCAACATTGATTACCGATACTTTCCGTTGTTCTTTTCTGCTAGCCTTAGTAGTAGTTGTTTCTATTACGAACCTATCACATGTATCCTTTAACCCTGATATTGCCTCACCTCCATACCTAGAACTATTGTTTGAGCCCGTGTCTTACTAGCATGCTTAGGTTGTTTTGCTCGAGTCTGTTACCCGTTACCTTCTGTTACTATCTCTATTATGTTCTGGGGGGCTCGATGTTTAATCAATCAATCAATCATGCTAATGCTACTATTAATAATAAATTTGATGATAAGGCACCGGCAGGAGGCCCTGTGTGGTTTTGAGGCCTGCTAGTGTCGACCCTAATAGGAAAAGGGTCTTGTCTACTGATCCATGATGAGCGCACTACCCGCATGTGGGAAGCGAGTATGGGCGCCCCCCTCAACTTGACCTGATTCGCATCTCGTCCAAATCGCCTCATTTAGTTCGTGTTTTCTATTTGCCGCATGCATGTTTTTGCGAGCCCAGGCCAGGGTGGAACTTTCGTAGTCGGCATATAGGGGGACACGTTCTTAGAGTGCTATGAGGGTCCATTTTCTTCTGGGCTCGATTAGCCGTGCGCCCAAGGTGCTTTGGGCTTGATGCGAAGAATGGTTGGTTGTGTTGAGTGCCCCGCTTGGTGGGGTGATCTCCCATCTGGCGGGTTATTCATACGTGTACGGCCAAATTGGTGCAACCCTGCAGGGATAATCTTCTCGAGAAGCCGTGTTTTCCGCGGTTATGGATTACTTGGTGAAAGTACTGGCTAACAAGTACTCAGGACAACTTAAACCTAATGATCGAACATGTTACACCCAATGATTAATAACTTGACTAGTAATAGGTTGATGACACAATAACTTGATTCACCTTTAATACAACTGTGTGAGTTATCCTCGGATTGCTTCTTTGGATAAGGGGCGAGATCCAGGATGGGTTTTGTTTGAAGTTATCTTTCCGTTGGTTACAATCCTCGATCTTATCTCCTTTCTGTTAGCCGGAAGTGGTAGAACATCTGTAGTTGGTTAGCGCAGCCAGTTGCAACATTTTTTATATCCCCTCTCTTCCGTTGAACCCAAGGCATCTGTGCTTGGTGTTGACAGGTTACACTTTGGTGAACTGTGAGTCTTGCTTGCCAGTACGTTTATGTACTGACCCCTTTGGGGCTGTGGTTTCCGCAGACCTATGTTTCCGAGGATCTACTTGGTGGCTACTACGTGGAGTATGACGAGACTGCTGACGAGTAGATAGCGGACCCGGGCAGGATCCGAGACTTCGTGGATGGGCTCCGTCTGTTCGTTTCCGGCCTCTTAGGCCTATTTGGTTCTTGTCTGTACTCAGACATGTTGAATGCTTCCGCTGTATTGTACTGATGTATTGTTGGGGCATGTGCCCTCTGAATGATTGTATTTGCTATCTCTGCTCTAATGAGAGCCAATTTATTTCAATCTTTTGTGTCGTAGAGATATGTTGTGATTATCATTCGTTTAACGCTGTTGACGTACCATGTGTGATTGGTATGAAGTACGTCGACAGTAGTGCCTTTGATCTCTAGTGGATAGTTTACATCGACGATGGAATAGCAGGGCTTGTGTTGTCGCGCATAAGCGCAGGCCTACCAGGAAGCTGGGACGTGGGAGCAGTTATGCCCCATAATCCAAGCACTTGCTATCCAGTTCGGCCCGATGAGTATCCCCTAGAAATCAGGGTGCGACAAATGGTATCAGAGCCTGTCTGCCTGTAGGATCCCTTTTTACTGGTCGCAGTTGAGTCTAGAAACTATTTTGTAGCTATATAGGAAAAATGAAACGTGAGAGTAGGAATTCTGTTGTTTTTCTTCTTTCCCCACCCACCCACCCTTTTCTGGTAAGGAAGTGCAACGTTGTTTTCCCTTCTCATCTAAACTTTCAAGTTAGGATTTCACGAATCCTGGTTTCTCTAGGATGGTTATATCTACTAGTCCATAGGAATGGAGGTGGTTGTGACATGATTTATCATGTTGCCTACTCACGATTGAGAACGGAGGCGTGTAAGCCCCGGAAGCAAATCCTCTATTCCTTAAGCAGTAGATATTGATCCTTTAGAAGCCCCGATGGGTTTTTCCGTAGTACCTCAGGAGTTTTGTTCTCGTTTTCCCCGATGTTGATATCCTGTTCTTCTCAACATCCTTTTCGTCCGTTGAAATCTTGTTGTTGTTTTCCACTTCAATTCTTCTACCGGCGTCTAATCAAAACTTCCCAAATATCAAGTCTATCTGGCCAGAAAGGTTGTTGTTGTTTCGAAAACTTTCAAGCTATGAGAGCTGGCATTCCTATCACCTGGGGTTGTTTCGAGGAAGCATTCCTGAAGCACCACATTACAGATAGTCTATTCTCCAAATGAATCAAATTCTGTCCAGCTGTACACCATCGATACAAAAACCTCTCCCTTTACTTGAAAATGTTCCGGTGGTTTCCAAATTCCCTGACGTCTATCCAAGGTGCACGATGTGTTTCACGTGTCACAACTCAAGAGGATCTTCCCATGAAGTTTCCGGACCTTTCTTTTCTCAGTAGGAATCTCGGGGCGCGATTCCTTCAAGGGGGGGCGTTTTGTAACAGCCCAAGTATGAAAACCTACCATTTATAATGTTTGATTTCTTGTTATTAAAGTATTGCATCATGGCATCATATTTATTTCATTGTTTGCCTTGTTTACTATTTGTTTTGCATCTGTTCTTAATTGTTTTCACAATGAAACTCAAACAATTTCAAATGCTTTGTTTTCATACTTGCTCTGTTACAACCTTTTAAATAAAAATTTCAAATAAAAACCCACCAATTGTTTCCAATTAATCCATAAGGTTCAAACCATTTAAAATTATGGACTTTAATAATTCACTTAATTCAATTGTTATTCAAATCCAATTGCAAATTGCAAACACAGCAACCAATTGAAATTTATGAAAACTACAAACAATCCTAAGCAATTTGTTTCAATTAAAATTGAGGGTTCAAACTAATTGAAATGGTTCTTTTCTTTAATTTTCACTTAATAATAAAAACTCATTCAAATTCAATCAAAATTCAAATAGCAGCATAATTTAATTATTTGATTTTGTAAAACAAAACTTGCCATTGTTGTGGTTACATATTTGAGCCATACCAAAAATTTTCTAGAATTTTTCTAAGCCAAAACCCTAGTCTTTTCTTCCTAACTCCTTTCAGCAAAAAAAAAAGAAGCAGAAGAAAAAAAATAAAAACAAGCAAAGGAGAGAGGGGCAGGCCCAGCCCAACTCACCCCCCCAGGGCCTGCTTACCTGTTCGCCCTTCTTCTTCCCTGTACGGTGTCCATCCGCTGCCTCCACGTCGATGGCAGAGGAGCAGCAACGGCTGCGACCACCTCCTCCCCCCTATAACTCAAGCTAGATGCCCTAGCTCTCCCCCCTCAACCCTAGCTCCTTCTCCATCGCCCACCGCCGTCAATCCCTCCTATCGCCTCTTCCACCTCCAGCTCCTTTCTCTCTGTACCCCAGTCTCTGTAACTGAACACACCCAAAAACAGCCCCTTGCTCCGTTGATCGCCGGAGCTCCGGTCCTCCTCCGGCCAGGGAGGGGGCGGGAATGGAAACGCCGAGCCAAGGGCTCCCTCTCCCCCCCCCCCCCGGCTTGGACCGTGGCTGCCCGGAGCGCCGCCGCCGTCGCCTCCAATCGCCGCCGACGCCCTCTGCTCCCTGCTGCTCCGCCTCCCTGCTGCGACCTGCTCCCGATCGCCCAAGGTGAGGCCCCCTTCCGCCTCCTTCCTCTCGCCCCTCTACCTTTCTCCCGCGAGCCCGCACCCCCCCCCCCCCCCCCCCGCGGTTGGTCCCCTCCGGCGAGAAGCACACCACCGTCGGCCGATCTCTGTCGAGGTGAAGCCATCGTGCTTCAGTCAGTTACCGATTCAGACATTCAGAAAAACCAACCGAACCAACAGCTTAAGCCCCCCCCCCGCATCCCCTTCTGTTACAACTGAATGCACCAGCCCAGTGGTGTTGTCCCCTTGGCGCGTCCAGGAGGTGGGGGGATCGAATCCCACCCCCTGCAAAATAAAACCACATTTTATTTTGCAAGGTTTTGGTACAGGAACTTCCAGCAAATCACACCTAGGCCCCTGGTATTAAATCTAGACCCCTGAAATAATTTTTCCTAAGTCCCTAATGGATTAAAAATGGCAGATTTACACTAGATTTTGTAAATTGCATAAGAAAATCATTGTAACTTTAATTTTGACTTTTTAAATATGTTTCTGTCCCAAATTAAATGTTCTATCCAAATATAAAATTTATTTCCTGTTTTGAATATTTTAAATTGGTGCAAAATTTGAAAACTTGTCAAATTCACTTAAACTTGCAAAATTCATAACTTGTTCATAAAAATTCCAAATTGCACAAACTAAATATGTTTTCCAATCAACTTTTCATGTACTTTCCAAATATAAATTTTGTTTGCTGTTTTGAATAATTTAAATTGCTGAAAACAACTGTTTCTTAATTAATGCATTTAAAATTGCCAAAATAATAACTTGCTCATTTTAAATCCAATTTCCACAAATGAAATATGTTTTCCATGCAAAATTAAACCACCTTTCCAAATATAAAATTTGTTTCCTGTTTTGAATAATAAAAATTGGTTAAATGATTTAAATCTTGTTTAATTAATTTAATATTGTTAAATTCATAACTTAATCAACTAAAATTCTTTTGGGACATATAAAATATGTTTTCAAACCCTAAAAGTATAAACTTTTGAAATATGAATTTGGTTTAATGTTTTGAACAAATAAGAATTCAAATAAGTTCATGTTTGAATTAAATTCATTTAATTCTTGCTTAAACTTGTTTAATTCATAAATAATTTATTTGAAATCCTTTTTCAACAAGTGAAACATGTAATCCAACTAAAATTTGATGTTCTTTTCAAATATAAATTTTGCTAATTGTTTTGCACACTTTAACTTGATGAAAACAACAAATACTTGTGTGACATGTTTAAGTAACCAAACTTTCCAAACTTAACAAATAACTTCCACACTTGTTAAATTCCTTTTCACTTGCATCTATTATTGTTATTCATTGTTATTTTGTTGTTGTCATCATGCATGCATCATGATAAGCAAACTTTCACATGTTAATCAATTATAGATCATTTGCTCCCACTTAATGCATGGACCTTTTCCATATGCAATCCAATTGCATAGGGATCCATTTAAATTGTGTCACTTCATCAACTAGTTTATTTTGATGCAACCATTAACTTGACATGCATCATCTTTGATTGTGCACAATGCCATGATAATGATTGTTTATATTTCTGCATTGTTTGTTTGCTTCTTTCCGGGTACACGACGACGTTGAGACCGACGATACTTACGACGCCCCTTCTAAGGAGTTAGCTCAGTACCAGGCTACTGGGTTTGCAGGCAAGTTATCACTCACATGAACCATCGTGTTCCTTTCAACATTGATTACCGATACTTTCCGTTGTTCTTTTCTGCTAGCCTTAGTAGTAGTTGTTTCTATTACGAACCTATCACATGTATCCTTTAACCCTGATATTGCCTCACCTCCATACCTAGAACTATTGTTTGAGCCCGTGTCTTACTAGCATGCTTAGGTTGTTTTGCTCGAGTCTGTTACCCGTTACCTTCTGTTACTATCTCTATTATGTTCTGGGGGGCTCGATGTTTAATCAATCAATCAATCATGCTAATGCTACTATTAATAATAAATTTGATGATAAGGCACCGGCAGGAGGCCCTGTGTGGTTTTGAGGCCTGCTAGTGTCGACCCTAATAGGAAAAGGGTCTTGTCTACTGATCCATGATGAGCGCACTACCCGCATGTGGGAAGCGAGTATGGGCGCCCCCCTCAACTTGACCTGATTCGCATCTCGTCCAAATCGCCTCATTTAGTTCGTGTTTTCCATTTGCCGCATGCATGTTTTTGCGAGCCCAGGCCAGGGTGGAACTTTCGTAGTCGGCATATAGGGGGACACGTTCTTAGAGTGCTATGAGGGTCCATTTTCTTCTGGGCTCGATTAGCCGTGCGCCCAAGGTGCTTTGGGCTTGATGCGAAGAATGGTTGGTTGTGTTGAGTGCCCCGCTTGGTGGGGTGATCTCCCATCTGGCGGGTTATTCATACGTGTACGGCCAAATTGGTGCAACCCTGCAGGGATAATCTTCTCGAGAAGCCGTGTTTTCCGCGGTTATGGATTACTTGGTGAAAGTACTGGCTAACAAGTACTCAGGACAACTTAAACCTAATGATCGAACATGTTACACCCAATGATTAATAACTTGACTAGTAATAGGTTGATGACACAATAACTTGATTCACCTTTAATACAACTGTGTGAGTTATCCTCGGATTGCTTCTTTGGATAAGGGGCGAGATCCAGGATGGGTTTTGTTTGAAGTTATCTTTCCGTTGGTTACAATCCTCGATCTTATCTCCTTTCTGTTAGCCGGAAGTGGTAGAACATCTGTAGTTGGTTAGCGCAGCCAGTTGCAACATTTTTTATATCCCCTCTCTTCCGTTGAACCCAAGGCATCTGTGCTTGGTGTTGACGGGTTACACTTTGGTGAACTGTGAGTCTTGCTTGCCAGTACGTTTATGTACTGACCCCTTTGGGGCTGTGGTTTCCGCAGACCTACGTTTCCGAGGATCTACTTGGTGGCTACTACGTGGAGTATGACGAGACTGCTGACGAGTAGATAGCGGACCCGGGCAGGATCCGAGACTTCGTGGATGGGCTCCGTCTGTTCGTTTCCGGCCTCTTAGGCCTATTTGGTTCTTGTCTGTACTCAGACATGTTGAATGCTTCCGCTGTATTGTACTGATGTATTGTTGGGGCATGTGCCCTCTGAATGATTGTATTTGCTATCTCTGCTCTAATGAGAGCCAATTTATTTCAATCTTTTGTGTCGTAGAGATATGTTGTGATTATCATTCGTTTAACGCTGTTGACGTACCATGTGTGATTGGTATGAAGTACGTCGACAGTAGTGCCTTTGATCTCTAGTGGATAGTTTACATCGACGATGGAATAGCAGGGCTTGTGTTGTCGCGCATAAGCGCAGGCCTACCAGGAAGCTGGGACGTGGGAGCAGTTATGCCCCATAATCCAAGCACTTGCTATCCAGTTCGGCCCGATGAGTATCCCCTAGAAATCAGGGTGCGACAAATGGTATCAGAGCCTGTCTGCCTGTAGGATCCCTTTTTACTGGTCGCAGTTGAGTCTAGAAACTATTTTGTAGCTATATAGGAAAAATGAAACGTGAGAGTAGGAATTCTGTTGTTTTTCTTCTTTCCCCACCCACCCACCCTTTTCTGGTAAGGAAGTGCAACGTTGTTTTCCCTTCTCATCTAAACTTTCAAGTTAGGATTTCACGAATCCTGGTTTCTCTAGGATGGTTATATCTACTAGTCCATAGGAATGGAGGTGGTTGTGACATGATTTATCATGTTGCCTACTCACGATTGAGAACGGAGGCGTGTAAGCCCCGGAAGCAAATCCTCTATTCCTTAAGCAGTAGATATTGATCCTTTAGAAGCCCCGATGGGTTTTTCCGTAGTACCTCAGGAGTTTTGTTCTCGTTTTCCCCGATGTTGATATCCTGTTCTTCTCAACATCCTTTTCGTCCGTTGAAATCTTGTTGTTGTTTTCCACTTCAATTCTTCTACCGGCGTCTAATCAAAACTTCCCAAATATCAAGTCTATCTGGCCAGAAAGGTTGTTGTTGTTTCGAAAACTTTCAAGCTATGAGAGCTGGCATTCCTATCACCTGGGGTTGTTTCGAGGAAGCATTCCTGAAGCACCACATTACAGATAGTCTATTCTCCAAATGAATCAAATTCTGTCCAGCTGTACACCATCGATACAAAAACCTCTCCCTTTACTTGAAAATGTTCCGGTGGTTTCCAAATTCCCTGACGTCTATCCAAGGTGCACGATGTGTTTCACGTGTCACAACTCAAGAGGATCTTCCCATGAAGTTTCCGGACCTTTCTTTTCTCAGTAGGAATCTCGGGGCGCGATTCCTTCAAGGGGGGGCGTTTTGTAACAGCCCAAGTATGAAAACCTACCATTTATAATGTTTGATTTCTTGTTATTAAAGTATTGCATCATGGCATCATATTTATTTCATTGTTTGCCTTGTTTACTATTTGTTTTGCATCTGTTCTTAATTGTTTTCACAATGAAACTCAAACAATTTCAAATGCTTTGTTTTCATACTTGCTCTGTTACAACCTTTTAAATAAAAATTTCAAATAAAAACCCACCAATTGTTTCCAATTAATCCATAAGGTTCAAACCATTTAAAATTATGGACTTTAATAATTCACTTAATTCAATTGTTATTCAAATCCAATTGCAAATTGCAAACACAGCAACCAATTGAAATTTATGAAAACTACAAACAATCCTAAGCAATTTGTTTCAATTAAAATTGAGGGTTCAAACTAATTGAAATGGTTCTTTTCTTTAATTTTCACTTAATAATAAAAACTCATTCAAATTCAATCAAAATTCAAATAGCAGCATAATTTAATTATTTGATTTTGTAAAACAAAACTTGCCATTGTTGTGGTTACATATTTGAGCCATACCAAAAATTTTCTAGAATTTTTCTAAGCCAAAACCCTAGTCTTTTCTTCCTAACTCCTTTCAGCAAAAAAAAAGAAGCAGAAGAAAAAAAATAAAAACAAGCAAAGGAGAGAGGGGCAGGCCCAGCCCAACTCACCCCCCCAGGGCCTGCTTACCTGTTCGCCCTTCTTCTTCCCTGTACGGTGTCCATCCGCTGCCTCCACGTCGATGGCAGAGGAGCAGCAACGGCTGCGACCACCTCCTCCCCCCTATAACTCAAGCTAGATGCCCTAGCTCTCCCCCCTCAACCCTAGCTCCTTCTCCATCGCCCACCGCCGTCAATCCCTCCTATCGCCTCTTCCACCTCCAGCTCCTTTCTCTCTGTACCCCAGTCTCTGTAACTGAACACACCCAAAAACAGCCCCTTGCTCCGTTGATCGCCGGAGCTCCGGTCCTCCTCCGGCCAGGGAGGGGGCGGGAATGGAAACGCCGAGCCAAGGGCTCCCTCTCCCCCCCCCCCCGGCTTGGACCGTGGCTGCCCGGAGCGCCGCCGCCGTCGCCTCCAATCGCCGCCGACGCCCTCTGCTCCCTGCTGCTCCGCCTCCCTGCTGCGACCTGCTCCCGATCGCCCAAGGTGAGGCCCCCTTCCGCCTCCTTCCTCTCGCCCCTCTACCTTTCTCCCGCGAGCCCGCACCCCCCCCCCCCCCCCCCCCGCGGTTGGTCCCCTCCGGCGAGAAGCACACCACCGTCGGCCGATCTCTGTCGAGGTGAAGCCATCGTGCTTCAGTCAGTTACCGATTCAGACATTCAGAAAAACCAACCGAACCAACAGCTTAAGCCCCCCCCCCCCCCCCCGCATCCCCTTCTGTTACAACTGAATGCACCAGCCCAGTGGTGTTGTCCCCTTGGCGCGTCCAGGAGGTGGGGGGATCGAATCCCACCCCCTGCAAAATAAAACCACATTTTATTTTGCAAGGTTTTGGTACAGGAACTTCCAGCAAATCACACCTAGGCCCCTGGTATTAAATCTAGACCCCTGAAATAATTTTTCCTAAGTCCCTAATGGATTAAAAATGGCAGATTTACACTAGATTTTGTAAATTGCATAAGAAAATCATTGTAACTTTAATTTTGACTTTTTAAATATGTTTCTGTCCCAAATTAAATGTTCTATCCAAATATAAAATTTATTTCCTGTTTTGAATATTTTAAATTGGTGCAAAATTTGAAAACTTGTCAAATTCACTTAAACTTGCAAAATTCATAACTTGTTCATAAAAATTCCAAATTGCACAAACTAAATATGTTTTCCAATCAACTTTTCATGTACTTTCCAAATATAAATTTTGTTTGCTGTTTTGAATAATTTAAATTGCTGAAAACAACTGTTTCTTAATTAATGCATTTAAAATTGCCAAAATAATAACTTGCTCATTTTAAATCCAATTTCCACAAATGAAATATGTTTTCCATGCAAAATTAAACCACCTTTCCAAATATAAAATTTGTTTCCTGTTTTGAATAATAAAAATTGGTTAAATGATTTAAATCTTGTTTAATTAATTTAATATTGTTAAATTCATAACTTAATCAACTAAAATTCTTTTGGGACATATAAAATATGTTTTCAAACCCTAAAAGTATAAACTTTTGAAATATGAATTTGGTTTAATGTTTTGAACAAATAAGAATTCAAATAAGTTCATGTTTGAATTAAATTCATTTAATTCTTGCTTAAACTTGTTTAATTCATAAATAATTTATTTGAAATCCTTTTTCAACAAGTGAAACATGTAATCCAACTAAAATTTGATGTTCTTTTCAAATATAAATTTTGCTAATTGTTTTGCACACTTTAACTTGATGAAAACAACAAATACTTGTGTGACATGTTTAAGTAACCAAACTTTCCAAACTTAACAAATAACTTCCACACTTGTTAAATTCCTTTTCACTTGCATCTATTATTGTTATTCATTGTTATTTTGTTGTTGTCATCATGCATGCATCATGATAAGCAAACTTTCACATGTTAATCAATTATAGATCATTTGCTCCCACTTAATGCATGGACCTTTTCCATATGCAATCCAATTGCATAGGGATCCATTTAAATTGTGTCACTTCATCAACTAGTTTATTTTGATGCAACCATTAACTTGACATGCATCATCTTTGATTGTGCACAATGCCATGATAATGATTGTTTATATTTCTGCATTGTTTGTTTGCTTCTTTCCGGGTACACGACGACGTTGAGACCGACGATACTTACGACACCCCTTCTAAGGAGTTAGCTCAGTACCAGGCTACTGGGTTTGCAGGCAAGTTATCACTCACATGAACCATCGTGTTCCTTTCAACATTGATTACCGATACTTTCCGTTGTTCTTTTCTGCTAGCCTTAGTAGTAGTTGTTTCTATTACGAACCTATCACATGTATCCTTTAACCCTGATATTGCCTCACCTCCATACCTAGAACTATTGTTTGAGCCCGTGTCTTACTAGCATGCTTAGGTTGTTTTGCTCGAGTCTGTTACCCGTTACCTTCTGTTACTATCTCTATTATGTTCTGGGGGGCTCGATGTTTAATCAATCAATCAATCATGCTAATGCTACTATTAATAATAAATTTGATGATAAGGCACCGGCAGGAGGCCCTGTGTGGTTTTGAGGCCTGCTAGTGTCGACCCTAATAGGAAAAGGGTCTTGTCTACTGATCCATGATGAGCGCACTACCCGCATGTGGGAAGCGAGTATGGGCGCCCCCCTCAACTTGACCTGATTCGCATCTCGTCCAAATCGCCTCATTTAGTTCGTGTTTTCCATTTGCCGCATGCATGTTTTTGCGAGCCCAGGCCAGGGTGGAACTTTCGTAGTCGGCATATAGGGGGACACGTTCTTAGAGTGCTATGAGGGTCCATTTTCTTCTGGGCTCGATTAGCCGTGCGCCCAAGGTGCTTTGGGCTTGATGCGAAGAATGGTTGGTTGTGTTGAGTGCCCCGCTTGGTGGGGTGATCTCCCATCTGGCGGGTTATTCATACGTGTACGGCCAAATTGGTGCAACCCTGCAGGGATAATCTTCTCGAGAAGCCGTGTTTTCCGCGGTTATGGATTACTTGGTGAAAGTACTGGCTAACAAGTACTCAGGACAACTTAAACCTAATGATCGAACATGTTACACCCAATGATTAATAACTTGACTAGTAATAGGTTGATGACACAATAACTTGATTCACCTTTAATACAACTGTGTGAGTTATCCTCGGATTGCTTCTTTGGATAAGGGGCGAGATCCAGGATGGGTTTTGTTTGAAGTTATCTTTCCGTTGGTTACAATCCTCGATCTTATCTCCTTTCTGTTAGCCGGAAGTGGTAGAACATCTGTAGTTGGTTAGCGCAGCCAGTTGCAACATTTTTTATATCCCCTCTCTTCCGTTGAACCCAAGGCATCTGTGCTTGGTGTTGACGGGTTACACTTTGGTGAACTGTGAGTCTTGCTTGCCAGTACGTTTATGTACTGACCCCTTTGGGGCTGTGGTTTCCGCAGACCTACGTTTCCGAGGATCTACTTGGTGGCTACTACGTGGAGTATGACGAGACTGCTGACGAGTAGATAGCGGACCCGGGCAGGATCCGAGACTTCGTGGATGGGCTCCGTCTGTTCGTTTCCGGCCTCTTAGGCCTATTTGGTTCTTGTCTGTACTCAGACATGTTGAATGCTTCCGCTGTATTGTACTGATGTATTGTTGGGGCATGTGCCCTCTGAATGATTGTATTTGCTATCTCTGCTCTAATGAGAGCCAATTTATTTCAATCTTTTGTGTCGTAGAGATATGTTGTGATTATCATTCGTTTAACGCTGTTGACGTACCATGTGTGATTGGTATGAAGTACGTCGACAGTAGTGCCTTTGATCTCTAGTGGATAGTTTACATCGACGATGGAATAGCAGGGCTTGTGTTGTCGCGCATAAGCGCAGGCCTACCAGGAAGCTGGGACGTGGGAGCAGTTATGCCCCATAATCCAAGCACTTGCTATCCAGTTCGGCCCGATGAGTATCCCCTAGAAATCAGGGTGCGACACTCCGTCCTAAAGGCCAGAGACTTTGCAAGAACTCGGAGACTCTGACAATTCTCCAGACGAATACAGTGGGTGAAACCACTTTGATGATTGCTCTATGAAATCCTGAGTCCAGAGACTCCGCCCTTGGTAGACCGAAGACTCCGGAAAATCTCCAGCAAGAATCCGGACAGTAATAGAGGGTAACACCACTCGGCCTTCCCGCTGAGAAATCTTGAGTCCGGAGACTCCGGCCTGGGACCCCGTAGACTTCGGCCTGGAGATTTATGCAGCCACTTCTAGAGAGAAACTTCGATCTTTTTCTCCCTTTTTGGGAAATACCTACCATCAATAAAATGTATCAAGAGGACCTATAAACATCAACACATCATTAAATTATAAGAATGTTGTGATCAAATACACAAAACTTAATCAGGTGAGATATGCACTTTCACCTACTATAGACGATATATACAATATAATGAGCAATCAAACATGGTTTGCCTTATATAGACTAGCTAGGTCATTTCAGCAAACACACTATCAACCATTGTGTACTTCATATCAATAACCAAATCTTTTAAATGTTTTATTCATCAACAACCTATAATAAAGCAAAAGGACAGAGAAGCAATTGAACCATTGAGCGCATAATATAGACCACCTCCACAATGAAATGTGCAAATTAACAATATGTGCCTCATATATACTATCTAAATTAAATCAACATGTTTATCCTACAGATATATATTCATATATGTGCTTATATATGCAAGCACATCGGAATACAACAATGACTTATAGTAGCTCTTTGTCGAGTCTCACTTCAGCTCGTATTTTTGTTCATACATTCGATGAATATGTCCAAGTTACAAGTTTTTAACCATACAGGGAAAGAAGATTGTTCCTTTTCTGCATAATGGTACAACCACTAGTATACATGCGGGTTCCAAAATAATAAATAGTTTGTATATAGAACAATACATAAGGGAAAAGTACTCCAAATATTACAGAAACTAGATTTAGGGGTGAGCCTTGGCGCACGATCCTCCAAAATTTGCAACTCTTAATACATCGTATAAGCACCCGTAAACACTCCTCTGGACATGGTAATGTGTTTATTAATTATCATCTATTCTTATACATGTATGTCCTGCTGTCCTATGGCTAGGGTTGCAAGCTGGAACCCACATAGGCCCCCATAATAGGAGTTTATCTCTAAATAAACAAAATTTGAGAAGGATAGTTATGAACCTTGACTATTTTAATCATCGTGTGGGATGGATCCGGGCAGGTCTCTGCACCCTTGAATATAGCTATAAACAATCATATAAGGTATGGTACATCACATTGTCGCGCTAGCTTCACGTGAGTACCAGTCGTCTAGTGTCTTGTCACTCGGTGTCCTGTCACTCGGTGTCGAGCTCAGCACACGCTAGCTAGACGAGCAACAAATTCAGCCACAAGCAGACAACGATTCCCATATTCTGAGTGCCGCAGAGGATGTTTTGATGAGGAAAACACAGTGCTCATATTTGAGCATCGCCGAGGAGGAGCTCATCTCCAAGATCGCCGAAAGGGAGATCTCCCTTGGCGCCTTCTCCTCCGCGAGATCATCTCATCCCGATCCTGAGCTGATGTCTTCGGCCTTGACGTCGGGGAGATTTTCCTCCTCTTCATCCTCCCCCTCGTCTTCGCTCGACGAGTCGTCGCCGCCGCTGTTCTCGCTCTCCGCGCAACACTCTGAGCGGCCTCCGAGGAACACGTAGATCTTCACGAGGAGGGTGGAGTCGCCGTTGTAGCGGAAGTGAAGGATCTTCTTCCCATCCAGGCCGCGGGAGTAGTCAAAGGATTTCCAACCTTGCTTCAGGAGCAGGTAGCCTCTCGAATTGAGGGTCACATCCACCCAGCAGGGGGCAGTGCGGTAGTTCTCCACCCGAAGCCACAATCCTGGAGGAGGCTTGTTCTCTAGGACTCGAGAAAAGGAGTCCGGCAGGCGGAGCCAGCTGTGGGGACAGCGGCCGATCTCTACTTAGAACTCGTGCGCCACCACGTCAGAGTGAGGTTCCACCGTCTGCGGAGGATCCACTGCTTGCCAGCGCCCTCTCTGCCCACGGGTGCCCGGGGTCTGGCGGACGCTGGGCGCCGCCCCTCTGCGGTGGAAAGGGCTAGACCGATCCTCCACCATAGTGTTTGACGCGCGATTACGGAGGCCCTTGGGAGTCTCCGTGGCTTCCGCAGAGGCTCCTCCTCATCCCTTGCCTCTCGCCACGACGAAGCTCGAAGATGAAAAAGTAGGAGAATGGGGCAAGGTGTGAAGCAGGGAGAAGGGTGGGGGTGCGGAGAGCCTCGTTTTATAGTCGGGCGTCTCTCCCCCTCCTCCCACTGTAATCCACGCTTCCTCGAAGCCCGAGGGGTTCGCTGCAGTTACTCCTACCTCTGACTGATGGGAGGCGACGACAGAAGACAATATGATGCACGTCGCAATGATGACGCACTGGGCGGAACCGAGGCATCGTGGTGATCGTGGGGAACCGTCCTTGCGAACTGCCGAGCCACATGCCTACGCCCGGCCTTGGCAGTTTTCTGGGCCCGCACCATCTTGTCTTCTCTAGACACATGGATGACACGGGCTCAGAGGCTACCGTCGGGGAATGGATATCAGGGTATTCGGACCAGCCTGCCAAGACCCGGTCAAAGCCCCGTGGCTTCCAGTCAACCAGAGGCGCATCAAGCAAGATTATGTGCGACCACGACCTCGCGAGGAGTCGACCCTCTCGAGGTACATACCAGCCTTGGGACTTAGCAGTTTGGGGCAGCTGGAAAATGACCCCAGACGTAGGTCTAGAATTCGAGCCGAGCCAAGCCAGCTCGGCTCGACTTGCTCAAGCTCGGTCAACTGATGAGTCGAGCTCGACTCGACTTGTTCAAAAAACGAGTTCATGATAGAAACCCGGCTCAGACGGTGAACTCGCGAGTCTCGCGAGCTACTCGTTTAATTTTGCAAAATGTAAAAAATTCAACATTATATATTATATATAATTATTTAGCCTTGAAATCATCACAGTAATCAATGAAAATATGCCACCATCAAACAATTTATAGTCAATAAGCTACAATAATCAACAAAATGTGTTTACATGAACAAAAATATCATTAGCCGCTCTTTATACCGAGTTAAACAAGCTAAAAGACTACTCGTAAACTCGGCTCGTTTAGCTTAAACTTGTTTACTGTCGAAAACAAAAATTCGGCTCGGCTCGTTGGACAACAAGTTCGAGCCAAGCCGAGTCGAGCTACGAGCTACTCATTTAACTTGCGAGTTTCGAGTTTTAATTCCCGTTCTACCCACACGGCACCGGCGGCTCTCTAGACGGCTCAACTTTCGGCCAAAAAAATAAACGGTATAGTATAGAAAATCCGTAAAATCTCAGATCTTAGTTATCAATCTTAGCTATTAACTAGTTTAAAATTTTAAGTTCTACTTAATACTTATAAAAAAATACTAAAACTTCTTACGGATAAAGTTAGCTTGATATGCTTAACGAGAATATATCTTTAGAAAAGTTATAAATTTATTGAACTTTCTTTTTATTTCTCCAATCCACAAATGTATTTTTTATTATAGACTATAATTGATTCCAATTTCCTTAATTGAATTGGATTACAGATATTTTCAATTTGATACGGCTCGGACGAATAATCTAATACATAGAAAAATAATATATATGAAAGAGAAAATAAAGAGAAAATAGGCACCAACGGCTGGAAATGCTCTAATCTTGTGCAGCTGGAATACTTCATTCACCTACGCACACGTATCCACATTGCATTAGGCTATAATTCATATGATGCACAATCATAATAATCGGTTAGTACTTTGAAAAAAAATCCGGCAATTTTACATCACAAAACTAGGCGACATCGGAGTAGTTCTTGGTTAAAATCCAAAATCCGTAACGCAACCTAACACAGCGTGTATACGAAAATAGATGAGTAATTTTGTATCCCAAAAAAAACCCGGTAGTTTGCACACGCCAAAAGCGGTCATATTCTTCTACTCCCTTTGTTTCCTAGATATAAGATGTTTTAGTTTTTTACATTCACATGTATCTAGATAACTTTCAATATATATATTCACTCATATTAATTTGTATTTAGTTAACATGAACAATAGTTAGAACATATTATATTTATGAACGGAGGGAGTACTATGTTTATAAAAGCATATTTTGTTACATGTATGAATTTGTTATATACTACTCTCTCCATCCCAAATTAGATGTCGGTGAATTTGTCAAAATATGGATATATCTACACTAAAATACGTTGTTTAGGCACATCCATATCTTGACAAGTGTACGACAATTAATTTGGGACGGAGGAAGAGAGTAGTATAATTTTGGAAAATTGTAAACGGAATTACACATAGGAAGTCAAAATGAAGAAAAATCGAACAACAAGCTGAGAATCATTAATGACAACCAGACATGCCTTAACCAGCTGCTCCACGTTGAATGGCGCTCTGCTTTACTAGTTTAGTTTAATCAACAAGCAAGTGGAGTGATGTTAACCGAAGTTTTCCCTCGTGGGGAACAATAATGATCGGGCGTTGCGTGCACATGACACACGGAACTGGAGTGGTTTTCAGGCTTTGTTTCTCCAAAGAGAAAAAAACCGAGAAGAAAGAGGGAGGAGAGGATGGATGCAGACGAAAAAGCGCCGGAAAGCAACACGCCTCCCTTCCCAATCTCGTAGTTTAATGGCTGCCGCCTGCTACTGTCGCACCGCCGCCCTAGCCTAATGGCGTAGCTAAACCTACCCCTCGCTCGCAGTCGCAAGCAAGCAAACACGCGGAGGCCTCCAGCGGCAAACAGAAAGATTTGTCTTTCTTTGCAGGAGAGAGGGTGGATTTTTTGTCGTCGTCGGTGCTGGCGGTGGTTCGTCTCTTCCCTGCGTCTTTTCCCCCCTTCCGTTCGTTCTCTGGTGCGGTTGGAGGTAGAGGGATCGAGGGGAAGAATCGGGGGGTGTGCTCATCTCGGGTTGGTTAGCTTCATCTCCTAGTTTGGTTTGTTGGGGCTTGGTTCGATCTGGGGTCGGGTCGGCGGCGATGGGGTTTGGTCGATCTCGCCGGCGAGGCGAGGGTGGATTTGCTCGGGTTCGGCTTCTCTACTCTGCGATTTGGTCGCGGACTGGATGCGATTTGGTTATTAGCCAGCTACGAAATGTTTGCTTCATACTATTTCATGCGTTCTTGTATTTTGCGTCTGGGTTAACCGGGTTTCTTGATTTGTTCTTCACATTGGGTAAGATTTACTTGTGGAATGACATGATTAAACGAGCTGAATCAGCTTGCTCCTGCTGCTGTCCTTGGTTCCTTCATACCTGCTCTAGCACTAGTGAATCCTTTTGAGGACCGCAGTGAACTCGTTCGTATGATTTCCCCCGAGGGCGCCAACGTTTGGTTTATTGCTATGATTTGATTCGAGACTTATTTGTTCCTCTGCAGGACAGGGAGTATATCACTGGTTATTAATTGGAGACCTCTTATCTGCCGCAGCAAGAGGATATCAATGGTCACAGTGTGCCGGGGAGAGATTAAGGGCAGCAGCAAGTCCCAGGTCTGGACATAGCTTCAAAGAGCGCTTGATTGATACTTCCATATCAGAGGTATACATTTCTCTGCGTGGTGGTTAAATGTTCTCTTAATAATTTCATATTGTTAAGGGGGCAAGGTATGGTGATCTTGTTACCCTTACGAACCTTGCTCTAATGGTGATGTAGTTTACCGGTTGCATCTTTGCTTCTTGAGATGGATGCAGGCATGTATAAGAACCAGCTGCAGGAGCTTGCACAGAGGAGCTGCTTCAACTTGCCATCCTATGCATGCATACGCGAGGGGCCGGATCATGCGCCCCGGTTTAAGGCCACGGTTACTTTCAATGGGGAATCATTTGAGAGCCCAGGGTTCTGTTCCACCTTGCGGCTGGCGGAGCATGCTGCAGCTGAGGTGGCGCTCACGGAATTGTCGAAGAGGGGGCCTTCGTCATCACTTGCTGCAAAAGTTCTGGTTAGTTTTGTTGATGCCCTAGAAGTTGCTTCTCATGTGCACTGTAATGTGTAAATCAATTATGTCTTCTGCATGGGGAATATTTTTGTGTCTACATGGTAAAATCGGGAGATATGTTTGACTACAGCTCGGAAGAATGCTCACCCTAGATCTCTATAGCTTCTATCTCATAGACTATCTCTTGCTATTAAATTGTTTTACATAAACCAGGTTTCATGTCATAAGTCAGAGTTCATAAGTATTACTCCACGTTAGAGTACAAAGAAGATACTTTTTATTATCAGTCAGGATAAGTTTGGAATCTCGTCCCATGTTTAGAGTACTGAAAGGTGAAATAACAACATCACCTGTTGTTGATTGTGCCAAGCCAAGTTGTTGCAGATTATATTATCATGGACGAAAATAAATAAAATTGTAGCTACATTTTTCAGATATTAAATATGCAACTGGCTGGCATCATTATGCATCACCCCTTATCTTTATCTGTTTGCAAAAGATTCTCGTGTAATCCTTATGCTTCATTTTGCAACTTGCTTAATCTGCTATCATAACTTTTGCACTTTCCATTTACAATGTGTACAGCTCATAGTAGTTATTATGCCGATGGATATTATGAAATGCACTTAGATATGTATAGCAAGCCAGCCTTTCCTCGAGTCAAAGAACAATAAATTTCAGCTGCATGTGGATCTATCTTCTGTGTCAGAGTATATTAAAAGTTCACTGTTCTTGACAATTCCCTCTGCAATAAGTCAAAGTGAAGTTGTATTATTAATGATGGATTGGTTGGGAAGGTTCAATTATTTTATGATATCTGATGTTGACTTGCCAGTTGTCCCATTTTCTTGCCTGGTATTGCGGTAAAAACAAATCCAAGCACATGAGATGTTTGCGATTTTCTCCCATGTACATGGCAACCATTTTAATTGATGGCATCTAAATTTCAGCATGTTTGGACTCGATGTTATATCATCACTTTGCTTATGAGTACTTAATTTGTTATGTATTCTGATTTATACTGCAATGGTGGTGAGCACATGTTTTGCGACGCAAAGCTCTAGGAATGTCTAAGCTGAGTAGTTAATGATGTTCCACCACACAGGATGAAACTGGGATCTACAAGAACCTGCTGCAAGAAACTGCTCATCGGGCCGGTTTAAAACTGCCTATGTACACTACTATTAGATCTGGACCGGGGCATACACCAACATTCACGTGTACAGTGGAGTTAGCAGGAAGGATCTTCACAGGCAATCCTGGCAAGACTAAGAAACAAGCTCAAAAAAATGCTGCTATGGCTGCCTGGTCTGAATTGAAGCAGCGTAAGCTCCTTGTTACCACCATATCAGTTAGTTGATGCATCTTGTATTGTTATTTCCAGAGTGTCTGTGACATTTCCTATTGTGTACTATCATGTTAGTTCCACTGAGCTGTTCCCTGACCATTCATATTTATTGTGCCTAACAGTGCCTCTAGTCGGTGAGGCAGCATCTTCATCTTCTCCATCCCATCATGACGACGAGGAGCAGGAACAGATCACAGTTGCCTGCACTCTTGAAAGCTTGAACCAGAAAAATGAAGGCAAGACACCATATCAAAAGGAAAAACAGCAACACAGTAACCGCCCGCAATCTCGGAGATCTTATCCTAGACCATATGTGTCGTTTTACGGGTCACACTTACAAAATCAGACGTACCCAAATGTCGCCCCAGAGCAAGGAATGTACCATATGTGGCACCAGGTGCAAGCAACACAGCAGAAGCCCCATTTTTCAATGGTTCCAACTATGGGCAGCACAAGGTTTCCACCGCCTCCAGCTATGCTCTCCCTGTACCCTCAACCTAGAGGGCAGTTCGCTGTGCCAGCCAACCAAACTGCTTTGGCTCTACTTCCATGTTTTCCTGAAGCTTCTCCTATCCTTCCACGGTATTTCTCACCTTTCCCTGCCTCATATGTACCAACAAGTCCACTACCAGCTGCGGTTAACATGGTACATGGGAAGAGGCAGGGACGTGCTGAAATGGTTGAGCTTACTGATCCCGCGATTTTCTCTAGGTACAGTTCTCCAGATTCCTCTAGTACTCCGGAGAATGTTGGTTTAGATAAGGTTCGGCAATGGCCTAAGAATGGGCAAGAGGCATATATCGAGAGTAGTACTGCCTCCGGGGAAGAGAATGAAGCTACTCAGACTTTGTCAACCTCCACAACACATCCACTGTCGCAAAATATGGAGCAAAATCAAGACAAAGAGTCGAAGAAGCCAGCAGAACATCCACCGAAATCATCATCATTGTCTCGAGTTGGTCCATCTGTTGTACAAAGACCTGTCCAGCGACAGAGTTATACTAGTCCTGTGCAGCAGGGCGAGCCTATCCACAGAAATAATCTTCCCTTCAGGGCGACGACATCACCTGAGCCGTGGTCTTCGGAAATGCCAGCTCCAGCAAGATTTGGTACTGCGGCTGCTACGAATTCAGCCGGTTTCTTATACCAGCAGCGGCCTCCATGGTTGGCAGCCCCTGTTACAGTCCGAACTTCTATCCCCGTGTGCTCAGCTAGGCCAAATGCAATGGTGAACTCTAGCACGGAAGCAGCTACTCAAGCGCGACCTGCTGTCCAGTTCCTCTCTAGGAAGGACTCTGAGGCCCACAGGAACAGCGATGCCTCGACAGCGAGTTCGGAACTTGATAAGCTTCATATCTGAGCCCTGAGCGATGCTCGCGCGGTAGGTTCAGAACTATGGTGAGCTTTAGTTAGGGCTCAGACTTTGCAGTATATCAGTTTTGGTTACCCTTTTTTCACCTCGGTACTTAGTTAGATAGGGTGAACTTTACAAAGAGTTGGAGAGGGCCCATGCTCGTGATCACCATGCTTGTTGGATTTCATAAATACTGCTTTCTTGTCAAGAAAAATGGACAATAATATACAGAATGCAAGTTTTTTGTGAGTAAGGCTGCAAGAGAAGCCCGGGGCTGTTGAGTCGCTCAAGATTGACTTGATTTTTAGCTCGGCTAGAGATGATACGAAAATAAATGCTCTAGGTACAAAGCCTTGTTTTGTAATTCGATTTTTAAAAAGAGCCCAGTTGGAGCCAAGGCGAGTTCGCTTGATATTGACTCAGCCATAACTCGAACTAGTATAGAAGGAATGTTTATATAGAATGAAAGCTTGTTATACCTTTTATTATATTTTTGAAAGAAAAACCTCGTTACCTTTAATAGGCGTTTTTTGTGTGTGTTCTTACATGAGAACACGTGATAATCAACCCCACCATCACCGATAAGATTTTTCAGTATATGAAAGTTGCTACGAGCCGAATATGAGCCGACTTTGTAACCAAGTCTACAGATCGAATCAAACTGCGCTCGCTCATTTTGTAAGAGCATGTCTAGTAGTTAGCTCATTTTCTAAGAGCATGTCTAGTAGTGTCCTCAAACCTCCGAATCTGTAAAAAATAACTGCTTTTTTACAGGTTGGACAAAAAAAAGCGTAGACTAGAAACCGTAAACCCCTAGAAAAATTCCTAGGTCGGACCCCGGGTCGCCCTCCCAACTTGTGAAAAGAAGGGTTGGAGGGGGTTGGAGCTGCCCAACCCCTATCCGCTTCCATCCACGCGCGGGAGGGAAATTTCCCTCCGCCTCCAACCGGCCGCCGCCGCCTTGGCCTCCTCCGCCGCCCCGACCGCCTCCTCGAGCGTGGCCGCCCCCGCCATGGCCTCCTCCTCCGCCTCGCTCGTCTCCTCAAGCGCGGCCGCCCCCGCCCCCGCCCTGTCGACCGCGGCGACCAACACGGAGGTCGCGTCCGTGGTGGTGGCGACCCACGTCGGGGCCAAGAGGCGGCGGAGCGTCCAGCACCTCGTCCAGCCGCATGCCGCCCCGGCCGTCGCCGCCCCCCGACACTCCTCGACCGCCTCGACCGCTCCGGCCCCGGCCAAGAGAAGGCGGAAGGTGCCGGGGCAGGGGCCGGCGGCTGCCAAGGTCGTCGCCGCTGTGTGGAAGACCGCTCCCAAGGTGAGGAAGAAGCCCGCGGTCGCCATCCCCGTCCCTCCGCCCGTCGCACACGAGGTGTTCAACGGTATGCCCGCACCGTCGACGTCGTTCATGGACCTTCTTCAAGACGCGGAGGTGGACCTCGGGGCTCCTCTAGAACCCTTTAGGGTTGGTGATGACTTGGAGGAGGATGAGGAGGAGGACGATGAAGATGAGGAGGTGGCCCGATGAGAGGGGGAAGATGAAGATTTTATGATGTAAACTATTAAATCATGTATCAATGATTTTCATATCCTAGTTTGTTTGAAGGTTGACTGTGTTTTTGTAGTGATAAATTGTGATATGTCAAATTACAGTTTTAAAGGTTGGGGTTGAGGCAAAGACTAGAACCCTCAAACCCAACCATTGTAACGGATACCCAACCCAATATCCGTTACAAGGGTTGGGTTTGAGTGTTCTAGTCTTTTCCCCTGTTTTTCAACCCTTAAAAGTGCCAAAAAAAAATGCCAATTTTGAACCCTTAAACTGCTATAAGGTTTTGAGGGCACTACTAGAGATTCTCTAAGGCGAGTTTTTTTTACAAACAACATACCCAGAAAGGGAGCCGGATTCCATTTTGTAAGACGAGTTGAGTCGACAAAAGTCTAGATGGTCAAACTCGAGTCATTTGCACCACCTTGTGAATTTGTGATAATAATCTGCACGCAAACCTCTTTTTTCTAGTGGAAGTCTTTTCCCAATGGCGCGTATTTGTTCAATCGCTGGCACGTGGTATTCCATCTCTGATCGTTTTCGTCTTGCCCAACAAATTGTCGTCTGGGCTCTCAAGGGTGCAATGTCTGTACAAAAACTGGGATACACGTAGCAGACCATGGAAACAGATAGTATGAATGTATGCGAACATATTATAGTATTGCATGCATATTTCGACAAATATATTAGAACGGAGTGAGTACTACACAGGTCGACAAGTAAGCATGCATTGTCAATGGAATGTAGCTTAAGATCGATCAACAAAAGCATTCACCAGTTCAATAATCTAATTTATCCATGAACACAGAGACGATACAAAT
The DNA here is from genome assembly GCA_028641055.1 of Alopecurus myosuroides. Taxonomy (NCBI): domain Eukaryota; kingdom Viridiplantae; phylum Streptophyta; class Magnoliopsida; order Poales; family Poaceae; genus Alopecurus; species Alopecurus myosuroides. The sequence continues at coordinate 295,448,561 of CM054061.1, forward strand.
AGTTTAATGGGTGCCACTGCAATCTATCTACTCCCTCCATACCAATATATAAGACGTTTTAGCGAGCTAAGGGAGTAGTAACTAAGACATGAATCCAGACTTCGCAGTTTTCTTTTAACCTAGTTCAGACTTGAGAGTACCCTCCTCTATTTGAATTCAAGCCATTATACGTGCAAACACACTGGATGGGATGCAGGTCGCATGCCCACATCTGGGGCTTCCTTTGTTGCCAACCGCCAAACCAGCATGTTCCCCATGGACACTAGATCACCGCCGCCTTCTCCTTCCCTGCGACGGATGAACGGACAGAATAGCGGGTTAGTCTTTGATTTACTGGAATAACCAAAGCATAAGACAACTAAGGAAGAATAAGGTAACACCTAATCACTTACCGAGGCTGCACTGCCGTCCCGACGCCCCCTCTTGGAAGAGCTCTGGATGGGAGACTCAAATGCTGGACTACTTGGCGCAGGACGCTTTGAAGATGTCATATTCTGCAAGTCACAGAAAAAGTGGATGATTAGCAACAATGAAATGCGATTGCATTTCCTTTTCAGGGGAGTTAAGGATAACCATGAGCAAGGGAGTGCTTGAAGCTAAAGCACATTCCGTTTTGGAGGGCAGGAAGTGGGTAGGAGAACAGTAGCCAACCTTCTTATCTTTCCTGGCCTGTCTGTCGCGCTCATCACACTCTTGGTTCTCCTTCTCCACTAGACGAATGAGAGTGTCACACCTTCTAGACAACTCTTGGGTAGTTCTAGACTTCACAAACCAATCAAAACGGAACAAGGGAGACATGCGGAAGGCTGACTTCAGTTCTTCCCAGTTCCCATAGCCGAGTTTGTGCACCATGCATAACTGTAAAGCAGGAACAGCTCATTAATCACTGGCAAACAGTTCAGTTATCCGGTAAGAGTTGTGGCAAAGGCTTTACCAGAAAACGGTCACATTCTTCGTTGTACAACTTCCCTTTGTTCTGGCCATACTGAATTTTCAACTCCAGCCATGGGTTCTTATAGCGGTCCAGCTTTTTTGCAATGGCTTTCATAATCTCATCCTTCCGTGAGATCTTTGATTCTCCTTTCTCAATGTTCTTAATTATTCGGTCATAATCTGGTACAGGAAAGAAGACATCATATGGATCAGATAAAATGGACCACACATGCGAAATTTTGTGAGCTCAACAAGGAAACCTTAGAGGACAAATTAGGAAGAATATTAGATGCATGTATCTAATATATAGAAAGAGTAAAAAAAAATAGGCGGAAAGAAAAACATGGGAAGGAATATGGTTTGAGCATATACCATTCAATTCTGTGTATCTTTCCTTGAAAACTTCAGCATACCGCTGAACTTCCTCCTCTGTTTTCCCCTCCATTTCAGAGAATATACTTTTTATGTCGTCACGACCATATTTCTCACAAGCTCGAATGAATGTGTTGAAGTCCCTCCTCGTCCATGTTGAAAAGCCCTAACATTTGCAGAGCACGAGAAAATAAATAAGGGAAATCAGGTCCAAATTAAGATTTAATTATATCCAAACCTCTTCCAGTAGCTGCTCCTTCTCTTCTTGCTCCTCCTCAGTCAGAGGTTCCAGTTGATCTAAATGGCAAAAAATACAACCATCAGATTAATCAGATACTTGTTGCAGTGCAACTAGAAATGTAAGACTTGGTAATACCTTCATCATCACCATCACCATCACCAATTGTATCTTTTTTCTGATTCGCTTGCTGCAAAAAAAATTTAAGGTAAACGTTAGAGCAAGGTGGGACTTGTTCTATTTATTTTTTAAATATAAAATATATATGTCACGATACTCTCAGATATGTGTATCCTACGAGTTGGCATACTGGATACGCATGCAGCAGTTCCACAGATCTACTTGACCATGATCGAATTCCTTAGCACTACATGATCTACTTGACCATGAGAAGTCATAATGAAAACAACACAAAACATAATTATGCGGTATAGATCGCTCGTGCTTCCCTAATAAGTAAAAGAAAGTAAATTAAGACTTGTGGGACAGAAGTCTGGAGTCTGAGCAGGCATTCCCGTGTATAGGTGAAACAAAAAGTACAGCTCTAGTTGAGAAATTACCACAAGGTATTTGACTTCCTTTTCATATAATTCATTGAGCCTCTGAGTGTTGAAGAACTGGAAATCATGCCTGGCATAGAAGAAAACAATACAGATGAGAACACCCCATTAAGCACCAAAACCAAGAATCTAAAAATAAGGCTTTATTAAGTGACAAATGAGTAACTGAAAAGGCATACAAGTTTGGCATTCGAGGAATTCTTGGTTCCCTAGGTTTTGCTGGTGCGCCTTGGCGAAGTGCTTGCTTGAAATATTCAGACTCGGAATAGCTACAGAAACAAATTAACCAAAATTAATGTCATTAAAATTAAACTAAAGTTACTATAACCTCAAGATGTTAAACATACTTTCTCTTTCTTTCTCGTCTAGGAGGTTCTATCCAGTTATCGCTGACTAGCTTTTTAAAATCAGGCTTGTCTTCCTCCTTCAGAAAAGTCAGTTCAATTATTATGGATTCTGGGGATAAATAAGATGAAATATTTTCCATAATAACAAGTGGATGACTATTTGAACTGAACTTTAGATATGCGGTAACAAATGAATACGACACTGATTCATTACCTTGTCGTCATCAAAATCATAAAGTTCAGCAGCTGCATAAAAACATAACATGCATGAGCTGAGTTAAATACAATGCACTGCAAATAATGCAAGTCATGAGGGTGATTTGGAGAAACACTATCTTGTGCAAACACATTTAACCATAACCTTAACAGATATACGAAACTCTAAAAAGCAGCTGGCAACCAGCAACATGGCCAGAGTTATACTGAAACTAACGTATGGAGTATATTAAGTAGTAGAGTTTCAATTTTAGTGAAATTTTTCATCTGGCTGAATATCATCCCACTCCACATAGAATAACAATCTTTAGAGTTACTACAACTAACAAGGCCGAAGCTTCATACTGTCGTCCATTTTAAATTTAGGAATTGTGCAGAGTGGGAGGAAGGAGGGTCATACTGTCGTCCATTTTAAATTTAATGGCATCTTCTGTGAATTTCTTCATTTTTGCATCAAGCTGTGCTGTCGCTTCTTCTCCTCTAGCGATAATGCGGTCAATATCTTCATCTGTTATTGTGCTATCCTTGGAACTGAATACCATTTCAGCACCAAATCTCACCATTTGCAACAGCTCATCCTTATTGACAGCTGATAAAGAACACAGCAACAGAAACATATTAGTACTTGTTCCACTTTAACATAAAAAATTGTTTACATTACATGCAGTCAGAAGAAAAAAGCAACCTTTCTGTTCTGCCAATCGGCCTTGCTGTATGACCAAAGCATCCAAAGCAAGCTTCTTATATGCTCTCTCAATTACTTTTTCTTCAATGGTATACTGCAATGCAGTACTTACCGTAAGATATAGAAATATAAAATGCTTCACTCCATTTCCAAAAATAAATTAAAAACCTCAGTGCAGAAACGGAAGACTTGAACTTCTTTCTTTTGACCAATTCTATGTGCACGATCTTGAGCTTGCAAATCCACTTGAGGGTTCCTGAGAAACCAGAGAGTTTAACCCCAAACTCCATGGTTACAATTAAAAATATTATTTGAGAAGAATATACCAGTCACTATCATAAAGAACCACAATGTCAGCAGTGGCAAGATTGATCCCAAGACCACCTGCCCTAGTTGAAAGCAAGAAGATGAACTTTTCACTCCCTGGCTTGTTGAAAGCTTCAATGGAAGCATCACGATCATCACCACCGGTATTACCATCAATCCGGCAATACTGATACCCTCTGTACATCAGATAATCTTCCAAGATGTCCAGAAGCCGGGTCATCTACAGGATGTACAATTATGTTCAAATGCTCAAACGGAAGGAAAATAGGGTAATCTATATGCCACAAAACTCTCTGTAGAATGTGAGCATGGACACCAAACCACCTCACAAGCAGAATGTCATGTATCATGCCTTTATCATAACCTGATGCTTACTGAAGCAGCCAAGCAAGGTGCCAGAGTAACAGAAAGAGAAATGGTACCTGGGAGAATATTAGTACTCTGGAGTCACGGGCCTTTAGCTTGGGAAGCAATTTATCCAACAGAACCATTTTTCCTGTAGAAAGCATCAAGAGAGTGAGCTATTTGTGCAATTCTAGTAAAGTTGCGAAATTTATGATGAATACTAGAACATACAAACAATACCTGCATTCTCAATTAGATGGTCCCCAGTTGTATAAGGGGGGCCAGGCTCAGCACCTTGGAATAAATATGGATGATTGCAGCACTTGCGCAGTTGCATGGCTATGTTCAGAAGGCGCTTGCGCTCACCACCAGCATTAATAACCTCCAGATCCTTTTGAAGTAAAGCACGATAATACTGTTTTTGCATCTCAGACATTCCAACTTTAAGTATAGTCTCCTTCTTTGGAGGTAAACCTTTCTCAACGTCCGATTTAAGCCTCCGAAGAAGAAACGGACGCAAAACCTTGAGAAATGACGCAGTAAATGGATTATGTAAAGGAAAAACTGATATGTGCTACCAATTGAGTTTAAATATTTCTCGCAAAAAAAAGCTGACCATATAAATTTGCAAGTATTTTATCTGTTACCTTATGAAGCTGCTGAACAACCTCATGTTGATCATTTTCCCCTGAAATTTGAAACCATTCATCAAAAGTCTCCGCGGAGCTAAATATTTCTGGCAACAAGAAGTTGAGAAGAGACCAAAGCTCATGAAGATTATTCTGCAGCATAGTCAAGGAATTAGTGATAGTAACGCTTTTGAACCAGAATACACCTAAAGTAAAATCGCTGTTGTGATTTGAAGTATACAATCAAGATAGCACGAAGATTGTGATAAGACTATGCTGATATACCTGCAGTGGAGTGCCTGTAATGAGCAGACGGTAATTGGTGCTGAAAAGCCTCATTGTCTTAGAAAGAAGGGAGTTCTCATTTTTTATTCGATGAGCTTCATCAATAATAATATAGCGCCAGCTGAAACGCCTCAATGCAGTTTTTTCTTTTATTGCCATTTCAAAACTAGTAACACAAACATCAAACTTCCCTGGAGCTAACAAATTTTCCCGTATATGATTCTGGCCAAATAGAACAAATATATTAATAAAATTCCAAAAAATCTTTCATAAGAGCAACTGAGATAACTTGGGACTTGCCCTTTCTTCTGGGTTTCCCAAGAACTTGACAGCACGCAGAATAGGGCAAAAACGCTGGATTTCCTTCATCCAGTTGCCAAGAGTGGACTTTGGTGCAACAACCATGTGAGGACCAGTTATTCCTCTGAACTCATGCAGATATCCAAGCAGTGAGATAGTTTGGAGAGTTTTTCCAAGACCCTAAATGAGATGGTGTAGCATGCCAGATGAGCGCATGAAGATGAATTAAGCATAATCATATTAGCTTTATGTGCAAAACAAAGTGAAGAGTAAGCATAAAAGGCAAAGTGAGCACATTGCATACCATTTCGTCAGCCAATATCCCGTTAATGCCATTTTCATACAGACGTATGAGCCAATTAAGTCCAGCTAGTTGGTAATCTCTCATCTTACCATTTATGCCTGCAAATGAGGAAATGAGAATGCTACAAGCATTTATACTAGTTAAACATATAAATAAGAAACATTTTATTGCAAAACCATAGATGGGCATTTATTGTGATGTTTATATAGGAAAGAAAGAAACTAACAATACTGAAACATGCACCCAAGCACTGGGTTCTAACAAAAGAGTAGCAAAATGACAATGTCAATTGTACATGACCACTTGTGTTCAATAGAACCAAACAAATGAACCATGCCGTGAGCTAGCACAACACACCTATCTACAATAGAACCCACTCAAGGACTTCCACGATGGCTTGGGCCGTATCAGGCACCTGAACCCAAGTAAATACTGACACCTGTGTCCATGTCCAAGTAATATTGTCCGAGTCTTAACAGAAATTGTGAATCGGAATCCGAAGCCAGGTCGGACAGCGACACCAGTCGGTTGAGCAAATATTAGTCCATGCTGAACCTATGGACCACATAGGCCCTTCTTTCACAAAGGACCAACTATGTCATTTAACTAACTGTCTAACTATGTTCAGCACGGATCCGCTTTCGGAAATTTCTACGATGCATGAACAAAACAAGAGTGAAATGGCCACATTTCGGTTGTTGAATCCACTGCGTGATGCATATGTGACCATGATGCGCATATCACTAGAACGTCGGCGGACCTAACTATAGAGTGGTATAATTTGATGGCTCCTTTAAAAAATGTCTGTCGTTTTTCTTTGAGCAGTGAATTCATGAGGATGGTCCAACAAGAAGATTCAAATTTAGTGATGGTGGCCAAACCCTACATATCATCATCACTGCCGCTGACTCTTCTCGGTACTACAACCCAAGATTTGCTAAAGAAAATGGTTATAGATGTAATATCTCTTTGCTGCCAGTTGGATACCTTCTGAAGTTGGAACCATGGCTTCACAATAGGAGTGTGGTACGCATGAATGTGTCTAGACCATGGAATACCCAAATGTAACTCACTTTACTCTCTTGCAGCAGCTTACGTTCGAAAAAAAAGTATATACTGAAACCCAAAACTAGCTGGTTCTAACTCCACAAATCATCCAGATGAAGCATGTCTCAATTGATAGACACATAAAAGATATGAATAAGAATGTATAGCAAATGCTGATTAATTCATCATGTGGAGTGAGAATAAAACAGCAAAACCGTTCTGTGGCATTTTGCCCTAGAACGACAGAACCTTAAACGGTGATCTTTACATCAGCGGTATAAAAATGGGTTAATGAAATAAGGGATTCAATAGAATCATCAAGCAAAAGCTCACATGATGGTTGTATAAGTAAGCGTGTCCCTCCTGCACTAGCAAGGGCATCTTCCTCCTTGAGGTATTCTTCATCTTCCTCCTCCTCTGTCACCTTTGATTCATGACGACCCCTATAGGTTCTGACCACATTAGCAAAACAAAGGCATACTCTAGACAACAAAATACATGGTACATTAAGTAAACAAATAACTGGATGCTGTAGTTAGTAGCAACAGCGCAGATTAGGAAAAACGGATCACAGATACTATGCAAGGTAGTTTCTCTCAGTTAAAGATCAGCACATAGCACATGACTTGAAGTCAGGTATACTTAGTACACAAAGAATGTTAATTTGCTATAGCTATAAGTGATCAACTAAAATCATACTCCCTTCGTTCCTAAATATAGGATGTTTTGGCCTTTTTCCACATTCACACATATATAAATGTATCTAGTGACAACTTTTAGTATATATGTTCCCTCATATTAGTTCTTATCTAGTCAACATGAGTAATAGGTAGAACATCTTACATTTAGGAACGGAGGGAGTATAAGTTTAGCATGATAATTGAGCCAATAATGAATTCTATGTACATTGTATAAGTTCATGATAATATATCCTGCCTCATTTAACAGCCCATCCATTTGAAGTAAATCAAATATGCAGCTATACTGTTTCCAAAATAGGAACCGAAAATAGTTCCTGAATAAATTATGGTTAGATGAATGCCTCTTGTAAGATACTATAGCCTGTCAACGCTATGTGAAAGAAAGGTGCATGCACCACTGTCACATCTCATAAATGGATCACGCCGTTTACATGTACATATAATAAAAAGATTGTCCAACTAGTATTGTAACAAATGATTACAAATCAAATTCTTTAAATGAATGCTTATGTTAATATAATAACACCAAATATGCTGGAAATTCATGTTGGTGTTGAAATAATGCTGAAGGGCTAATCTACTACTAGAGATTAAGCACAAACAAATCTGTTAGTGCATTTAAATTTAAATCAAATAAAAAAACACAAAATTCAAAAAAACAGAGCCTTTCCAGCTCTGAAGTTTCCTATTGGGTCTGAGACGTCTGAAATACCAAACCCTTAATCTTGAAAATAGGGGCTAACATCGGTTGAAAAAGAAAATAATACCTTCCACGAGTCTTTTTCTCCACAGATTGGCTCCCTTTCGCAAAATGAGCAAATATTTCAGTCTGCTGCAAGAGGTATTGCAGCCGCCCTTTCCCCTTCTTGTTCTGTTCAAACAAGCGAAGAAAACAAGCATACATTATTTGCAAAATGTGACATTCATGTTCACAGGTTTATCTTAAGGGGACGAGAACAAGATGAGAGTACGTACCATGTCAGCATCGATGGCAGCGTTTTGGCTATCAAGTATTTCCTGGATCTTCTGTTTCTTGAGCTTCTGCATCTCCCTGAGCTTGGCTCGTTCCCGCTTCCCAACCTCTGCATTTCCGGCAGCGTCTTCAGACTGCAATTGAAGATGACAAGCAACTCAGTGTTGAGTAACAGTAACACTGAAATCCGCTGCCCCTTTGAGGGCTGTAAACTGCGTCAATTGCCAACTTCCATAGCAATGGTGTAGTTCAAAGCCTTGAACCGTTGCTGAGATCTAGTCTAGACAAGATTAAGAAAAGGATACAAAGACGAACTAAACTAAGAAGCACGCATAACCTCCTAACTAACAACCGAGGTCAGTTCACTTCAAGGCAACTAAACACACGGAGAACGCTACAAAAAAAAAAACTCACGCACCTCGTCGGCGTCTTCCTCGCCGCCCTCCTCCACAGCGACGGCGTCCTCGTCCTCGGTAGACTCCGCGCCATCTCCGGCGTCGTCGTCGTCATCCGCGCCGGCGCCCGTGGTGGCAGCCACGATCTCCTCCTCGTCCACCTCTTCCTCCTCCTCGTCACCACCCCCCGCCGCCTGCTCCCCCTCCCCCTCCGGCTCCTGCTCCTCCTCTTCCGATCCCTCCTCCTCCTGCTCCTCCGGCTGCTCGTCGCCCTCAGCTTCAATGGAGGTGGACAGCTCCTCCTCCTCCTCCTCCTCGTATTCCGCCGGCTTCCCCATCACAGGAGTTGGAGGGCTAGGGTTTCGCGAGATCTCGGCGGCTAGGGAAGGGAGTACAGAGGGAGAGCTGGAACGGTTGTGGGAATTGGAATTGGGAGAGGGGATTTATGGTGCTGGGGTTTGTCGCTGCTCGAGCGGGTGTATGAACTGAGATTAAACGGGAGGGGAAAGAAACCGGGAGAACTGGCGCCGGCGGGGGAGCTTTTCGGTTTGGTCCCTGTAGAATTAAGTAATTGTTTGTTTTTATTTTGACATAAAACACCTTTTTATTGATCAAATCTATCTATCTATACTTCTTATAAAGCAAAACCCCACTAACATGCTGTAATTATTTTTCTATCTCAACATGCAAACTATCCACATCCTATATTCTCATAGCCAATCAATTGTCCATGTCAGTAATATTTATTAATCACTACATGCAAATCGCACATCACCTATTTCATAAACCATCCAATTATGTACATTAATAATTTAAAATATGTATATACTATGATCAATTTAATTTTGCATATTCATTTAGAAAAAATAATGTTTTTCATCTCTTATAATTTTTTTTACACATGATCCATTTCTCAAACCATCTAATTATTCATATTAATAATTTAAAATATATACACTATGTTCAATTGTAGTTTCTAAAGCGATGGCCGCGGCAACGCGCGGGGTATCCTTCTACTAATCTATACTTTTTTATAAAGCAAAACCCCACTAACATAGTTCAATTATTTTTCTATCTCAACATGCAAGTTATCCACATCATCCATTCTTATAGCCAATCAATTGTCCATGTCATCTTCACTAATATTTATTAATCACTACGTGCAAATAACACATCACCCATTTCATAAACCATCCAATTATGTAAACTAATAATTTAAAATATCTATATACTATGATCAGTTTAATTTTGCATATTCATTTGGAAAAAAATAATATTTCACATCTCTTATAAATTTTTGTTTACACATGATCCATTTCTTAAATCATCCAATTATTCATATTAATAATTTAAAATATATACACTATGTTCAATTGTAGTTTCTAAAGCGATGCCCGCAACAACGCGCGGGGTATCCTTCTAGTAATATCAATACATAAAGTTCCCTGGATACACTCTGAAACTGAATGAAAAACCTCACTAGAGGTAACACTACCACAAGATTTAGCTAAAACATGCGTTGCTTCGTTAATATTACGTCTCACATGAATGAAGGAGGCCGATGAGAAGGTTCGTGTCATGGCTTTGATTCCACCGACTAGAATCCCCAACATTGATCTCTCCATTATCGTGGAGTTCATGCGTTGGACTAGGGATAGACAGTCCGACGCAAAGATCACCTTGTTGAACCCTTCGTCTCGAGCTAGAAGAACCACTCTCCATAGGACCAAGGCTTCTACTTCTTCAGGAGGCGCAAAACCCCGGAGCTATTGACGACGAGCCGCCACGCAGCCTCACGTGTGATCACGGATGATAATACCTGCCCCCATTTTTCTGGACGATTCGGAGATCACAGCATCTGAATTCACAAAGACAACACCCTCCGGCGGCGGAGTCCAAACAGATGGAACTTTGGCCTCACGCCTGTGAACCTGACGGTGATTATCAAGTTGCGATCTTACGAGGTCAGCATAAGCGAAAATCTTTGCACTAGTGCCCCTCGGATCGGGCTTCTCCTTTGAGTTACGAGCGTCATTCCGAGCCTCCCAAAAAAGTGCCAGAAGGTGACCACCAACATGGTTGCCTGCAGGTCAGTTGCCTGCTCCAAAAAATCAAACAACCATTGGGATGGAGTGGTGAATCTCTTGCGCTCAAGGCGCAAATGGATACGCTGCTTAACTGCCTGCCACACCATGCTCACGAACTGACAGAAGAGCATTGCATGCTCAATGCCCTCCAGACATCCACAGAAAACGTTTGGGCCTGTGTCCGGCACTCTCCGTTTCAACAGTTGGAAACCACTCGGAAGACAATCATGGGTGAAGCGCCATGGATGAATCTTCATCTTCCCCAGGGATCTACATTCCACAATGATATCCATTGCTTCTTAGAGGTCATGTCGTGAGAGCTGATACCCATACATGACCCACTCCGCCACTTGAGGAACTTGGCCGAGCGCACAAGGTTGTATCCCGACCTCACCGTGTAGGTACCGTGCCTGGTAAATGGCCAACCGGTGAAGTCCTCCTCATCGTGCCATGAAATAGGAATCTAGAGGATCTAATCAGCAATCGTTGGTTCAAAGAAAGCGTGAACATTTTCCAAATTCCACTCAGAGGCATCGTCCTCCATCAAATAACTGACCGTAGCCAAATTAGGGATTGGTGAAACAGAGCGTAAATCCTTTGGAGGGACCGAGGAATCCAGTTGTCGGCCATGATTTTCACCAGTTTTCCATTACCAATACCCCAGCGCACTCCTTGGTATAGAAGATCCCTCCAAAAACTCCTCCAAGTACAGGATGCAGACCTCGGCTTAGAAGCGTGCCAGAAGTCAATCTCCGGGAAATAACGACCCTTTAGTACCCTGGCGCTGAGAGAGTCTGGCATGGTAAGCAGTCACCACCCCTTCTTGGCAAGCATTGCCTGGTTGAAGAGTCCGAGATCGTGAAATCCCATGCCTCCCAATGCCTTAGGTGTCGATAACCAACCCCAAGAACGCCAATGCATCTTTTGCTTACCATCATCCACGCCCAACCATCTGTTTGCAATTACTGATTTAATCTTGTCACATGTGGCTTGAGGAAGTTGAAAGCAACTCATAAAAAAATTAGGTATGACCTGGATCACCGCCTTTAGGAGCGTCTCATTGCCCGCTCTAGAGAGTGGCCTGCCTGACAGTCCATTTAGGTACTTCCATATTTTGTCATAGAGAAAACTGAAGGTGGCCAGAGGGGATCGACCCACTGAAGTGGGCATCCCAAGATAAAAAAAAACATTTAGCACCTTACTCTACACCTCCAATCTTGCCTTCACATCATTTTTCACTTGGTCTGAGCAATGAGGAACAAAGAAAACCGAGGATTTCTCAAGACTAATCTTCTAGCCCGAGTCATCACAATATACCGTGAGAGTTTTTTTTAGAGTATCCACACTCCTATCATCACTTCTTGCAAAGAAAATGATGTCATCTACAATCAGTAGGTGTGATATAGGGGGGCCGAGTCTACCATTACGAATACCATAGAGCTCACCTCGGTCCTCCTTTTGTTGTAGCAAACTTGACATACCTTCCGTACAAAGAAGAAATACATATGGACTGCTAGGATCTCCTTGTCGAATTCCCCTTGATGGAACAACGGACTCTGTTATCTCTCCATTCACACGAGCATCATACCGGACACAAGTCACACATCACATTACCGATTGTATCTATGAGGGGTCAAAACCAAGCTTGCAAAGGAAACCATGCGATAATCCATTCAACACTATCATACGCTTTCGTCATATCAATTTTGAGCACAAAGAAGGGCATGTTAGCATTTTGGCTGCGTATAGTATGCAAGCACTCGAAAGCAATCAGGTCATTGTCAGTGATCAGACTACCCGGAACGAAGGCACTCTGATGCTCAGAAATAATATCCGGTAGAATAACTTTCAACATGTTTGCTAGCACCTTGGAGGCAATTTTGTAGAGAACGTTGCACAAGCTAATGGGGCAAAAATTCTTGAGGCCCCGTTTGTTACAAGTGTGTTGATGGGGATTAGTGGGGTTTATCCCCTAGGAGATTGGGTGAAACCCCTCCCCACACCCTATCCCCACTAATCCCAATCCTCTAGGGGCAAGGCAGAGCAAAGTACGCGACGATCAAAGAGAAGCGGTTGTATAGCCATGGCAGCATCAGCGGAGAGCAAGAGCCGGAGGTTCGCGCTGGCATGCGGCGTGCTCAGCTAGTACGTCAAGTCGGAGCAGAAGATGTCATCGGCGGCCGCCCCGCGCGCCACCATGCCCAGCCTCATGCCCGGCGCGGACGTCGCCCAGGAGCAGGGGCACCATGTGGCGGGCACCGCGGAGGAGGCTGTGGCAGGGCCCGCGGCGGCGCAGCAGGCGCCCCTCACCATCTTCTACGGCGTCAGGATGGTCGTGTTCGAGGACTTCCTGCCGGAGTAGGCGGTCGAGGTGATGCGCATGGCCACCACCGCCGGTGCCGAGCGCGCCGCCCCGACCCAGGCAACCCCGGCCCCAGCGCTCGCGGACTTGCCTCGGGCGGCGCCGCCTTGTTCCATTTGTCTCAGCTCGGGGTCGGGGACAGGGTTAATACGCGACCTAGGGCTCACGTATCGCTTGCGATAAGAAACGGGCTCGTATTAGGGAATTCTGGGGAAATTTGGGGAAAATTACTAGGCAAAATACACAACAAACAAATGGGCTTTTTGACATAGATGGGGATTCGGGTTTGGTCCGGGTTTATCCCCACTTTTCCTTGAAAATACTCTGGAAACAAACGGGCCCTGAGGTGTTTCGGCTTGGAAACCTTGGGGATCAAGACTATAATCGAATCACACAGCCCCTTTGGGATATCTCCTCCACATAGAAAGCTCCTAACTTCATGACAAATCTCAGTTTTAAAGAAATCGCAATGGGTTTGGTAGAACATTACCGGGAAACCATCCGGTCCCATCGCCTTAGTTGGATCCATTTGGAAGAGAGCAGCTCCGATCTCCTCGTCCGTGTAAAGTTTGCAACGATCACTATTCATTTCAGATGTAACCTTCACTGGGATGGCATCAAGCACTGCATCCACTGAATCACAAGTATCATAAGAAAAAGTTGCTCATAGAACTCATGAACCATAGCTTTAATCTCCCATTGTGAATTGCATATAGAGCCATCCTCTCGCAGAAGTGAAGAAATCTTATTTGTGCGTTTACGAGCGGAAGCTTTTGCATGGAAGAAGGATGTGTTGCGTTCTCCCTCTCGGAGCCACTCCACCTGTGACCGTTGTCGTGCCATTATTTCCTAGCACTCAAACAAGTCACACAATTGGTGTTCAATGTCGTGTTCCTCCTTCACACTATCCTCTGAGAGAGGACGTCCCCTCAGAAGGAACAATTTATTCTCGAGTTTGCGAATTTTCTTCTGAATCGACCCGAATGTGGCCTTGCTTCAATCCTTCAGCGTAGGCGCCATTCGGTTCAAAGTGTCCCAGGTGGAGTGGAGGGAAGGGGGCCCTTCACTGCTCGCAGCCCACGCCGGCTCCACCAATTCCTTGTAATCAGGAGCTCGTCTCCACATAGCCTCATAACGGAAGGAGTACGAGACCGCACTGCTCTAGATGCCCGCAGATCCTTTGTTAGATTAACCAGGATAGCATAGTGGTCTAACAAGGTGGTGATTGAGTTATCCATCGTGCAATTCTCAAACAGCTAGGAAAAAGCATTGTTGGCTACTGATCTATCGAGACGCACTCTGACATGAGTATCGGCATCCTGCCTATTGGACCATGTAAATTTAGGTCCCTCGAACCCAAGGTCCATAAGGCCACAATCCTGCAAGCAATCTCGGAGTTCCATAATCTGCGAGTCTGTCTGGTCCCTAGGACCCAAGTGTTCATCCTGGTTTAGTACCTCGTTGAAGTCTCCACAACATACCCATGGACCATTCCAGCTCTTGCACAAATTACGAAGCTGATCTCGGAACTCATGGTGACAATCACGTCTGGGTTCTCCGTATGAAAAGGGTGTACGCAAAGTCATTCCTCCCTCAGGTGTAACCAAAGTGTCAATACACCGATTGTTGAATCCCTTAACAAACACCGAAATAGATGACAACCAAGAAAGGGCCAGTCCACCGATGAGCCCTACGCCGTTGACAGCAAAACCTCAAGAGTAGCCAAGTGACCACATGAAGCCCCAAACTCTGGAATCCCTCATCTTTGTCTCGTACAAGAAGAGGAAGGTGGGACGATGAGTCTTCACCAACCAGCGAAGCTCGCTAATCGACGCGTTTGTCCCAAGTCCGCGACAACTCCAGCGTAGGTAAATCATTGTGTGCGGCGGGCCTGCTCCGCAACATCCACCCGATCCGCTGATCCAACATCACTTCTCTTCTTAAGCTTCTTAAAAGAGTCATTGCTTTGGTCCTCATCAGATAACACCCCGGTATTGCTCTGACCAGACGCGCCTTGGTGCACTATCAGAGCCAACGGGTTTCCATTGTCCTTCTCGTTCACTTCAGTTGTTTTTGCACGGTAAACCTGCTTCTGTGATTTGCGCTTCTCACCCATTGCCAGGTCCCCCCATCACGGGCGGGATCCTTTCCTCATCCCTAACTCTTGTTCGTGCGGGCACCAGTGGTATGATCGCGAGGTTGTCTCATGTTCTTAAGAGAAGATACCTCAGCCTCCTCATTCTTTTTCTGTTGCCTTGCTGACTACCATTCGTAGTGGACTGGTTTGGCTTTTCGTTAGTGTGTTGTGATGACACCCGTCCATGTTAAGCCAAAATCGACTCACTAGATGATCTCGCTCCCTGGTTCTTCTTTTTCCTCTCATCTGGAGCCAAGAGCCTGTCAGCCGAGTACGGTAGCTTTCCATCAGCATCCCGCTCCCCAGGGTTCTTGAGTTTAGTGCAAGAGTGGCCAACAATTCCACATGAAAAACAGTAATGAGGTAGGTGTTCATAGTGAACCTCAAACCAGTTCGTCGCGTGCCATCGCTGGGAAGTGATCGTGATTCCCCGTAGAAGCGGTTTATCAACGTCAACCTCCACCCGGAGACGCATATAGCTACCCTAGCATCTGCTTGTGGCATCTCAATCCACCATGGGGACAGTACCTTCAATGCCGAGAGAACCGGCAATCATCTCACCGCATTTCTTATGCATGTGCCCAAAAGGTCAACTGATTATCCGAGCCCAGATCTTCATACCATTAAACACCATATCCCTAGGCTTCAGATCAGCGTTGAACTCTCTTAACAACACCACGTACTTGCCAACGACCCATGGAGTGTGATACGTCATAAACGTATCCTTAATTTCTGCTGTTCCATGTTGTTTTCATGCCATATGCTACATGTTTTCCTTACACTTTATGTCTTTTTTATCTATTTCCTGGGACTAACCTATTGACAAGATGCCACATAGCCAGTTCCTGTTTTCAGCCGTTTTTAGTTTCCGAAAAGTTTTTCTGGAAATATTATCGAAATTGGAAAATTCGAAACCCGGAAGTCTTAGAATTCCCGAAGGTTCCACGGAGTCCCAAAGAGGCCCGGAGGGGGGCCACACCATAGGGCGGCGCGCCCCCTGGCCGCGCCATGGGGTGGTGTGGGCCCCTCGAGCGCCCACCGCCATCGCCCTTTCGCCTAATTATTCCCCCCGATGTGTGAACCCTAAAAATATACCACTTTTCCACCAAAAACACCCGAGGCCGCCGTCATCGTCAACCCGAGATCGGGAGGGTTCTGGAGTTCTCCCCGGCACCCTGCCGGGAGGGGAAATCATCACCGGAGGGCTCTACACCACCATGCTCGCCCCCGGAGTGATGTGTGAGTAGTTCATCCTTGGACTTATGGTACATAGAAGTAGCTAGATGGTTGTTCTCTCCCTTTTATGCCTCATGTTTAGATCTCGTGAGCTGCCCTACATGATCGAGATCATCTTATTGTAATGCTAGATGTTGTGTTTGCTGGGATCCGATGATTACTGAATGATACGTCTCTTGATTATCAATCTATCATGTTGTCTTCATGTGTATGTTATTTATGATCTTGCATGCTCTCCGTTGTTAGTAGATGCTCTTGAAGGAGTCGTTGCATAGAAAACAAAATTTTTCCTATACGATAGACACCCGAAAGGCCAAGATCTAATCTAGGAGACGAAGTGCAACGGGCAACAAGAGGGTTAAGGAGAACACATACCCTCGAAGACTCAAAGTGGTACGAGATCAAATCTCGTTGTTGGCGTAGTCGTACTCACACCGATCTCGATAGCGAGAAGATGGGCACCGCAATCCGGCGGTGCATCCACGATCGGTCACACATACGGTTGATGACGACCTCCGTTCCCTCGTTCCAGCGGGGCGCGGAAGTAGAGGATCCCTCGGAACTCCAGCAGCATGACGGCGTGGTGGTGAAGAAGAATCCCACGGTCAGGGCTTCGCCAAGCCGGAGACCATGGAATGGAGCAGCGGGTGGAGGGAAAAGGAAGTGGCAAGTGTGTAGAGGAGGGAGAGCTCTCACCCTCCTTTTATAGGAGAGGGGGGAGGCAGACCAAGGGGGATGCGGCCAGCCCATGGGTATGACCCCACCTCTTCCCTCATCATGTGAGTGGACACTCCACTCACCTCCACTCACTTTCCCATTATTTCCCACTTGGAAAATCCAAAGGTTTTCTTTTAATAAATAAATAAAACCTTTTTATTTCTTTATTTCAGCATTTGTTAATTCTATTAACAAACTTTTGCATATAGCACCTTGAATCATTTGTTAATTCTATTAACAACCATTCGACGAAAAACCCCTTGAACTATTTCAATTTTCCCCGAAACAATTTCGGTGCTGCCCAAAATATTCTTCGATATTCCGTATCCTCTCAAACGCGTCATCGAACCTTAAGTGTGTCACCCTACGGTTCGCGAATAAGATAGACATGATCGAGACTCCTCTCCGATCAATAATCAACAGCGGGATCTGGAGATCCGTGATGACTCCTATATATTCAACGATGACTCTCGTGATCATGTGAACCAACAACGTCGTGAACTATTCCCTTTGTCTCGCGATATTTTACTTGTCCGAGATTCGATCATTGGTATCAACCATACCTTGTTCAATCTCGTTACCGACAAGTACTCTTTTCTCGTTCCCGTGATATAACATCCTTGTGATCATATCACGTGCTTGCAAGCGGTTTCGATGTGATATCACCGAGAGGGCCCAGAGTATATCTCTATGTCATTTGGATGGACAAATCCCACTCTTGATCCATGATCCTCAACTAATACTTTTCGAATACTTAACGACACCTTTATAGTCACCCTGTTACGGTGTGACGTTTGATGCCATCAAAGCACTCTTCCGGTATCAGCGATTGACATGATCTCATGGTCTAAGGAATAAGTTACTTCATATGTTTGATATAACAATGTAAACTAAATGACTTGATCGCATTGCTATATTCTCTTTGGGTATATGTTCATCACATCATTCTTCTAATGACATGACCCCGTTATTAATAACATCCAATGTTCATGATCAGGAAACCTTGATCATCTATTAATCAACGAGCTAGTTAAAAGAGAGGCTTTACTAGGAACCATTGTTTGTTTATTAAGCACACATGTATCAACGTTTCCGGTTAATACAATTCTAGCATGAGAAATAAACATTCACCATAAACAATAAACAAGGAATAAGATAATAACCATTTTATTATTGCCTCTCGGGCATATTCCCTTCAGTCTCCCACTTGCACTAGAGTCAATAATCTAGTCTGTAAGCACTTTAACACATATGGCATACCAGTGTTATTACAATGCTTCGCATGCGGTAAACATCATCAAAAAGATCTGAACTGTTCAGGTCCTATTGTATTTGCATGTCCTTTGCGTCTACACGCATCACTCATTCTCTAAATGAGATGGCTTTGTATATATATGGTCAATTGGTGAAAACTTAATTCCTCAGCTTAAACTGATGTCACTAACATTGTGAAAATGTAGCTTCATAGTGTTAGCATTCTTGGAAACTCACCAAGTTCCGGTGATACCTTAATTCCTCAGCTTAAACTGATGTTACTAACATTGTGAAAATATAGCTTCATAGTTTCAGCATTCTTGGAAATTCACCAAGTTCAATAAAGAACTCCTTGACACAAAATACACTTATAATCAGTTGTTAACACAACGATATACTTTAGCCTTTGTTGTAGTATCTGTCACAATATTTTAATTTTGAAACTCTTTCAAATCTAGCATGGAACTTTCTTCCATCCTATTGTGCTACCCTTCATCACATATTTTAATTGAGATAAAATTACTTGAATAAATGACAAGACTATTAGTGCAACATATTACAACTAATATTTTGTCATTACTATATAGGAAAACATATCCTTAGCATTTCTAAAATGACACAAGGATCTCTCCCACTGTTGTCTAATTATCATATGAATTATCCTACTATAACATTTTATAGCATAGGACTCATCTGGTTGTGTACATAGCTGTCGCACCCTGATTTCTAGGGGATACTCACCGTACGAACTGGATAGCAGATGCTTGGATTATGGGGCATAACTGCTCCCACGTCCCAGCTTCCTGGTAGGCCTGCGCTTATGCGCGACAACACAAGCCCTGCTATTCCATCGTCGATGTAAACTATCCACTAGAGATCAAAGGCACTTCCGTCGACGTACTTCAAACCATACACACATGGTACGTCAACGGCGTTTAACAAGTGATATCACAACAGATCTCTACGACACAAAAGATTGAAATAAGTTGCAAATGGCTCTCATTAGAGCAGAGATAGCAAATACAATCATTCAGAGGGCACATGCCCCAACAATACATCGTTACAATACAGCGGAAGCATTCAACATGTCTGAGTACAGACAAGAACCAAATAGGCCTAAGAGGCCGGAAACAAACAGACGGAGCCCATCCACGAAGTCTCGGATCCTGCCCGGGTCCGCTATCTACTCGTCAGCAGTCTCGTCATACTCCACGTAGTAGCCACCATGTAGATCCTCGGAAACGTAGGTCTGCGGAAACCACAGCCCCAAAGGGGTCAGTACATAAACGTACTGGCAAGCAAGACTCACAGTTCACCAAAGTGTAACCCGTCAACACCAAGCACAGATGCCTTGGGTTCAACGGAAAGAAAGGGATATAAAGATGCGGCAACTGGCTGCGCTAACCAACTACAGAGATTCTACCACTTCCGGCTAACAGAAAGGAGATAAGATCGAGGATTGTAACCAACTGAAAGATAACTGCAAACAAACCCATCCTGGATCTCGCCCCTTATCCAAAGAAGCGATCCGAGGATAACTCACACAGTTGTAATAAAGGTGAATCAAGTTATTGTGTCATCAACCTATTACTAGTCAAGTTATTAATCATTGGGTGTAACAGGTTTGATCATTATGTTTAAGTTGTCCTGAGTACTTGTTAGCCAGTACTTTCACCGCGGAAAACACGGCTTCTCGAGAAGATTATCCCTGCAGGGTTGCACCATAGTAACCGACACTCATGAATATCCCGCCAGATGGAGTGGCCACTCCACCAAGCGGGGCACTCAACACAATCCAACCCTTCTTCGCATCAAGCCCAAAGAACCTTGGGCGCACGGCTACTCGGGCCCAGAAGAAAATGGACCCTCATAGCACTCTAAGACCGTGTCCCCCTATATGCCGACTACGAAAGTTCCACCCGGGTACCAAGGGCTCGCAAGATCATGCATGCAGCAAATGGAAAACCCGAACTAAATGAGGCGATTTGGACGAGATGCGAATCGGGTCAAACTGAGGGGGAGCCCATACTCCCCAAATGCGGGTAGTGCGCTCATCATGGATCAGTAGACAAGACCCTTTTCCTATTAGGGTCGACACTAGCAGGCCTCAAAACCACAAAGGGCCTCCTGCCGGTGCCTTATCATCAAATTTATTATTAATAGTAACATTAGCATGATTGATTGATTAAACATCGAGCCCCCAGAACGATAATAAAGTAGTAGCAGAAAGTAACGGGTAACAGACTCGAGCAAAGCAACCTAAGCATGCTAGATAAGAACAGGCACAAGCAATGGCTGTAGGTAGGGAGGTGAGGCAATATCATGGTTCAAGGTATCATGTGATAGGTTCGTAACAGAAACAACTACTACTAAGGCTAGCAGAAAAGAACAACGGAAAGTATCGGTAACCAAGGTTGAAAGGAACACAGTGGTTCATGTGAGTGATAACTTGCCTGCAAAACCCAGTAGCCTGGTACTGAGCTAAATCCTTAGAAGGGATGTCGTAAGGATCGTCGGTCTCAACGTCGTCGTTTATCCGGGAAGAAGCAAACAGACATTGCAGAAAGATAAGCAATCATTATCATGGCATAGGTGCACAAACATGGGATGATGCATGTCATGTTAATAGATGCATCAAAGTAACCTACTTGACAAGTAACACAATTTAATTGGATCCATATGCAATGAGAATTGCATATGGATGCAAATGCTTTAGGTTGAAGCAATGATCTACATTTGATTAACAAGTGTAAGTAGTTAAACATGATGCATGCATGATGATAACAACATAATAACAACAAGAGGTGCAAGTGGAAAAGGAAATAAACAAGTGTGGGATTTTATTTGTCATGTTAATGATTTTTTGGTTCCTTATTGATGTCACACAAGTAATTGTTGTTTTCATCAAGTTAAAGTGTGCAAAACAACTTACAAAGTTGATATTTGAAAAGCTTATCAAATTTTGGTTGGATTACATGTTTCACATTTTGAAATTGGACTTAGGATTATTTACTTATGAATTAAACAATATTAAACAAGTTTTAATTGAATTTAAAACAAGGTTGAATATTAATTGAATTTTATTTAGTCAAAACATAATTTCAAATTCACATTTGCAAAGTTCACACTTTGGTGGTTTGAAAACATATTTTGCATGTCCAAAAATATTTTATATTAAGCAAGTTATGATTTTATCAAATTTAATTGAATTAAACAAGTATTAAATTACTTAAGCAATTTAAATTATTCAAACAATGAAACAAATTTTATATTTGAATAGAACATTCAAAATGGTATGAAAAACATATTTTATTTGCCCTATTTGGAATTGGTATGAAATAGTTATGAATTATTACAAATTACATTTGAATTATTCAAATTTGAATTTTTAAATGCATTTTGAAAACTCAAAACAGAATACAAATAGGTTATTTGGAAAGATTAGGAAAATTGGATCAGAATTCATATAAAACTTTTTGTTATTGGCATTATAGAATAAAAGTTATTAAATTTAGAAGTTTTGGTTTAAAATCTGTTTATTAAAAGGATTGTTTTGGTGACAGAATTGCAGAAAACATTTGCTACCGCGCACCACCCTACCCACGGCCACTGCCCGTGGACCAGGGGTCCAGCGTGGCCACTGCGCGGTGAGGTGGCACCCTGGGCCACCGACTGGTGGGCCGCTGCCCCTGCGCGCGGAAGAAAAATGAAACAAAAGGGGGGTGGTGCGCGCCTGGGGTTCGAACACAGGACGCGACGCGGCGCGCACGGACTCGCTACCGTTTGCGCTGTGGCTGTTCGGTTGTCGAATACAGGGTACGGTCTGAAGAAAAGGAGTACCCTGGAGGTGTAACTGAATTTTGAACAGATACGCTGAACCTGACGGAAACAACCAGCGCTCGCCGGCGGGTCGATGGGCGATGTGCTCGCGGTGAGGCGCCGTGCGTGCGGGAGTGGGGTGGTGGTGTGGGCCGGTGTGCCCGTGCGTGCTACAGCTGAGAGGAAGAGGGCGAAGGGAATAGGTGGCGTGCTCACCTCGCTGCAGTCGTCGACGAGGCAGTCACGGCGAGGAGGATTTCCCGGCGACGGCGTGGCCATCTCGGGGGCTAACGGCAGCGGGCGAAGAGTCGGCGAGCACCAGTGGTCAACCACGATTCCATCCCACGACTCAGGTGCTCCTCGAGGCGGCCAGAACGTCGGCGCGGTGAGGAGGCAGGTGGTCTGACGGGAGCACCACGGTGGTTCAGAGATTCAGAGGAACAGGTGAAGGGGAAGCGATGGAAGAATGGAGGCGCTAGGGTTGGGCTAGGGTTAGGCAGGGGCTCGGGAGTGGGTAGGTACTTAAGGGGAAGGGGATGACAGTACGGCTGGGCATCCACGGGGGGGAGAGCTGATCGGGTGGTGTTCCTCTGTTCGTACAGAGGTGACATCACCCAGAGGTTGAAGACAGCGACAGGTAAGGGGGGTAAGTGGGCTCAAAGGGTTAGATGGGCTGGGTTGGTTTTCTCCCTCTCTCTTTTGTTATTTTGCTTTGTTTTTTTTTTTTTTTTTGTAGTTTAGCTTTTGGAAGAAAAAGTTAATGTTTTGTTTACCAAAATTTCCAGAAAAATTAGGTTAGGCTAATTAGTTAATTAGAAACCATTTTCCAAGAGTAGATTCCAAAAATGTGAGATTTTAAAGATGATGTTTGTATTGAAACCAAAATTGGGAAATTTTCATATTAATGAACCATTAAGAAAAGAAGCATTTTTATAGGGTAGCCCCTATGAAATAAAAGATTAACATTAGCTGATTGAATTGACAATGTGTATAAAGTTGTGGTAACTCATTTTGGGTGCTGTTTGAAGATGATTTGAATTTGGAACAATTTAAAATTAATTGATTAACATGGAAAACAAGGATTTTAATGGGGTAACCCTATGACTAATTTGATTAAACATTAGTGATTGGCTTGTTAAAGTTTATAAGTTCAAAAGTGTTCTGTTTGATGCATTTGATTTGAAATTGAAAGTGATTTGGGATTTAATTGATTGAATAAAACCAACAATTTAATAGATGAACATTATGGAAGAAAGGAAACAATTTGGTTGTTTTTATTTGAAATAACATTTTGGAAATTGTAACATCACAAGGATGAAATAAAGGGTTTGAATTTTGGTTTGAAATTCAAATGAAAACAGTTGGAAAACAAATGAAAAACAAACAAAACAAATGCAATCAACATGATGCCATGATGCAAAACATAAAATAACAGAGAGCAAACATTCTAAAGGCTATTTTTCAGACTTGGGATGTTACAATAGCATGGAAACATGACTTAGAAATCTCAATTTCAATGATGCTCATCATGTGTCAAAACACATCAATCTTGCTCAATTATTTTCCATGTGACAAGAACTCCTTCTTGTCATTTTCATATTGACTTACTTCAATATTTCTTCTATGTAATTTGGCTTCAATCATATCAGGTGCGTCAATCCATCTTTTATAGATATCGATGCCCAATATCTTCTAAGCCTTTCATCAATATGAAATCAAAAATATTAACCGTGTTAATTTAAAATACATATTTTCCAATCAACCATATGTCAACTACATAAAGTATTGGAAATATGTCATAGCGCTCCCACTTAATTTCTTGTAACTCTACAAGCATCTTTATCATTCATGATGGAATCAAAATCTTTTGATAACTTCATTAAGCTAAAGATTTCAACTTCGCTATGCTCACTTCAACCATTGAAGTGTGCATGCCTTTATAGCAACCTTTTGAATTTTACAAAACTCTCAGACTGTGTCAAGTACACATCCTTGATCAAACTGCCTCGTGAGGAGAGTTGGTTTTGTTATTCAACTGCCGTATCATAATATGTAACTTTTTGCTAGAACTATCCGCAAAGACTAAAGCATCACTACGGAAGATCGAAATCTTGTAGTAGTCAACTCTTTGAACTTCGTCGAAAACAACTTTTCGATAAGTATCCATGTCTTTGTCGCTATATAGACCCTTTTGCTATCGTTAGGCATCAAGCCTATCGAAAGGACTACCAAGTCACATACTTGATATTCATACAAGGATACTATGGCGGATATAATGACTCATAGTCAATTTTACGAAGTCAGGGCCCATCATTTGCTTCCTTTATAAGGTCCAGGTCCTTTTGTTGTCAAAACAACACTTTACACTTAAACCATAAGTTGTTCTAAGTACAAAGTTTTTGGACTTTTCTGGTACAGCTCGCAAACTCATTTGAAGTATCTACAACATTTGTAGTGTCTTCTACTTAGTCAAAATAGTAAACCCCGGAACAACTTCCAGTGCTACGCTACTCTTGACATGATAACGAACATTCTCTAATCTCGTTGAGTTTGTACTGTGCTCCCACTCACTTGTTTCGCAAGAACTACTTTCTCGAGAAATCAACCCTTTCTAACAAACAACATTTGTCTTTTGGTTCGGTGATAGGAGAAATACCCAATGTTTTATTTGGGATAACCTTATAAACATATATTTATCCTATTTTGGTTGTAAACATTTTACACATGCTATGCATACCAAAACTTAAGAAAAAAATGACAATTCGGGTCATTACCCAAACCATATCTTATATGTTGTCAATTTCAACGGATCATGATGGTGCTCTTTTCAGTGTACAAGCGGTTGTCCTTAATGTATAAAATACAAAATTATAATGGCAATTAATCTTACCATGTCAAACAGGGTTTGATTTTGTCTTTTGAATACTCCAATCTAATGTGGGGTATTCGAGAAGTATTAGTTGTAGAACAATTCTGCAACTTCTCAGATGTTTTGCTAAACTTGTAACTCAAAATTTATCCTTTATGATCCAATCATAAATACTTGATTATCTTGTTACAATGATTTTAACTTCATATTAACAACCTTTTGAACCAATTCAAAATTTCAAACTCTGTTCCCTTTAAATAGATATACTCACATATCTACTCAAGTCATCGACAGAATTTTATGAAGGAAAAATTAATCCACCATACATGACTACACATAATGGACTATATACATCAATATGTATAATCTCCACTAAATTAGTCGTCCATTCTACTTTGGCCTAAGAACGGAATTCTATTCATCTTTTGGAAGAGGTCTCACAAGCGTCAATTTATTCAAAATAAAATGACTCCGGAAGTCCATCAATATGGAATTCCTTCATGTTTTCCTTTCCGATATGAACTAAAATGGTGGTGTCACAATTTAAGTGAAACTCTTCTACGTCTTGCAACGTTTAGCATTTAGTCTTATAGATGTTTACTTTACCAACATGATTTATATTAACATATCCATCAATTATGGAATATGGTCATAGTTTGAACAATCTCATTTGTTCTCACAAAAGACTAGAACAAAATAACAAATTATTAAGTTCTTCAAATAAATCTTGATTGTTTGGTTCGATACGACAATGAACACAATAACACTTTATTTATGTTCTTGTCATAATCGATTCCACATCTATTACTAGTTCCTTTTAGGCCCTTGTATTTCTTGCATTGCGTTGCTTTGTATGACAACTCATACCAACCAATGTGGTATCAAAATACCCAAAAATACTTTGTTAACTAGTAATACATCTATAACTTGTATATCAAGCATATACTCCTGAGCTGGACTTTCCAGTTATCTTCTTTTTCTGCCATATATCTTTTTGTAATTCTATTTTCAATATTCCCTTTCCTTTATAGAAGAATCATTCAACATCAAACAATGCTAGTCTTACTAGCTCATTTTCTTTGGCGTGTTAGTCATATACTATCACCCATTGAGTCATACTTTGAGTTTGATTGTTCTACTAATATCACCATATTAATAGCATTCTTCTAGATTCCACTCTTAGCAATTTCCAAGTAAGGTAAACTACTTTACCCATACTTCTAATCCATCCCCTCATAACAATTTTATGATTAAGCTACTATAGCTCGAAGGAAGGGATTTAGAGGATAATTTTTAGCGCCCAACTTCTTGGAATATTCAAACGCCTAGCGTCTTCAATCATTGCATATATTCAAATAATATAAGCATACATTGTCACGCTAAATTATACTCAGCCATGTTGCCACAAATAAGTTTCTAGATATCAATATATCTTTCACTTGATTGTTTCTGAAAACAATTATTTTCGGTTCCTAAATCACTTTGATCAACAAAACATTCTTTTGAAGATAAAGTAATACAGAAGCAACCATGACTTTGGATTCTAAGTAGGAATTGGTTGCTCTCTAGATCAATCAATCATTAATCACATGGAGGTAGGTAGGAAATACCAAAAATCTACAATAGGATTCAATTTTAAATTTCACTAATACGGTACCAATCTTAAATGGTATTTACCAGATCATAACAGTTATATCTCAATTAACAATCTAAGTGTAAGGTAGTTATGTGGATGCCAATGAATACTACAATCTGTGCAAATTCACTTTGATTTGTTGTTCATGATAAATAAGTTCAAGTTAATTCAAAAATTAAACCATGAACTCCCACTCAAAAACGACATCCCTCTTAGTCGTCTTTAGTGATTACACGAACCAAATTCACTACACCAAAACCGATCATCACGTGAGATGATGTAGTTTCAAAGGCGAACATCGACATGTTCATCATATCATCCATATGACTCATGCTTTACCTTTCGGTTACGTGTTCCGAGGCCATGTCTGTACATGCTAGGCTCGCCAAGTAGAACCGTAGTATTGCGTGTGTTTCAAGGCCATGTCTGTACATGCTAGGCTTGAAAACACCCGTTGTATGTGAACGTTGAGTCTGTCACACCCGATCATCACGTGGTGTCTCGAAACGACGAACTTTCTTAACGGTGCATACTTTAAGGAAGAACACATTATTATCTTGATATTAAGTGAGAGGGATCATCTTATAATGCTACCATCGTTATCTAAGCAAAACAAGATGCATAAAAAGGATTAACATCACAGACATCACATGAAAGGATAAAGTGATATGATATGGTCCTTCTTGCACTTGATCTCCATCATGTGCATTATGGTATGATCTCAATCATTCCACCGGCGTGGTACCAAGTACCACGGTACCCCAAACTTGATTGTCCATCAATAAGAAGACAACCATATGGATACCTTCCGGTATATCAATAATTTACAAAATAGATCATCTCATAATCAAATTTGTAATATTGACCATATCACATCACATGCCCAACAAAAACTAGTTAGACGCTTCTAATTTATTTTTGCATATTTTACGTGGCTTAGGGCTTTCGAGGATAGAACCGTTCATACCTACGAACATCAACCACGACGTTGATAAACATATTTTTAGCAACCCTTCGTAGATTAGATCTTAACTATAGTGGGAGAAACGGACACCCCCTTAGCCACAAGTGAGACAACTCTCGCGTACATAGTACATGTAAACTTAGTCTGGGGCAGCTTCATCCTACTATGCCACTAAGATCATAAAATACTCAAGGAGGCAATAACATGATCATCAACGCCCACATACACCTATGTGTTCTACCCGTACAAAACATCTATGCATAGATCCGGCTCTGATACCACTGAAGGAGTCGTTGCATAGAAAACAAAAATTTTCCTATACGATGGACACCCGAAAGGCCAAGATCTAATCTAGGAGACGAAGTGCAACGGGCAACAAGAGGGTTAAGGAGAACACATACCCTCGAAGACTCAAAGTGGTACGAGATCAAATCTCGTTGTTGACGTAGTCGTACTCACACCGATCCCGATAGCGAGAAGATGGGCACCGCAATCCGGCGGTGCATCCGTGATCGGTCACACATACGGTTGATGACGACCTCCGTTCCCTCGTTCCAGCGGGGCGCGGAAGTAGAGGATCCCTCGGAACTCCAGCAGCACGACGGCGTGGTGGTGAAGAAGAATCCCACGGTCAGGGCTTCGCCAAGCCGGAGACCATGGAATGGAGCAGCGGGTGGAGGGAAAAGGAAGTGGCAAGTGTGTAGAGGAGGGAGAGCTCTCACCCTCCTTTTATAGGAGAGGGGGGAGGCAGCCCAAGGGGGGTGCGGCCAGCCCATGGGTGTGCCCCCACCTCTTCCATCATCATGTGAGTGGACACTCCACTCACCTCCACTCACTTTCCCATTATTTCCCACTTGGAAAATCCAAAGGTTTTCTTTTAATAAATAAATAAAACCTTTTTATTTCTTTATTTCAGCATTTGTTAATTCTATTAACAAACTTTTGCATATAGCACCTCGAATTATTTGTTAATTCTATTAACAACCATTCGACGAAAAACCCCTTGAACTATTTCAATTTTCCCCGAAACAATTTCGGTGCTGCCCAAAATATTCTTCGATATTCCGTATCCTCTCAAATGCGTCATCGAACCTTAAGTGTGTCACCCTACGGTTCGCGAATAAGATAGACATGATCGAGACTCCTCTCCGATCAATAATCAACAGCGGGATCTGGAGATCCGTGATGACTCCTATATATTCAACGATGACTCTCGTGATCGTGTGAACCAACAACGCCGTGAACTATTCCCTTTGTCTCGCGATATTTTACTTGTCCGGGATTCGATCACTGGTATCAACCATACCTTGTTCAATCTCGTTACCGACAAGTACTCTTTTCTCGTTCCCGTGATATAACATCCTTGTGATCATATCACGTGCTTGCAAGCGGTTTCGATGTGATATCACCGAGAGGGCCCAGAGTATATCTCTCCGTCATTTGGATGGACAAATCCCACTCTTGATCCATGATCCTCAACTAATACTTTCCGAATACTTAATGACACCTTTATAGTCACCCTGTTACGGTGTGACGTTTGATGCCATCAAAGCACTCTTCCGGTATCAGCGATTGACATGATCTCATGGTCTAAGGAATAAGTTACTTCGTATGTTTGATATAACAATGTAAACTAAATGACTTGATCGCATTGCTATATTCTCTTTGGGTATATGTTCATCACATCATTCTTCTAATGACATGACCCCGTTATTAATAACATCCAATGTTCATGATCAGGAAACCTTGATCATCTATTAATCAACGAGCTAGTTAAAAGAGAGGCTTTACTAGGAAACATTGTTTGTTTATTAAGCACACATGTATCAACGTTTCCGGTTAATACAATTCTAGCATGAGAAATAAACATTCACCATAAACAAGGAATAAGATAATAACCATTTTATTATTGCCTCTCGGGCATATTCCCTTCAGCTCTGGCCAAGTAGATACTAGTGACTCCAAGAAGGAGTATTTATGCTCGATAGTGGGTTCATGCCTCCTTTGCATCTGTGCTCAAGTCACAAAAACATGACAGATGGAGGATGTGATGTTGCCATTAGGGAGAAAACAACGATATTTACATTGTTTACATTACACACTTTGCTTACTGCGATTATCTGTTGCTTGCAACTTAATACCTAATGTTTATTCGGAAGATATTCGAAGGGTGGATTATTAGTCATAGATGCAGTTGGATGACGGTCGATGAGTCTTGTTGTAATGCCCGCATGAATCACATAGTAATCATCATGTCATGCATGTTTCATTATCTATCAATTGCCCAGTTGTAATTTGTTCACCACATATGTTAGCTATCTTTTATGGAGAGACACCACTAGTGAACTATGGACCCCGGTCCATTTTCTCATACTGATAATACAACCGCTGCAATTACTGTTTTCATACTGCTTCCACTGTTTTCACACTGCTACTACTGTTTTCATGTTGTTGTGATATTGTTTTCCACACCATACATTTAACCTCTTTGTTATCAGCAAAATCGGTGGGTTTGACAACCTCACTGCTACGTTGGGGCAAAGTGAATTGATTGTGTTGTGTAGGTTCCACGTTGCTGCTAAACCGGTAGTGCGCCCCACCACATCATCTGCATCAACCTTCGGAAGTTGCTTTTCCTCCTACTGGTTGATTCAACCTTGGTTTCTTTTCTAAGGGAAAACTTGCTGCTGCACTCTTCACACCTTGCGCTTGGGGTCTCCCAACGAGCGTGTGTCTACACTCCATCAGAAGGTCGTCCATGACGCGGGTCTTGTCATCTTTCGTCCCAAACTCGGCCACAAAGAGGTTGTCGCCCGTCAGGTTTAGAAACAAGTCGTGCGGGTTGCCCCACGCCGGCCACAACACGACAACGGTCGTGTTAATGTGCAGGGTGTTTGGGGCCAGAACCTTGCTAACAATCGCCCACTACGAGTAGACAGGGACGCTCTCAACGCCGTCATCCAGGACCACTACCCCCGCTTCCGTCGCTGTAAGCCGAAGGCGCCCCATCATCTCCGAGAAGTGAACCTCGGAACCGGTCGCTGACGCGCATGAAGAAGGGGCCTGAGGTTGAACCCCCTCCTGAGGTACTTCCATCTCCTTCTCCGGAGATGTCATCACTGCGTTGCCCGTGCGGTTCGTCCCCAGCGGTCCCATCATTTTCAGTCCTCCCATATCACGCAGCTAACGAAGGGCGGGTAGTAGTCTACAAAATCCCCTTCATCGCCCTGAGTCAGCATAGAGAATCGGTGGAAGGACCTTCTAGGGCACCCCCGAGGAGAGGGAGGGCACGAGAACGAGATTGCCCGCGCAGGAGCGACACAAATCTTGATTCAAACCCTAGGAAGAGACAGTCACCATGGCCGCCGCCTTAACCCCAAGAGAGAGAAACATAAACGAATCACCCTAGTGGTTTCAAGTTGACTTGAATTGAGTAATTGTTCTGCCAATGGGGTGCTTGCTTTGCTCGGGGGTTTATGTGGGCTTTAAATTAGTAGTTTTTGTGTCTTCGGGCCAATGCCCAATGCCCCTAAAACCACCACAAAAAAATGGAAAAAAAATCAACTCTTAAACTACATACAAAAATAAATAGATAAAATACAAAAACATGCATAACTAGGCACAGAACGTTCTATATGTAATACAACCTTCAGAACATTATGACCAAGTCATGTCCCGACAAAAGAAAGCTCACGCGCAAACATGACAGAAATACGTAGCAGAATCCTCCCGCGCGAGCGTGCACACCAGAAATACGTAGCAGAAAACGACAAAAAGTCTCGTAGCTATGGACGCGCTACACGCACAACAAAGAAAAACCATCGCTTACGACCCACATGAAGTCCCTATGCAGAAACTTTCCTTTTGCCATAAGAAAGGGTACTCAAAAAAGGCCAGATCTCCTCCGTCCTCCCTCTACTCATCCCTGTTCGTTCTCCCAGTTCTCGATCTAATCTACGAGATCTAACATAACAACTTGACCCCATAAGTTCCCCACCTAAATCCCCATAAGTTCCCCACCTAAAACCCCCGAAGTTACACATAAAATTAGAAAAACAGTTGTGCATGAAGTTTACAAATCCAACAACAGCCAGCCTAGATTGAGGGAAAAAAGAAGCAGAATCTGTTCAAATCCAAACGAATCCAGTAGTAGTCGGCCAAGATTGAGGTAAGCCATTTGTCCTAAATCCTATCTCCTTACCGTGAATCTAGTTGGAAGGAATAAAAAGGGTCCGTAAGATAAAATTCGAAAAAATAACACGTCTAAAGCATGAAACTGGAGAAAAGGAGATGATGAAACCAGTGCAAACATGTGTAGTTTTGCATATCAATTTCGACCTGGACCTACGAAATACCCATGCAGAATCAATATAGTTACCCCAGGTAGAATCAGTGTAGTTACCCGATCAGATTCAATATAGTGACCTAGGCAAAATAAATATAGTTACCAACATGAAAAAAGTGAAGTTACCCCTCTGCAAACTTGTGAAGTTACCTATTTGAACTGCTAGAAGCTATCTATATAGCTGGATAGTTTCATATAAATTCTTTTGTGAAGTTTTGCTCAAGCAAGTCACATGAAAAAATACAGATGCATTAAGCTGATAGGGGTTGATGTACAAGAAACATAATTGTTTGGGATGAACGATGGAAAAAAATGAATACACCTTATTTGTGGTACTATTGATGCTATTTGTTACTGTAAGCAACCAGAGATGTGTATCACACAACTTGTTTGGTATTTTCAGTAAGCTGCTCTAAGAAAACCTGCAAACAATAGAATAAAAACAACATTAAATGGCAACGTATAATCCATATGATGGAAACAGACTAGGAAATATGAGCTGAGATTTTGTTTTGGCCTATTTGATTGTCTATTTGACTGGAAATGTATATAGTTTTGATTGACAGGGGAAGAAAGAACCATGAATATCGATCTTAATTTGGAACCTGATGATGGAATTCGACAAGTGGGTAATGTTGATGGAAGGCAACAAGAGGATCATGGTAATGTGATGTAGCAAGAGGATCGTGATGATGTTTTGGAGGCAATGTGATGCATAGTCATCTGAGTCTCTCAAATACAGGTTAGGTGCTTTTTCCAAACCCCCAATTTACCCTTCTATGAGGAAAAAATTACCCATCACATATCACACAAGTTACACAACAGTACAACAAATTAAGTTGCACATCGATTGCCATTGGATTATGATACGTTGCAAACGTATCTACTTTTCCAACCACTTTTTTGTTGTCGTCCCTCACATTTGCATGATTTGGATCAAACTAACATGTACCAACGCTGTTTTTAGCAGAATTACCTTCGGTGTCTAGTTTTGTGCAAAAATTTATTCCTCAAAAAACACCAGAAAAAATCCGTAAATTATTTATGTCCGGAAGACTCTCGGAGCCCGAAGGACAGGTGGAGGGGAGCCACTGCCCCCCATGAGGGTGGTGGTCGTAGTCCCCCTTTTCCGCGCCTGGTGGGACCTTTTGGCATAAATAATCCACCGTCCGTAAAATGCAGAACCCCCGAAGGATTTTCCCGAAAACGATCCATAGCTCCCGCCGACACTCAAAACCCTAGTTCCGGAGGCAGAAGTTCGTGTTGTGGTACCCTGCCAGAGTGGGGATTCGAGGGAGATCGTCACCATCACCGTCACCTCTCCATAAACCCTCCATAATCCCCCCTTCTACATGTGAGTAATTCCCTGCTGTAGGCGGAGGGGATGGTAGGGATTGGATGAGATTAGTAATGTTATAGATCACTAGATTGTTGGGGGCTTGATGCCTAGTATCCACTATTGTTGTTTATTTTCGTTGTTGCAACTTGAAGTGTTTAATGCTTGTCACTTAGGGCTTGAGTGACATGATTTTAGATATGAACATGTTATGTTTTCATGACTATAATTGATGTTTTTGATCATATCTACTGCTTGTACACCACTGTTGCACTTGATTCACCTTCTATTTTAAGTAAGCTTGTTACCCCATCGCATGCTTCACTTTCTATTACTACGAGTCTGATACTATGTCTGATGAATTTGATGATGCTTCTATTTTGGTTGATACCTCTGGTTCTCTAGGTTCCTTTTTAGACACACAAATTGCTATAGCTAAAGAAATTGAACATGATGTTTTTTTTATGAACTGTTATCTACTCCTGAACAATCACCTGGACGACCTGATCTTAATAATGACATGAGTGATTATTTAGAGGAAACTTATATGCTTGATGATTTCTTTAAAGAATTTACGAGTTATGGAACTTCTCCCGATCCTGAGAGTTTTAAGAAGCTGCTTCAGAAACATTCCATGAAAAACAAGTTTATTCCTCATCATGAATTTGCTAAATCTCCTCTGGACATCAGGGATGAGAATTTTGATTTCTCCATTGATCATTCCCTTATTTCTATGGTTGAAACTGAACCCTTTGATGGTATAGAAAATAATGATGTCATAGCCCACCTGACTAAATTGTTTGAGATTGGCATGTTGTTTTCCGATGAGAATTTGATAAGAGGCTATTATGTTATTAAGTTGTTCCCTTTCTCATTAAAAGGGGATGCTAAATTGTGGTATGATAATTTCCTTATGGTTGCATTAAGACTCCTCAATGTTTGACTTGTGTCTTTTGCGAGAAATATTTTCATGCTCATATGCAACAACTTTACAAAAGAGTTTTAACTTCAAGCAATTGGAGGATGAGAAACTTCCTAAATCATGGGGGAGGTTTTGTGCTACTCTCAAGGGTAGGCTTGATCATACTATACCTAATAAGGAGCTTATTGATATATTTTATAATGGACTAACAACTAAATCTAGGACGTACCTGGATAGTTGTGTCGGTTGTATTTTTTGGGAGAGAACTATGGAAGAAGCTGAGGAATTATTGGGCAATATAGCCAAGAACCATGATTATTGGGATATTCCTGAACCTAAACCATTTCCTACACCCAAGAAGAGAGGAATTATTTTCCTTAATCCTGAAGACATGCAAGAAGCTAAGAAATCTATTAAAGAGAAGGGTATTAAATCTGAAGATGAGAAGAATCTACCTCCAATTGAAACTCTATGTGACCCTACCACTCACCCTCCTATGGTAGAGGTACATTCTCTTTACAAATTTAATGCTAGTGATATTCCTTGTGATAAACATCCCGAACAATTCTTAGATGAATTTTATGATTTCATTGCTAAACAAACTCATTTTAATGCACAAGTGCAAAATCAATTGAATAAGAATTCTCTACGTATAAAAAATTTGCATGCTACTTTAGGAAGAATTGTTAATGATGTTAAAGGTCTTGTTACACACTTTAAAATGATTCAGACTCAATTAGAGCAACTTAATAAAGTGCAAAAGGATTTATTTCCTGAATTGTCTCGTCAAATTAAAGAACAAGCTTGTAGTGTTAAAACTAGAGGTGGTGCTTCCACTCAGGATCCTCTTTATCCTGAGGAACACCCAAAAAAGCTTGAACAAGACTCTCAAATGCTAGATTAAAATGTTGTTAGCTCTCCTAAAAAGAAAGAATAAGAAACATAAAAGAATTAGAGAGGCTAAGGATATTAGTAATGGTGCTAATAAAGAACCTGATAAAGATCCTAATAGTATACCTATTTCTGATGCTGAAACTGAGAGTGGTAATGAAAATGATAATGATAAAAATGATGCTTCCAATAGGAAAAAGTGAAGTAGAACCTGAAAACCCTCCTTAGAACAATTTTTTTGATAAAGAAGGTTTTACTGCTAGGAAGCATGGTAAAGAAAGAGAACCTTTGATACAAAAACCTATGCCTTTTCCTAGTAAATATCTTAAAGGTAAAGAAGAAGAACATTATAATAATTTTGTGAGTGGTTGAAATCTCTTTTCTTGCAAATTCCTTTGACTTATGCTGTTAAGTTGCCTCCTTATTCCAAGTATAAGAAAGATATTATTACTAATACGAGGAAAATTCCTAATGAGGAAATTTCCATTATGCTTGCTAAATATTCCTTCAATGGTAAAATTCCAAAGAATCTTGGAGAACCGGGTATTCCTACCATTCTTTGCTCTATTAAAAATAATTATTTGAGAACTGATTTATGTGATCTTGGTGCTGGAATTAGTGTTATGACTCTCTCTATATATATATAAGAGACTCTATTTGGATAAATTGATTCCTACTGGTATCTCTTTGCAAATGGCTGATAAATTGAATGTTGTTCCTTTTGGAATTTGTGAGGATGTCAATGTCCAGGTTGCTTTTAATATTAACTGAATTTGTTGTGTTGGAAATGCCTCAGGATAAAAATATGTCTATTATTGTTGGGTGAACTTTTTGTAATACTACATGGGCTGTTATTGATTGTAATAAAGGGAAGGTCACTTTGAATGCCAATGATAAAGAGCATATTGTTTTTTTTTCAAAGAAGATTGATAAGAAATATGGTCTAAACTCAATTGAAAATATTGAGACCATCAAGATTGGAGAATCCTATTGTCACATCCTAGTGCCACAAAAAGAAAATAAACTATTATGAGTAGGACTATGTTTATCAAAATTGAGGCAATGATACGTTGCAAACATATCTATAATTGTCTATGCTCCATGCTTGTTTTCTACCCAATACCTTTTGTTTTCCACATGTTTTCTTTTGTTTTCCTTTGTTTTCCGGATGTTTTCACCGACTAACCTATTAACAAGATGCCCCCAGATCAGTTGTTGTTTCTACTATTTTTCTATTTCAGAGAAGTTCTCAAGGAATATTCTTAGAAAGGGCTGAAAAATCCACGGAGATAATTTTTTACCCGGAACAAATATGGAATCCAAAGAAGAACCGGAGGGGTGCCAGGGGGCCACCAGGAGGGTGCCAAGCACGACCCCTCCCTTGGCCGCACCTTGTGGGCCCCTAGGGGACCTGGCCACCGTCTCAAGTCACTTCTTCACCCATAAATTTCCCTTAACCCTTAAAAATAAGAGGACAGAGTTATTTTTCCCGAAACATACATAGAGGCATGATACGTCTGAAACGTATCTACTTTTCCGAAGACTTTTGTTGTTGTTTACTTCTCAACTTGTGAGTTTTGGATGCAACTAACACAGACTAACGCTCTTTTCAGCAGAATTACCTTGGTGTCCCGTTTTTGTCACAAAATCAACTTTTAGGAAAATGCCCGGAAAAGATCCTGAAGTCCTTATTTTACCCGAAAACACCCGGAGCCAGAAGATGAGCCGAAGAGGGGCAAGGAGGGGCCCACACCACATGGTGGCGCCCCCCTTGGCCGCGCCACCACATGGTGTGGCGCCTCAACCACCCCCTCGCCCCCCCTTTCGACTACATAACACTTGTGACCTAAAAACCGAGGGGGGTTCATCATATTCCAGAGGAAAAAACCAGAGCGACGTCGCCACCCTGAAACCCAATTCGGGGATCAGAAGTTCCTATTCTGGCACCCTGCCGTGACGGAGATTCGGAGGAGATCATCGCCATCGTCATTGCCACCACTTCTCCTTCAACCATCCATGGTTTCCCCATCCATGTGCGAGTAATCCCCACTGTCGGCTGAGAGGGATGGTAGGGATTGGATGATATCGTTCATGTAATAATGCCAGATTGTTAGGGCATGGTGCCTAGTATCCGTTGTCAATGTCATATATCGCTATTGCAACTTGTTATGCTTAATGCTTGTCACTAGGGCCCGAGTGCCATGATCTCAGATCTGAACATGTTATTGTTTCATGAGTATAATTATGTTTCTTGATCATACCTGCAAGTTGTTTACACATGTCGTTGTCCAGAACCCGAGGCCCCAAAGTGACAATAATTGGGATAACCGGAGGGGATGGCTGTGATGTGAGGATCACATGTGTTCACGGAGTGTTAATGCTTTTCTCCGGTGCTTTATTAAAAGGAGCACCTTAATTACCATTAGTTTCCATTGAGGCCTCGCTGCAACAAGCTGGTAGGATAGAAGATGTTGTGCAGGTTTCTCATTGCGAGCACGTACGACTAAATTGGAACACATGCCTATGGTTTGCCTAATACTTTGATGTTTTATTATTATCTATCTGCAATGCCCATGTTTTGATTATTATATGAATTATCTTATCCATGCAACGCCCGTTCATCCATCCCTATGCCTACAGTATTTTAATCATGTTGTTTCCCACAATTGCTACGACTGTTACTATTTTACTCCTGCTAGTATTTTACTACTGCTACTGCTATAAAACTATTACCACTGATAATCTGTTGCGAGCAAGTCTACTTTTAGGTGCAGCTGAATTGACAACTCATTTGTTAAGGCTTATAAATATTATTTGGCCCCCCTTGCGTCGAATCAATAAATTTGGGTTTTAATTCCCTCGAAGACTGTTGCGATCCCCTATACTTGTGGGTCATTAAGACTATTTTCTGGCGCCATTGCCGGGGAGCATAGCTTTATTTATTTTCTCACTTGAATGCTGCAAGCTTTTCATCATGGGTAAAACTCGTGATGGGAAAGTTCCTATATTACCATCCATTACAAGGATAGGTAGAACTTTGAACACCTTTGTTGCTCTTGATTCACCATATGTAATGAGTAAACTTCTTACACCACCCCATACACATGCTACACACACTGCTACTTCTGTTGAGTCTGAGAATGCTTCTAATACTTTTGATGATGCTTCTATTGTGCTTGATAATACTGGTTCACTAGGTCCTTTCCTAGATGCTACAATTCCTAGATCTAAACAAATTGAAAACACTGAAATTCCTGATGAACATACTAGTACACCTGTTAGTTCACCCGAGTCTAGAGAAAGTCCTAGTGATGATCTCGAAGAAACTTACACTGAACTTGATGATGATTTTATTGAAGAAGTTCATGCTACTACTAGTGAAAGTTCCATTAAGAGTCTTCTTGCAAGACGTGTTGTTAGATATAATTCTTCTCCTGATGCTAAGTTTGCTACATCTCCCATACACATTAAAGATAAGGATTATGATATCTCTCTAGATTTATCTTACATATCTATTGTTGAGAAAGTACCTTTTTGTGGTACTGAAAATGAAAGTGATATGGAACATATGAATGAGCTCTCATCTTTGAGTAGTTTATTTTCTCATGATATTAAGAAACACACTTACTTTGTTGCTAAAAAATTTCCTTTCTCATTGAAAGATGAAGTTAAAAGTTGATTTAATAATTTGTCACCTGGATCTATTGATAGTCCTATTGGTTTGGTTAATGCTTTCTTTCAGAAATATTTTTCTACTAGTGCTCAACATGCTGCTTTGCAGAGAATCTTTAACTTTAAGCAAATTGAAGGAGAGAAAATGCCTGAATCATGGGCAAGATTTTGTTCTTTACTTAGAGCTGGCCCTGGACATCAATTACGTAAAAATGAGCTCATGGATATATTTTATAATGGACTAACTGTTTAGTCTAGGAAATACCTGGATAGTTGTGCTGGTTGTGTTTTCAGGAAGAGGACTCCTGAAGAAGCCGAGGAATTGTTGTCTAAAATAGCCAAAAATCATGATGATTGAACTATACCAGAGCCGAAACCAACACCAACCCCAACACTAACACCCAACAAGAGGGGAATGATTGAATTAAATGATGAAGTGATGAGAGAAGCCAGTAAATCTCTTAAAGAGAAGGGTATTAAATCTGAAGATGTGAAGAATCTACCACCTATATAAGAATAATGTAAGCCAATTCCTCATTCATCCATAGTTGAGGTACACTCTCTCCAATATTTTGGTAATAGAGATATTCCCTATTCTAAACCACCTGATCAATGCCTAGATGAATTTGATAATTATGTTGTTCAGCAAGATAATTTTAATATGAGAATGCAGAATCATCTAATGGAAAAATCTAGAGCTATTG
This sequence comes from Alopecurus myosuroides, assembly GCA_028641055.1. Lineage (NCBI taxonomy): Eukaryota > Viridiplantae > Streptophyta > Magnoliopsida > Poales > Poaceae > Alopecurus > Alopecurus myosuroides. The sequence goes on from CM054061.1 coordinate 295,488,169, forward strand.
ATAATTTGCATGGTATTATTCAGAGAATCTCTAATGATGTTAAAATCCTTGTTAAACATTTTCATATGGTTCAAACTCAAATTGATCAACTCGCTAAGGTGCAAAAATATTTGTTAGCTAATGCTTCTAGAGAAAAACATGTTTGTGAAATAATCACTAGAAGTGGTGTTTCTACTCAGGATCCCTTGTACCCTGAGGGACATCCTAAAAGAATTGAACAAGATTCTCAACAACCTAAAAACAATAGTACTCCTTCTAAGAAAAAGAAGAAGAAGCATAAAAATATTGTAGAATCTCGTGAACCTCCTAAAGATCCTAATAGTATATATGTCTCTGATGCTGAAACTGAAAGTGGTAATGATAAGAGTGATACTTCTGATAAATAAGAAATTGAAGTTGAACCTGAAAAGTAAACTAAAAAAAATGCAAAGTACACTAAGGAGGATTTAATTGCCAATAAACATGGTAATGTGAGAGAACCTTGGGTACAAAAATCAATTCCTTTTCCTAATAAGAAACATAAATGAAAGGAAGAAGAACATTATAACAAGTTGTGTGATTGGATGAAACCTTTGTTTTTGCAAATTCCTTTAATCGATGCTATTAAGTTATTCAAAATATATGAAAGATATTGTCTCTAACAAAAGGAAGATTCCTAATGAGGAAATTTATACTATGCTTGCTAATTACTCTTTTAATGGTAAGATTGCGAAGAAGCTTGGAGACCATGGTATACCCACTATTCCATGCTCCATTAAAAATAATTATGTTAGAACTGCTTTATGTGACTTGGGAGCAGGAGTTAATGTTATGCCTCTCTCTCTTTATAAAAGACTCCTCCTGGAAAAATCGATACCAACTGATATATCTTTGCAAATGGCTGATAAATCTACTGCTATTCCTGTTGGTATATGTGAGAGTGTTCCTATTCAAGTGGCTACGAACTGTTTGATATTAACTGACTTTGTTGTGTTGGAAATGCCTGAAGATGATAATATGTCTATTATTGTTGGGAGATATTTTCTTAACACTGCAGGGGCTGTTATTGATTGCAATCAAGGAAAAGTAACTTTTAATGTTAATGATAAACAACACACAGTTTATTTCCCCAAGAAGATTGATATGAAATATGGTCTAAATTCAATTGAAAATATTGAGACCATCAAGATTGGAGAATTACATTGTCCTATTCGAGTGCCACAGAAAGACTATGAAATTGTTATGATTGGAACTATGTCTATCAAGGTTGAGGTAACATAATCATTTAGTGAAATTCAAAGTTTTGCTTCATGTAAAAATTGTTTTGGTAACAAGACTTGATCAACCTTGTTAACAAAGTGATTTTGAATGAAGATGACAATGTTTTCAGTATGTTTTCACTCTCCCTACTTATGTTTTTTCAATGTTTTCACCATGCTACTTTAGTTTACCTATGTTTTCACCATCCACAATCATGTTTTCACCTTGTTTACTGTTGGTACTCATGTTTTCACCATCCCTATTTATGTTTTCACAATGTTTTCCAATGTTTCCACTAGTTATTTGCTTATTATAGTGTCTTAGAACCTCTATAGATTTGGTTTTGGTTTTGGTTTCCATCATTCTATAATTATTTTCCTGGAATATAATCATTTATTAAATTCAAAAAATTCCTCGAAAATAAAGTTTCTCGGAAAATCCGGAAAAATTATATTAAATTTTTACGTTCAAAATGAAGCAGAGAGGCACCTGGGGCAACCCAGGGGACCCACCATGCCACCACACCACTTGTTGGCGCGGGCATACCCCTAGGTGCGCCAGCACATGGTGTGGGGCCCCCTAGCCCTCCACGTACCCTCCTTCCTACCAAACAACACTCTCTCTCCACAAACTCAAAAACATTCCTCAAACCTAAGTTCTTGCTGTTCTTCCTTGTGATTTTTCGATCTCCTTTCTCAGCCCATCATTGTTGCTGAAATTTGGAGCATTTGCTCTCCGGTATGCGACTCCTCCGATTATCCAAGTAGAATTTTGTTTAGTGGAGTATTTCTTGAGTATTTTTGTGATGTAGGTGACATGTTATGTGAGTTTGAATGCTTGATTTGTGTGAAAATAAATTATTTTTGATGCATGTATAGCTCTCTTACAAGTCTCAATAGTAGTTTCTATCATATAGTTGCTTGGAAATCAATTTTTGTGATGCTTGTTAATTTTTTTCATAAATGGAGTATAATGTACACCAACTTGAACAACATGAATTGGAGGTGCATGAGGTTATGCAAGTCCACCGAGAAGAAGGAGTATTCCCATCCATTTATCTAAGCTACGAATTCATGTATGTTGCAGGGATTCTGCAAGACTTCCAAACTCTAATAACTAATGCAGGTTTGGAAAATTTCGTTGTTGGTGAACATATCCAACACATAAAGCTAACTATGTATGTGGTGCATGATTTTAGTTTCAGCTGGTCCTCACCTAACCCCATGGTGCACTACAAAATCTATAATAAAACTGTCAACTTGCCTTTTGATGATTTTTGTGCGGATATCAAGGTACCACAGTGGGGATGATACGTGATAAACATATCCTTAATTTCTGATGTTCCACGTTGTTTCCATGTTATTTACTACATGTTTGCTATACACTTTATGTCATTTTTATCGATTTCCGAAACTAACCTTATGACAAGATGGCATAGAGCCAGTTCCTGTTTTCTCCTGTTTTTAGTTTTAGAAAAGTTGTTCCGGAAATATTCGCGGAATTGGAAAATTTCAAAGTCCGGAAGTCTTAGAAATCCCGAAGGTTCCACGGAGTCCCAAAGAGGCCCAGATTGGGGCCACAGGGGGGCCACACCATAGGGCGGCGCGCCCCCTGGCCGTACCTAGGGGTGGTGTGGGCCCCTCGGGCGTCCACCGCCATCGCCCTTTCTCCTATTTATTCCCCCGTTACGACAACCCTAAAAGGATACCACTTTTCGACGAAAAACACCTGAGGCCGCCGTCGTCGTCATCCCGAAATCGGGAAGGTTCTGGAGCTCTCCCCGGCACCCTGCTCGGAGGGAAATTCATCACCGGAGGGGTCTACACCACCATACCCTCCTCCGAAGTGATGAGTGAGTAGTTCATCCCTGGACTTTGTCTCCTCCACTTTATGCCTCATTTTTAGATCTCGTGAGCTGCCTCACATGATCGAGATCATCTTTATGTAATGCTACATGTTGTGTTTGCTAGGATCCGATGAATGTTGAATGATATGTCTTTTGATTATCAATGTATCATGTTATCTTCATGCATATGTTATTTATGATCTTGCATGCTCTCCGTTATTAGTAGATGCTATGGCCAGAAAGATGCTAGTAACTCCAAGAGGGAGTATTTATGCTCGATAGTGGGTTCATGCCTCCTTTGCATCTGTGCTCGAGTGGTAGAAACGTGACAGATGGAGGATGTGGTGTTGCCATTAGGGATATAACAACGATGTTTATTTCGTTTACATTGTTTACATTACACACTTTGATTACTACGATTATCTGTTGCTTGCAACTATTACCCGATGTTTGTTCAGATGATATTCTGAGGGTGGATTATTAGTCATAGATGCAGTTGGATGACGGTCTATGTATCTTGTTGTAATGTCGGCATGAATCACATAGTAATCTTTATGTCTTGCATATGCACTACGGTGCAGCCTTCATTTCTGTCAATTGCCCGGCTGTAATTTGTTCACTACACATGTTATTTATCTTCTATGGAGAGACACCACTAGTGAACTGTGGATCCCGGTCCATTTTCTTATACTGATAGTAGACACACTGTTTCCACTATTTTCACATTGCTTCTACTGTTTTTATACTATTTTCCACACCATACGTTTAACCTCTTTGTGTTGAGGAAAACCGGTGAGATTGACTACCTCACTGCTTCGTTGGAGCAAAGTGATTTGATTGTGTTGTGTCGGTTCCACGTTGCACCTGAACCTATAGTGCGCCCTGCCATCTCAGCTGCATCAACCTTATGAAGTTACTCCTTCCTCCTACTGGTCGATTCAACCTTGGTTTCTTTTTAGGGAAACTTTCTACTGTACTCTTCATACCTTCCTCTTGGGGTCTTCCAACGAACGTGTGTTCACACGCATCAAGCAGTTTTCTGGCGCCGTTTCCGGGGAGGAAGATAATTTCTTCGAGGGGAATCTCTCACCTCTAATATCTTTACTTTGTTTTAGTTTTGCTTAGTTTATTTTATTTATCTTGTTTGCTTCTCTTTATAAAAAAACACAAAAAAAATTAGTTCTTATTCTAGCTATTATTTTTATCATGTTTTTAATCTTGCTAAAATCATTACTCCTATTCATTTTACCATGTCACATGAGGAAATGATTTTCACTTTCAAACAAGGGAGTGATGAGAGTTTTAAGGAAGCTTGGTCTAGAGTTTTTTTTATTCCTATTGCAAAATTGAACCTAAAATGACTCTAAGCATGTTTCTTCGTAGCTTTTATTTTGGTCTTGTACTTTGCTATAGATATGCTTTGGATACTGTGGTAGGGGGAGATTTTCTCCATTGTGATGGATACCAAGCTTTTAATGCCATACATGTTTTAATTGCGACCTATAACTCACCTAGTAGATCTCATAAAGCTTTTGCAAGAATTTATGCTAGATTGAACACTCTTGAGTCACACATGTCTTGCTTAAAAGAAAGATATAACCAAATGCGTGAACACTTTGAATATGTCCCAATAAATTCTGAAGCTTCAAATATGATTCCTACAGTCAAGATTGAAATAAATGGTGAAATTTTTAATGCTCGTTGTGATATTATGTCTGAATTTTCTTTTATGCCTAAAGAGATTTATGAGTCTTTGAGTACTTGGAGACTCTCTAAGGGAGGAGAAGAAATATATCTCACTAATAACACCACTATATTGCCTATTGGGATAGTTGAGGGGATATTTACAAAAATCTTAGGAAGAATGGTATCCACTGGTTACCTTGTTATTGAATGTGTAGGAGAAGGCCAAATTACCCTTGGAAGATCTCTACTTAAGCTCTTGGGGGTAACTATTGATGTGGGGAAAGGTACCATGACTTTCACCTCCAAACCATGCTCCAGCCATGAGTTCCCCAAGGGTAAGAATGGGGGTAATAAAGGTAAACGTAAGCCTCACAACAATTTGAATGCCTCTTCACTTGGAAACACGTGAATCCACTTTTCTGGGCCTAGCTAAAAGGCATTAAAGAAAAGCACTTCTTGGGAGATAACCCATGGTTTTATTTTTGCTTTGTTTTTCTCTGTTTTCTTTGAGTCAAGGGGTTTTACACTTCTTTATCAACTCCTTTATATCTTTATTTTCATGTTTTAGTTGTGCCAAGTAAAGTTTCTGACGGAAGCTGGAGTTGGTTTTGGATTTCTGCGTAGGAAACAGATTTCTCCTGTCCACCGTAAAAAAATCGTGAAAAATCCAAAAAGATCACATGACCTGAAATGTTTTGAGCTTATTCCTCAACCAATTACGGATTTTTTTGTTGTTTAAGTTTTTTTATTTGAGCAACGTAAGTGCCCCAAAAAAATTCGTCTTTACAAACTGTTCTGGTTTTGGCAAATTCTGCCATTTTTCTTGCATTTGCTCTTTTACGATGTCAAGTGGATTTCTTTGCTTCACGAAACATGAGTGTCTGTAGCTAATGTTTAAAAGTATCCATAGCACTTGTGCCTATACAGAACCCATGGATTTTTTATTGTTGCACTAACCCTCTAATGCGAATTACTCTTTGAGTGTGGTGTGAAGGAAGTTATCAAGGGTCAAGAGAAGAGGGTGATATTATGTGATCAAGAAGTGTGCAAGGTCAAAGATTAGGAATGCCCCTGTGGTTCATCCCAGAAAATTCTAAAAAGACTTGATCATCTAAGCTTGGGGATTCCCAAGGCATTCCATTTTTCATCAATAATTTATCAAGTCACTTCTAGTGAAACTATATTTTTATTCGGTCACATCATATGAAATTTACTTGGAGCATATGTTATTTTTTGTTTTGTTTTATTTTGTTTTCTTTTCTGCAATAAAATTCGTTGGAATCTAGCATCCTTTTTTGGGAGAGAGACATGCTCCGCTTTTTCATTTGAATACTCGTTATGCTCGTATTCTTAGTTTTTCTTCTAGCTGCTGAAAAAATTCCTGTTTAGCTCCTGTTTTCGTTGCATCTCTTATTCAGAGATGTTAGTTTTAGTAGAGTTATTTGAGTACTCTCATGATCGCTTTCTTATCATTTAGAGAGTTTTTGTTAAAACATATTTTTTATGGTGCTTGTTGGGAAAAGAAACTGCTACATATAGTAGAATTTATAACGATGCAAATAGAAGCTTGTATAGACTGTGGCTAGACTTTTTCATATCATTCTAGATGTTATTTTAATTCTAAAACCTAGTGGTTATTTTGTAGCATGATTTTTCTCAAATAGCTGAGAGTGTTTAAAGTGCCATTGAAAGAATCAAGAGTTGTTCTTGTCATATTGAGGCATAAATTTGTGGTGTTATCCTTTGAATGTTTTGTTTGGTTGACTTGGCGCATGCTTACACCATGTTTATGAGTACAAACTAGTCACTTATAGACTCTATATTAATTTAGTTTTTGAACTTGTGGTACCACTAATGCTTTGATTAATGATGTTTTTGTCGCTTTGCATGATTATGGCCATTATTGCTCTCTTGATTTATCGCTCCCAGTCTTTTGCTAGCCTCCATATGTACAGAGTATGATCTCTACTCGTGCATCCAACTCCCCAAAACCAAAGTTTTCCAAATGTGTCCGCCATACCTACCTACATGTGCTATTTAGCTTCCACTCCAAAGTAAATTGCTCTTGTGTTACCTTTAAAACTTTCAAAATTACTCCTGTTTTGTGTTCCTGTTTTAGCTCACGAGGACGTAAATAGAGAATCTTTATCTCACTTGTTGATTGGACTTTCACACCCTAAACTAGTGTCTTCATCCACTTATCCAATTGATAAAAGAGCTGACAGCAGGGTGCCCAGCCCCAAATTAATACAGAAAAATTATCTTCACTATTTTCCCCCTGATTTATCAGTCAAAGCATAATTGTGTAAACAAAAGAGAAACAGGGATGAACTTCTACACCAGTTGCGTCCTTCAATGGGAGCCACTCTTTTGAAGTCTAGTTGGCTTGTGCCGTACTGTATTTTCTGTTTACCATTCGTTGACATAAGCATACACCTCCCTATAAAAATAGACACTCCTCCACGGTATGTGATTGTTGACAGGCACCCAAGATTCGGTTAGCCATGGTTTGTGTAAGATGGTCGGGAGGAGTGTCAAACATTTTATACCTCTGTTTAATAAAATAAAAAGCTCTAGCACATGAGTTGATCCCTGCTTCCCTCTGCGAAGGGCCTTTCTTTTACTTTTATGTTGAGTCTCCATCTTCTAACTTTATGCACAGTTGAGAGAACATAGTTGCCATTATGAGTTTAATGTGCAATTGTCCCAAAAACATTATTAATTGATTCATGATGTGTTATTGTTTGTTTTCAAAGTATTTGTTCTAATCTTCCTCATAAACTTTGAAGGTGTCCTGACATTTATGTTTTGCCCCACTCTTAAGGACAAGCGAAATATAACTTTGCTATGTTTTCTCTATACTTGAAACAAACGTATAACTTTCAATGCATTGTTATTCATGATCTTTTATTTGTGTACTTCTCATGATGCAAAGTGATTGCTATATTTTATTGCTAGAATTATATCTATCATGCTTGTGTTTAAAGTACTATGATCTTGATACGTCATAAACGTATCCTTAATTTCTGATGTTCCATGTTATTTCCCACATGTTTGTTATACACTTTATGTCATTTTATCGATTTCCGGGACTAACCTATTAACAAGATGCCATAGAGCCAGTTCCCTGTTTTCTGCTATTTTTAGTTTCAGAAAAGTTTTTCTAGAAATATTCTTGGAAATGGAAAATTCGAAGCCCGAAAGTCTTAGAATTCCCTAAGGTTCCACAGAGTCCCAAAGAAACCCGGAGAGGGGCCAAGGAGGGCCCCACCATAGGGCGGCACGCCCCCTGGCCGCGTCTGGGGGTGGTATGGGCCCCCAGGTGCCCTCTGCAATCGCTCTTTCGCCTATATAATCCCCCCGATATATCAACCCTAGAAATATACCACTTTTTCCCGAGAAACACCCGAGGCCGCCATCATCGTCATCCCGAGATCGGGAGGGTTCTGAAGCTCTCCCCGGTACCCTGCAGGGAGGGGAATTCATCACCGGAGGGGTCTACACCACCATGCCCTCCTCCAAAGCGATGCGTGAGTAGTTCATCCCTAGACTACGGGTCCATAACAGTAGCTAGATGGTTGTCTCCTCCACTTTATGCCTCATGTTTAGATCTCGTGAGCAGCCTCACATGATCGAGATCATCTTTATGTAATGCTACATGTTGTGTTTGCTAGGATCCGATGAATGTTGAATGCTATGTCTTTTGATTATCAATGTATCATGTTATCTTCATGCATATGTTATTTATGATCTTGCATGCTCTCTGTTCTTAGTAGATGCTCTGGCCAAGCAGATGCTAGTAACTCCAAGAGGGAGTATTTATGCTCGATAGTGGGTTCATGCCTCCTTTGCATCTGTGCTCGAGTGACAGAAACGTGACGGATGGAGGATGTGCTGTTGCCGTTAGGGAGAAAACAACAATGCTTTGTCTAAGGATGATGTTATTGTTTACACACTTTGCTTACTGCAATTATCTGTTGCTTGCAACTTAATACCCAATGTTTGTTTGGATGATATTCAGAGGGTGGATTATTAGTCGTAGATGCAGTTGGATGACGGTCTATGTATCTTGTTGTAATGCCCGCATGAATCACATAGTAATCTTTATGTCTTGCATATGCACTACGGTGCAGCCTTCATTTCTGCCAATTTCCTAGCTGTAATTTATTCACCACACATGTTATTTATCTTTCACGGAGAGACACCACTAGTGAACTGTGGATCCGGGTTCATTTTCCTCATACTGACAATACACACACTGCTTCCACTGTTTTCACACTGCTACTATTTTCATACTGTTCTCATACTATTTTCCACACCTTATGTTTAACCTCTTTGTGTTCAGCAAAACCGGTGAGATTGACAACCTCACTGATTTGTTGGGGCAAAGTGATTTGATTGTGTTGTGTAGGTTCCATGTTGCTGCTGAACCGGTAGTGCACCCTGCCATCTTAGCTTCGTCAACCTTCTGAAGTTACTCCTTCCTCCTACTGGTCGATTAAACCTTGGTTTCTTTCTGAGGGAAACTTGCTACTGTGCTCTTCATACCTTCCTCTTGGGGTTTCCCAACGAACGTGTGTCCGCACGCATGAAAGCATTTTCTGGCGCCGTTGCCGGGGAGGAAGAGAATTTCTGCAAGGGGAGTCTCTCACTTCCAGCCTCTTTACTTTGTTTAAGTTTTGCTTAGTTCATTTTATTTTATCTTGTTTGCTTCTCTGTATCAAAAACGCAAAAAAATTAGTTCTTATTCTAGTTGTAGTTTTTATCCTGTTTTTAGTTTTGCTAAGATGAGTGTTCCTGAAGTTGAGGTACGTTCTTTTAAGAAACAAGGTGGAGAAATTTTAAAAGATGCTTGGTATAGGATAAGTGATGCTCATCAAAGGTGCACTAAGAAATATTCCCCTTTAATCCTTCTTAGGAATTTTTATGTTGGCATTACTAGCTGGCATGGGTATGTTCTGGACACTCTTAGAGGCGGTAATTTCTAGGAACACCTCCTTTGGAATCCTGTAGTTTAATTTAAAGTTTAGTTGGACCACCACCCACTAAGGTTGTTAAAACTGAGATCACTTAGATGATGTTATTAAAAAGCTAAACTCTATTGAGAAAAATTTGCCAAATTTCCTTAATAATGCTGGCAAGGTTAATGAATCGATAGCAAGTATCAACAAGAAAATCACTGTTTTAGAAGCTAGCAATATCCATGATAATCAAACTATGAGGATTGGTAAAATAGAAGAGGCTATGGAAACTTTAAGCTCAAAATTTTCTTATTTTAAGTTTAGGAGGGAAAAACCTTCTATGGGAAAACAGAAAAAAAAATATGTATGTTCCCAAGGTGCCTAAACCGAAATCCCCTAATGTGCTTAAAATTAATAAAACTTTTAGTGAAACTAAAAGTGATTTGAATGTTGAATCATCTTAGGGGGTTCCTAAGGCACCCGTTGCTACAATTGGTGTTTTGGAAGAAATTATTGATTTGGATGCTTCTTCACTTGAAAACACTTGAATCCACTTTTCTAGGCCTAGCTAAAAAGCGTTACAGAAAAACACTTCTTGGGAGATAACCCATGGTTTCATTTTTTGCTTTGTTTTTCTCTGTTTTCTTTGAGTCAAGGGGATGTATACTTCTGTAGCAACTCCTTTGTATCTTTATTTTCATGTATTAGTTGTGCCAAGTAAAGTTGCTGACGAAAGTTGGAGTTGGTTTTGGGATTTCTGCGCAGGAAACACATTTCTGCTGCCCACCTTAAAAACCGTGAAAAATCAAGAAAGGTCAGAATGACCTGAAATGTTTTGTGCATATTTATCAGCTAATTCCGCAATTGTTTTGTTCTTCAAGTTTTTTTATTTGAGCAGTGTAAGTGCCTCGAAATTTGTTGTCTTTACAGAATGTTCCGGTTTTGGCAGATTCTGCCATTTTTCTTGCATTTGCTCTTTTACGATGTCAAGTGGATTTCCTTCCTTCACCAAACATCAGTGGTTGTAGCCAATGTTTAAAAGTATCAATAGGAATTGTACCCATACGGAACCCATGGATTTTTTGTTGTTGCACTAACCCTCTAATGTGAATTACTCTTTGAGTGTGGTGTGAAGGAAGTTTTCAAGGGTCAAAAGAAGAGGTGATATATGGGATCAAGAAGAGTGCAAGGTCAAAGCTTGGGGATGCCCCCGTGGTTCATCCAAGGAAATATTAAGAAGACTCAAGCATATAATCTTGGGGATTCCCAAGGAATCCCCTTCTTCATCAGCCATTTATCAGGTCACTTCTAGTGAAACTATATTTTTATTCGATAACATCATATGAAATTTACTTGGAGCGTCTGTTATTTTTCGTTTTGTTTTCTTCTATTTTCCTTTTGTTTTCCTTTCTGAAATAATATCATTGTAATCTAGCATCCTTGTTTGGGAGAGAGACATGCTCCACTTTTTCGTTTGAATACTCGTTATGCTCGTATTCTTAGTTTTTCTTCTAGTTGTTGCGAAAATTCTTGTTTAGCTCTTGTTTTCATTGCATCTCTTATTCGGAGCTGTTAGTTTTAGCAGTATTATGTGAGTAATCTCATGCTTGTTTGCTGTATCACTTAGAGATTTTTTGTTAAAACATATTTTGTATGGTGCTTGTTGGGAAAAGAAACTGCTGCATTGTGAAAAAATTATAAACGATGCAAATAGAAGCTTGTATGGATTGTGGCTAGAATTTTTCATATCATGCTATATGTTATTTTATTTCTAAATCCTAGTGGTTATTGAGTAGCATTATTTGTCTCAAATAGCTGGGAGTGTTTAATGTGCCATTGAAAGAATCATGACTAATTCTTGTCATATTGAAGCATAAATTTGTATTGTTCTCCATTGAATGTTTTATTTGGTTGACTTGGCGCATGCTCACACCATATTTATGACTACGAACCAGTCACTAATATCCTCCATGATCATTTTTTTGAACTTTTGGTACCACTTATGCTTTAATTAATGACGTTTATGTCGCTATGCATGATTATGGCCATTATTGCTCTCTTGATTTCTCGCCCCCAATCTTTTGCTAGCCTCCACCGGTACTGAGTATGAGCTCTACGCGTGGAATCCAACTACCAAAAACCAAAGTATGCCAAATTTGTCCACCATATCTACCTACATGTGGTAATTAACCGCCACTCCAAGTAAATTGCTCATGTGCTACCTTTAAAACTTTCAAAATTACTCCTGTTTTGTGTTCCTGTTTTTGCTCATGAGGACGTAAAAATAGAATCTTTATCTCACTTGATGGTTGGATTTCACACCCTAGACTAGTGGCTTCATCTTCTTATCCAATTTATAGAAGAGGTGGCAGCGGGGTGCCCAGCCCCAAATTAATACAAACAAATTCTCTTCACTATTTTTGCCCCTGATTTATCAGTCAAAGCATAATTGTGTAAACAAAAGAGAAAGAGGGATGAACTTCTACACTAGTTGCGTCCTTCATATGGGAGCCACTCTTGTGAAGTTTAGTTGGCTTGTGACGTACTGTATTTTATGTTTACCATTGGTTGACATTAGCATACACCTCCCTAAAAATAGACACTCCTCCATGGTATGTGATTGTTGGCAGGCACCTGATACGTCCATTTTGCATCACTATTTTATATTGTTATGTTCTGTTATTAATCAATATATTTCATGTTATGATGCACTAGTTATGTTATTTTATCTTATTTTGCATATTTCATAATTTTTGGAGAATAAACACCGGGACCAAAAATCTAATGGAAAAAGGACCATCGAGATACCATATTCCAGAATATCAGAAGAAGAGGGGGAACATCGTAGATGTCTTAGAAGTTCAGAGGAGGAGTCCAGCCAGAAGGGGAGCCAGAGGGGGGCCACCAGGGGCCCACACCATGAGGTGGCACGCCCCCTGGCCGCGCCGTCAGGTGGTGTGGCCACCCTATCCCACCTCTGGTTGACCTATTTCGTGAGCTTGACCTCCAGGGAACCCTAATCCTCGGACCATCATCAAAGAATTATTCCGCCGTCTCGGGGCGGAAAACACTCGAGGGAGAAAAGCTCTCTGGCAGGGAGAAATCCGTCGGGGAAATTCCTCTCCGGAGAGGGGAAATCATCACCATCATCACCGTCATCACTCCGGGCATCATCAAGATGGTAATCATCATCATCATCACCACCACTAGCACCATCACCCTCATAATCCATCATCATCCCGCTTTAGCAATTAGGGGCCTCTATTGTTGTTTTACATTAGATCTCTCTCCCGGTGTGGATTACTTGTTAGTAGTTGATGCTTGTGAGATTTATCGGTGTTAGCACTTTATGACCAGATTGTTATTAAACATTATATCACCTCTGATTATGATCCATATGATGTCTTGTGAGTAGTTTGTTTAGTTCTTGAGGACATGGGAGAAGTCATGATGTTAGTTTGAAGTTATGTTGACGTAATATATCGTGGTTCGGTATTTAAGTTGTGGTGCTATTCTTCTAGTGGTGTCATGTGAACGTCGACTACATGATACTTCATATTTATGGGCCTAGGAGGATGCATTGTGTATTTGGCTACTAATTGTGGGGTTGCCGGAGTGACATAAACCTAAACTTTCGTTAGGAAACCAATGCACCAGGGAGCGTAGAATCTCTGAGTTTTAAGGCCGTGATTAGATTTATCTTAATTACTTTCTTGTATTTGCGGATTCTTACGAGGGGTATAATCACAAGTATGTATTAGTCCTAGTTGGGCAGTGCATTAGCATAGGTTCACCCACACAACACTTCACGAACCAATGGATATTAATCAACCGTAACGAAGCGAAAGCACATGACGAAATTCCCATGTGTCCTCGAGAACGTTTGGTAGTCATAAGTAACACAACCGGCTTGTCCTTTGCTTTCAAAAGGATTGGGCCACTCGCTGCAATATTATTTACTGCACTTTATTTACTCGCACTTTATTTATCTGCTATATCAAAAACAACCAAAAACTCGTTTGCTAGTGTTTACACTGAATCCTCTATCCAACCTGCTTGTCAACACCTTCTGCTCCTCGTTGGGTTCGGCACTCTTATTTATCTAAAGTACTACGATACACCCCCTATACTTGTGGGTCATCAAGACTATTTTCTGGCGCCGTTGCCGGGAGTGAAGCGCTATTGGTGAGTGGAATTGGTAAGAGAAACTTTTACTGTGAGTGTTGTTTTTATTTCTGTCTATTGTTTTATTTCATCACGAATAATACTTTTGATTCTTTGTTTAGAGGTACTACTACTATTACTGCTAGGGTAGTAAGTGACCCGTTATTTGCTGAATTGGATCCTTATAAAATACCTACGAAAATTGTTGGACGTGTTATGGATAATGATACGTCGTAAACGTATCCCTAATTTCTGATATTGCATGATTGTTTTTATGTTATTTCCTACATGTTTGTTATACACTTGATGTCATTTTTATCGATTTTCCGGACTAACCTATTGACAAGATGCCACAGAGCCAGTTCCTTGTTTTCTGTTGTTTTTAGTTTCAGAAAAGTTGTTCTGGAAATATTCTCGGTATTGGAAAATTCGTAGCCCGGAAGTCTTAGAAATCCTGGAGGTTCCACGGAGTCTCGAAGAGACCCGGAGGAGGGCCTAAGGGGCCCCACACCATAGGGTGGCGTGGTCCCCCCTTGGCCGCTCCAGGGGGTGCTGTGGGGCCCCCCCAGGTCTCCACCGCCTCTACCCTTTCGCCTATTTATTCCCCTAAGGAGTAAACCCTAAAAAGATCCCACTTCCCCCCCCCAAAAACACCAGAGGCTGTAGTCATCGTCATCCTGAGGTCGGGAGGGTTCCGGATCTCTCCCCGGCACCCTGCCGGGAGGAAAACTCATTACCGGAGGGGTCTACACCACCACGCTCTCCTCCGAAGTGATACGTGAGTAGTTCATCCCTAGACTACGGGTCCATAGCAGTAGCTAGACGGTTGTTCTCTCCACTTTGTACCTCATGTTTAGATCTTGTGATCTGTCTAACATGATCAAGATCATCTTTATGTAATGCTACATGTTGTGTTTGATGGGATCCGATGAATGTTGAATGCTATGACTTTTGATTATCAATCTATCATGTTATCTTCATGCTTATGTTATTTATGATCTTGCATGCTCTCCGTTATTGGTAGATGCTCTGGCCAAGCCGATGCTAGTAACTACAAGAGGGAGTATTTATGCTTGGTAGAGGGCTCATGCCTCCTTTGCATATGTGCTCGGGTGACAGAAACGTGACGGATGGAGGATGTGCTTTTGCCATTAGGGAGAAACAACAATGCTTTGTCTAAGGATGATGTTATTTTCTTACATTACACACTTTGCTTACTGCAATTATCTGTTGCTTGCAACTTAATACCCAACGTTTGTTCGGATGATATTTAGAGGGTGGATTATTAGTCATAGATGCAGTTGGATAACGGTCTATGTATCTTGTTGTAATGCCCGCATGAATGAAATAGTAATATTTATGTCTTGAATATGCACTACGGTGCAGCCTTCATTTCTGTCAATTGCCCAGCTGTAATTTTTTCACCACACATGTTATTTATCTTTCACGGAGAGACACCACTAGTGAACTATGGACCCTGGTCCTTTTTCCTCATACTGATAAACACCTACTGCTTTCATACTGTTACTACTGCTTTCATACTGTTATCCTAATGTTTTCCACACCATATGTTTAACCTCTTTGTGTTCAGCAAAACCGGTGAGATTGACAACCTCACTGCTTCGTTGGGGCAAAGTGATTTGATTGTGTTGTGTAGGTTCCACGTTGCTTCTGAACCGGTAGTGCGCCCTGCCATCTCAGCTACTTCACCTTCTGAAGTTACTCCTTCCTCCTACTGGTCGATTCAACATTGGTTTCTTTCTGAGGGAAAACTTGCTGCTGCACTCTTCATACCTTCCTCTTGGGGTCTCCCAACGAACGCGTGTTCACACGCATCAGATAACTGCTATTACGGCGATGGAACTGTCCATCCCGGTGAGCATCTGCTGTTTATACATGAATTATGCGAGTTATTCATGTGTGGAGGTATTACAATGGATCAAGTTAAGAGGAAATTATTTTATTTATCGCTGAAAGGAAGAGCCGCTGAATGGTAGAAATTACTGAAGAATGCTGAATCTATTGGATGGGTGGAAATTGTTCCTCCTTTTTATTCTAAATTTTATCCTCCTAGTGATATTCATAAAGAATGGAATCAAATGTATAATTTCTGGCCTCATGATGGATAGAGTATCGCTCAAGCATGGGGGAGAATGAAGTTATTAATGCTCAAATGTCCCGTTAATGAATTCCCGCGTAATATTGTTGTCAATAATTTTTATGCAAGGCTTTCTCTTCATCATTAGGATTTATTGGATTCTTCTTGTTCTGGATCATTCACACGTATGAAGGAAGAAGCTAAATGGGATATTATTCAAGAAAAAACTGAAGGATGGGAGAACGACAAAGGTAGAAAGTCAGGTATAAATTATGACTATGAATGCATTAAATCTTTTATGGGAACCAATGATTTCTATGATGTTAGTGCTATTTGTGGTCTTGATTCTCAAATTTTTGCAAACTGTCTTAAAGCTTTTGCCTCCTATCTTGATATTCCTAAAAAGAATTATCACAAGTACTATGCACCTTATAAAGATATTGTTCCTGCTAGTAATATAGAAGTGCATGCTATTAATCCTACTGTTCCTGAGCCCTATGTTGAAAAAATGCCTTTCCTTGCTAAGGTGAAAGAACACTCTATGGTGGCTAGTGTGGTTAATAAGAGTAATAAGAAATCGATTGAACCCGATGAAGAAATAACTGTTGAACCTGCAGTAGCAATAGTGAAAGATCTTGTTTGTGGGAATGTAGAGGATGAACACATTGTCTTATGAGATGATGCTTCTAATATTGTTTTCCATCCTCATAGACTTAAGAAAACTAGTGTTCCCGTGCTTTCTGTTAAGATTGGTGATCATTGCTATTATGTTTTGTGTGATATTTGTGCTAGTTCTAGTGCTATACCTTATAAGCTTAATAGAGAAATTATGCATGAAATTGGTTCTTGTGAGCTTGAAGATATTGATGTGGTTATTTAGCTTGCTAATAGAGAAACTGTTTTTCCTATTGGTATTGTTAGAGATGTGGAAGTTTTATGTGGTAAAACTAAATATCCCACTGATTTTCTAGTACTTGGTAAGGCTACTAGTAAGACTTGTCCTATTATTTTTGGTAGACCTTTCTTGAACACTTGTGGTGCTATTATAGATTGTAAGAGAGAGAAGATTTTGACTAAATTTGATGGAAAATCTTATGAGTTCAATTTCTCCAAATTTGCTAGAGCACCTTATGAATCTTAATTGCCTGGTGAGAATTTTAAAGTTGAACAACTTGCTTCTATTTCTCTTGCTCCTAACAATGCTTTGTAGCAATATATGTAGGACCATGAGAGTGAGGTCTTTATGGAAGAGAGAAATGAGATTGACAATATTCTCCTTCGTCAACCAGTGATACTGAAACATAATTTATATGTGGAAGACTTGGGTACCACATTGCCACCCAAGGAGGATCTTGTCTTTCATTTAAAACCTTTGCCTGATGATCTTAAATATGCTTATATTGATGATAAGAAAATATATCCTGTTATTATTAGTGCTAAACTTTCAGGAGAAGAAGAGGGAAGATTACTGGGAGTTCTTAAGAAACACCGTGGAGCTATTGGATATACTCTTGATGATTTGAAGGTAATTTCTCCTACTATATGTCAGCATGCTATTAATATTGAACCTGATGCAAAGCCAGTTGTTGAACATCAACGCCGTTTGATTCCTAAGATGAAGGGAGTGGTAAGAAATGAGGTATTAAAACTTCTTGATGTTGGTATTATTTTTCCTATAGCTGATAGTAGATGTGTGAGCCCTGTGCATTGTGTCCCTAAGAAAGGAGGAATGGCGGTTGTACCTAATGAAAACAATGAGCTCATACCACAAAGAGTAGTAGTTGGTTATTGAATGTGCATTGATTTTAGAAAGTTTAATAAAGTTACTAAGGAAGGTAATTATCCTTTACCCTTTATTGATCAAATGCTAGAGAGGTTGTCTAAGAAAACTTATTTTTTGCTTTCTTGATGGTTATTCTGGGTTTTCTCAAATTTGCTGTTAGGAAACAAGATCAGGAGAAAACAAACTTTACTTGTCCTTATGGTACTTATGCTTATAGACGTTTGACTTTTTGGTTTGTGTAATGCTCCTTCTACTTTTTAAAGATGCATGTCTGCTATTTTTCATGGTTTTTGTGAATAAATTGTGGAAGAATTCATGGACGATTTCTCCGTCTATGGAACTTCTTTTGATAATTGTTTGCACAACCTTGAAAAAGTTTTGCAGAGATGTGAGGAAACTAATCTTGTTCTTAATTGGGAGAAATTCCACTTTATGGTTAGTGATGGAATTGTTCTTGGACATAAAATTTCTGAAAGAGGTATTGAAGTTGACAGAGCTAAAGTGGAATCCATAGAGAAAATGCCCTGTCCTAGGGATGTTAAATGTATTCGTAGTGTTTTTGGTCACGCTGGTTTTTGTAGGAGGTTTATTAAAGATTTCTCTAAAATATCAAAGCCTCTTACTAATCTTCTTAAAAAGATGTACCATTTGTTTTTGATGATGATTGTAAGGAAGCTTTTGAAACTTGAAAGAAGGCTTTAACTACTGATCCTATTGTGCAACCGCCTGATTGGAATTTACTTTTTGAAATTATGTGTGATGCTAGTGATTTTGCTGTAGGTGCTGTTCTTGGACAACGCATGATAATAAGTTGAGTGTTATTCATTATGCTGGTAAGACTCTTGATGCTTCTCAAAAGATTTATGCTACTACTGAAAAAGAGTTCTTAGCTATAGTTTTTGCATGTGACAATTTTAAACCTTATATTGTTGATTCAAAGGTTACTATTCATACTGGTCATGCTGCTATTAGATACCTTATGGAAAATGAAGATGTTAAGCCTAGGCTTATTAGATGGGTGATGCTTTTACGAGAATGTGATTTGCATATTGTGGATATGAAGGTTCTGAAAATCATGTTGCTAATAACTTGTCTAGATTGGAAAACATTGCTTTTGACCCTATTCCTGTTAATGATATTTTTCCAAATGAACAGTTGGCTACAATAAAGGTAAAATCCTAGGATAGTCGATGGTATGCTGATTATGCTAACTTTATTGTTTCAAAGTATTTGCCTCCAACATTTGCAACTCAGCAAAGAAGAAAATTCTTCTATGATTTGAGGCATTATTTTTGGGATGACCCACACTTATATAAAGATGGAGTAGATGGTATTATGAGAAGATGTGTTCCAGATCGTGAACAACGTGAAATGTTGAAAAAGTGCCATGGTAGTGCTTATGAAGGACATCGCGCTGGAGATAGAACCGCACAGAAGGTTCTACAATCGGGTTTCTATTGGCCTACTCTCTTTAAAGATGCATGTAAATTTATTTTGTCTTGTGATGAATGTCAAAGAGTAGGAAATATTTCTAGACGTAACAAAATGCCTATGAGTTATTCTCTTGTTATTGAACCTTTTGATTGTTGGGTATTTGACTTTATGGGTCCTTTTCGTCCTTCAAATGGATATACACATATACTTGTTGCTGTTGATTATGTTACTAAATTGGTATAAGCTATACCTACAAAAAGTGCTGATGGTGACACCTCTTTAAAAATGCTTAAAGATGTTATTTTTCCTAGGTTTGGTGTGCCTAGATATCTTATGACTGATGGAGGTTCTCATTTTATTCATGGTGGTCTTAGAAAAACTCTTGCTAAATATGATGTTAATCATAGAATTTCCTCAGCTTATCATCCTCAAACTAGTGGGCAAGTAGAATTATCAAATAGAGAAATTAAATCTATCTTGCAAAAGATTGTTAATAAATCTAGGAAGAATTGGTCAGATAAGTTGAATGATGCTTTATGGGCTTATAGAACTGCTTATAAAAATCCTATGGGTATGTCTCCCTATAAAATGGTTTATGGAAAAGCTTGTCACTTGCCTTTAGAATTGGAACACAAAGCTTATTGGGCAGTGAAAGAATTAAATAAATATTTTAAACTTACTAGTAGGAAAAGAATGCTTGATTAGAATCATTTAGATGAATGGGGATGTGAAGCTTATGAAAATGCCAAGCTCTTTGATAAAGTTAAACAATGGCATGATAAAAGAATCCTTAAAAGAGAGTTTCATGTTTTTGAGAAAGTTCTATTGTATCGGTCTCGTCTCAGTTTTTTGCAGGAAAATTACTCTCCAGCTGGGAAGGACCTTATATTATTGAAGAAGTGTATCGTTCAGGTGCAATCTAAATTGCTTCCCTCAAATATAACACTAAAAAGTGGTAAATCGGCAAAGACTCAAACATTATATTTCTGGGGATTCATATGATGAAGATGTTGATGTTATTCAAGTAATGACTCTGGAGAAGTTCATCGGAGGGAAGATTCCAGAATCTGCAGAGTTTGTTTTGGAATAGGTAACAGTTGTGTTAAGAAAAAGTTCGTGGATTACCTTTTTAGTAATAAATTTTTGATTTTTATAAAATACGAAAAACACCGAGCCGAAGAGGAGTTGGAGAAGGTGCCCGGAGGCACCACACCATGTGGGGGCGCGGGCCCACCCCTGGCCGCGCCACCCTATGGTGTGGGCTCCCCGGAGCCCCTCTCCTACTCGTTTTCGACCTGTACTTTCCTTTCGTTACGCATGTTTTTTGTTATATAATCCCCCGGACCCCCCGAGGTCCATATATCGTTTTCTCGTCATGTTTCTGTTCGAGCTGTTTCTGCCAGGATCTGTTTTCGGTTTAGAAGCACCATGGTATCCACCAACAACAACAAGGGTAAGGGACCGAAGGAAGATGATCTCCAAGACCGGAAGCCGAAGAAGGAGACTGATAGTGGAGCTGAAGGAGATGTAGAAGAAGACTTACGAGTACGTCCACGGGTCACCATTGCAAGCATTGGAGTGGTTTCAAAACCTCGCAAGCAAACGACAAGGATGAGTACTGGAGGGAAGGCCCCACGTCACTGTTTAGCTTCAAGGACACCAATCACTGGAGAAGAAAGCTCTCGACCCAAGGAAGCAATGAAGGAAGATCTGTATGGCTTGGATTCGCCGTGTGACAGGCACGCAAACCAAACTATGCTCAATATGGAGGTGATGCATAGGCTTATTTGAAGGAATCAATTGATAAGCTCATCGCGAAGGATTCACCACCACCACCGAAGAATTGATTCGTCCTTGGTATTGGCATCCCCTTGGTTTGTTCCAAACTTTGGGGAGTGCCGCGGTATCACCTTTATCTTTCACTCCTTTTTACCTTTTAGTAGAGTCATATCATGAGTAGAGAAAATATCATATAGTATGGTTTGCAGTATGGAAGTGTCACTCGTTAGTTGGTTATCGTTGTATCCCTTGGTTTGAGTTGCCGCAATGAAATATTAATGAGAAGTTTCATCATCTACTTGTTCTAATTTATTTTAGTTTGCATTTTTTGTTATATGATTGATCTTGTTATTAGTATTGGTATGAATGTTGGAGCTTCAAGATAATCTAGTTGGTTTTGGCAAACTTAGCATTGGTTAGTAGCAACAATTCGTTGAGACTTAAGTAGAAAATAGGGAGTTGCATGTAGATATATTATTCCATGATCTTTCTTTATTGTTAGCTCATAAGCTTAGTATTATTAAATAAGTTTGTTTGCACCTTCTAGTAAGATTGCATGATTGGCTTTATCATATATGTTTTTGTTTGTTTTACTTCAATTCTTATGCTTGCTACCCAACCTTGCTAGCCCAAAACCTGTACTGAGAGGGAATGCTTCTCGTGCATCCAAACCTTGAGCCCCAAAACCTTGCCATATGTGTCCACCATACCTACATATTTGTGGTAATTAACCGCCACTCAAAGTAAATTGCTCATGTGCTACCTTAAAAACCTTCAAAATTACTCCTGTTTTGTGTTCCTGTTTTTGCTCATGAGGATGTAAATAGAGAATCCTTATCTCACTTGTTGATTGGACTTCACACACTTGGACTAGTGGCTTCATCCGCTTATCCAAATGCTTGAAGAGTTGGAAGCGGGGTGCCCAGCCCCAAACTAATACACAAATTCTCTTCACTATCTTTGCCCCCGATTTATGAGTCAAAGCATAATTGTGTAAACAAAAGAGAAAGAGGGTTGACCTTCTACACCAGTTGCGTCCTTCATATGGGATCCACTCTTGTGAAGTCTAGTTGGCTTGTGACGTACTGCATTTTATGTTTACCATTCGTTGACATTAGCATACACCTCTCAAAATTAGAAACTCATCCATGGTATGTGATTGTTGGCAGGCTTCCGAGGATTCGGTTAGCCATGGTTTGTGTAAGATGGATGGGAGGAGTGTCAAACATTTTATACCTTTGTTTATTAAAATAAAAGCTCTAGCACATGAGTGATCCATGCTTCCCTCTGTGAAAGGCCTATATTTTACATTTATGTTGTCAGTAAACCTATTTCCTTATGTCTTAAGCAAGAATTTGAATTGTTGTGATTCATCCAACTACATGTTGATTTACTCAATCATGTTCTTTATTCTTCCTTGTTTCTGCAAATGCTTTGATCTGTTTGATTACCACTTAGAAAGTTACCAATGTTTGGAAAGAGACCGTTATAATTGAGCATGATAAATGCTAAAATATAGATCTAGTATAAAGACTCTGATCGAAAGATAAGTACATTGTTAATTGTTCTCTGACCAACAAACAAGTTTTCCCTTACCAATTTTGATTTACTTTTTTCACCATTATTGTTCCTCTGCTTGTTTAAAGTTTGATTATATGAGAGGAAGTTGCTGTCTAAAATGACTTGTTCTTTGTTAGATGTGATGCCTCTTGTCCGTATTTTATTTATCGACACCTCACTGCATAAACCCGTGGTCATGTTTACTGAGTTCAGTTTCGCTTGGGGACAAGCGAGGTCTAAGCTTGGGGGGAGTTGATACGTCCATTTTGCATCACTATTTTATATTGTTATTTTCTGTTATTCATCGATATACTTCATGTTACGATGCACTACTTATGTTATTTTATCTTATTTTGCATGTTTCATATATTTTGGAGAATAAACACCGGGACCAGAAATCTGAAGGAAAAAGCACCGCCGAGATACCATATTTCAGAAGATCAGAATAAGAGGAGGAACACCGGAGATGTCTTAGAAGTTCATATGAGGAGTCCATCCATAAGGGGAGCTAGAGGGGGCCACCAGGGGCCCACACCATGAGGTGGCGCCCCCCCTTGGCTGCGCCGCCAGGTGGTGTGGCCACCCTAGCCCACCTCTGGTTGACCTCTTTCGCGTACTTGGACCCTAGGGAACCCTAAGCCCCGAACCATCATCGAAGAATTATTCCGCCGCCGCCACGAGACGGAAAACACCCGAGAGAAAAAAGCTCTCTGGCAGGGAGAAATCTGTCGGGGAAATTCCTCTCCGGAGATGGGAAATCATCGCCATCGTCACCTTCATTACTCCGAGCATCATCAAGATCATCATCGTCATCATCATCGCCACCAGCACCATCACCCTCATCATCCACCGTCATCCCGCTGTAACAATTAGGGTCCTATGTCGTTGTTTTACATTAGATCTCTCTCCCGGTGTGGATTACTTGTTAGTAGTTGATGCTTGTGAGTTTTATCGATGTTAGCACTTTATGACCAGATTGTTATTATCCATTATATATCACCTCTGATTATGATCCATATGATGTCTTGTGAGTAGTTCATTTAGTTTTTGAGGACATGGGAGAAGTCATGATGTTAGTAGTGAAGTTATGTTGAAGTAATATCTCGTGGTTCGGTATTTAAGTTGTGGTGCTAGTCTTCTAGTGGTGTCATGTGAACGTCGACTACATGATACTTCACCTTTATGGGCCTAGGAGGATGCATTGTGTATTTGGCTACTAATTGTGGGGTTGCCGGAGTGACAGAAACCTAAACCTCCGTTAGGAAACCAATGCACGAGGGAGCGTAGAATCCCGGAGTTTTAACGATGTGGTTAGATTTATCTTAATTACTTTCTCGTATTTTCGGATGCTTACGAGGGGTATAATCACAAGTATGTATTAGTCCTAGTTTGGCGGTGCATTAGGATAGTTTCACCCACACAATACTTCACGAACCAATGGATATTAATCAACCGTAACAAAGCGAAAGCACTTGACGAAATTCCCATGTGTCCTTGAGAACGTTTTGTAGTCATAAGTAACACAACCGGCTTGTCCTTTGCTCTCAAAAGGATTCGGACACTCGCTGCGATATTATATACTGCACTTTATTTACTCGCACTTTATTTATCTGCTATATCAAAAACAACCAACAACCCGTTTGCTAGTGTTTATAGTGAATCCTCTATCCAACCTGCTTGTCAACACCTTCTGCTCCTTGTTGGGTTCGACACTCTAAAGTACTACGATACACCCCCTATACTTGTGGTTCATCAGCACCCGAGGATTCGGTTAGCCATGGTGTGTGTAATATGGATGAGAGGAGTGTCAAACATTTTATACCCCTGTTTATTAAAATAAAAGCTCTAGCACATGAGTGATCCATGCTTCCCTCTGTGAAGGGCCTTTCTTTTACTTTTTATGTTGAGTCTCCATCTTCTAACTTTATGCATAGTTGAGAGAGCATAGTAGCCGTTCTGAGTTTAATGTGCATTTGTCCCAGAAACATTATTAATTGATTCATTATGTATTATTGCTTGCTCTCCAATTATTTGTTCTAGTTTTCCTCATAAACTTTGAAGGTGTCCTGGCATTTATGTTTTGCCCCACTCTTAAGTACTAGTGAAATATCACTTTTCCATGCTTTCTCTATACTTGAAACAAACGTATAACTTTTGATGCATTGTTATTCATGATATTTTATTTGTGTTAATCCTTGTGATGCAAGGTGATTGCTATGATTTATTATTAAATTTTTATTTATCATGCTTGTGTTAAAGTTCTATGATCTCAACTTACATATGCTTTACATTATTGATGATCAAGTTCATGTTGGTAGCATGTCACCTCAGAAATTATGTGTTTTATCGTTTACCTACTCGAGGACGAGTAGGAACTAAGCTTGGGGATGTTGATACGTCATAAATGTATCGTTAATTTCTGATGTTCTATGTTGTTTTCATGTTATTTCCCACATGTTTGCTATACACTTTATGTCATTTTCATCGATTTCCGGGACTAACCTATTAAGAAGATGCCACAGAGCCAGTTCCCTGTTTTCTTCTGTTTTTAGTTTCAGAAAAGTTGTTCTGGAAATATTCTCGGAATTCGAAAATTCGATGCCCGGAAGTCTTAGAATTCCCAAAGGTTCCACGGATTCCTGAAGAGACCCAAAGAGGGGCCAAGGGGGGAGGGTCAAACCATAGGGCGGCGCCCCGCTGATCGCGCCCGGGGGTGGTCTGGCCTCCCCAGGTGCCCCTACCATCGCTCTCTCGCCTATATAATATCCCCAACATATCAACCCTACATATATACCAATTTTTCCCGAGAAACACTCGAGGCCACTGTCATTGTCATCCCGAGATCGGGAGGGTTCTGGACCTCTCCCCGCTACCCTGCTGGGAGGGGTCAACACCACCATGCCCTCCTCCGAAATGATGCGTGAGTAGTTCATCCCTGGACTACGGGTCCTTGGAAGTAGCTAGATGGTTGTCTCCTCCACTTTATGCCTCATGTTTAGATCTTGGGAGCTGCCTCACATGATCGAGATCATCTTTATGTAATGCTACATCTTGTGTTTGCTAGGATCCGATGAATGTTGAATGCTATGTCTTTTGATTATCAATCTATCATGTTATCTTCATGCATATGTTATTTATGATCTTGCATGCTCTCCATTATTAGTAGATCCTCTGGCCAAGAAGATGCTAGTAACTCCAAGAGGGAGTATTTATGCTCGATAGTGGGTTCATGCCTCCTTTGCATCTTTTCTCGAGTGAAAGAAACATGACAGATGGAGGATGTGCTGTTGCCATTAGGGAGAAAACAACAATGCTTTGTCTAAGGATGATGTTATTGTTTACATTACACACTTTGCTTACTGCGATTATCTGTTGCTTGCAACTTAATACCCAACGTTTGTTCGTATGATATTCAGAGGGTGGATTATTAGTCATAGATGCAGTTGGATGACGGTCTATGTATCTTGTTGTAATGCCCGCATGAATCACATAGTAATCTTTATGTGATGCGTATGCACTACGGTGCAGCCTTCATTTCTGTCAATTGCCAAACTGTAATTTGTTCACCACACATGTTATTTATCTTTCACGGAGAGACACCACTAGTGAACTGTGGACCCCAGTCCACTTTCCTCATAGTGATAAAACACACACTGCTTCCACTGTTTTCACACTGCTGCTACTATTTTCATACTGTTCTCATACTGTTTTCCACGCCATACATTTAACCTCTTTGTGTTCAGCAAAACCGGTGAAATTGAAAACCTTACTGATTCATTGGGGCGAAGTGATTTGATTGTGTTGTGTAGGTTCCACGTTGCTGCTGAACCGGTAGTGCGCCCCGCCATCTCAGCTGCATCAACATTCTGAAGTTACTCCTTCCTCCTACTGGTCGATTCAACCTTGGTTTCTTTCTTAGGGAAACTTGCTACTGTGATCTTCATACCTTCCTCTTGGGGTCTCCCAACGAACGTGTATCCACACGCATCAGATCCCAGCTTACATATGCTTTTACAATATTGATGATCAAGTTTATGTTGGTAGCATGTCACCTCAGAAATTTTGTGTTTTTATCGTTTACCTACTCGAGGACGAGTAGGAACTAAGCTTTGGGATGTTGATACGTCATAAACTTATCCTTAATTTACGATGTTCCATGTTTTTTCATGTTATTTCCTACATGTTTTCTATACACTTTATGCCCTTTATCGATTTATGGAACTAACCTATTGATAAGATGCCACAGAGCGAGTTCTTTGTTTTCTGTTGTTTTTAGTTTCAGAAAAGTTGTTTTGGAAAGATTCGCCAAATTGGAAAATTCGAAGCCCGAAAGTCTTAGAAACCCCGAAGGTTCCACAGAGTCCCGAAGGGGGGCCACACCATAGCGCGGCGAGCCCTCTGGCCGCGCCTGGGGGTGGTGTGGGCCCCTCGGGAATCCACCACCATCGCCCTTTCGCCCATATATTCTCCCCGATACGACAAACCTAAAAGGAGACCACTTTTCCGCGAAAAACACCCGAGGCCGCTGTCATCGTCATCCCCAGACTGGGAGGATTCTTGATCTCTCCCCGACACCCTGCAGGGAGGGAAATTCATCACCGGAGAGGTCTACACCACCATGCCCTCCTCCAAGTGATGCGTGAGTAGTTCATCCCTGGACCACGAGTCCATAGCAGTAGCTAGATGGTTGTCTCCTTCACTTTATGCCTCATGTTTAGATCTCGTGAGCTGCCTCACATGATCGAGATCATCTTTATGTAATGCTACATGTTATGTTTGCTGGGATCCGATGAATATTGAATGTTATGTCTTTTGATTATAAATCTATCATGTTATCTTCATGCATATGTTATTTATGATCTTGCATGCTCTCCGTTATTAGTAGATGCTCTGGCCAAGTAGATGCTAGTAACTCCAACAGGGAGTATTTATGCTCGATAGTGGGTTCATGCCTCCTTTGCATCTGTGCTCGAGTGACAGAAACGTGACAGATGGAGGATGTGATGTTGCCATTAGGAAGAAAACAACGATGTTTACTTCATTTACATTACACACTTTGCTTACTGCGATTATCTGTTTCTTGCAACTTAATACCCAACATTTGTTCGGATGATATTCAGAGGGTGGATTATTAGTCATAGATGCAGTTGGATGACGGTCTATATGTCTTGTTGTAATGCCGGCATGAATCACATAGTAATCTTTATGTCTTGCATATGCACTACGGTGCATCCTTCATTTTTGTCAATTGCCCAACTGTAATTTGTTCAACACATGTTATTTATCTTCTATGGAGAGACACCACTAGTGAACTATGGACCCCAGTCAATTTTCTCATACTGATAATACACTCACTGTTTCCACTGTTTTCACACAGCTGCTACTGTTTTCATACTGTTTTCCGCACCATATGTTTAACCTCTTTGTGTTCAGAAAAAACGGTGAGATCGACAACCTCACTAATTCGTTGGGGCAAAGTGATTTGATTGTGTTATGTAGGTTCCACGTTGCTACTGAACCGGTAGTGCGTCCTGCCATCTTAGCTACATCAACCTTCTGAAGTTACTCTGTTGGGGGAATAGGTAAGGGGGAGCCTTACCAGCCACCGATGTAAACCGGAGATCACCCCATCCGGTCTAAGATGCTTAACCCGGGTTATGTCAAGAAAAGCCGGGTTAAGTCAAGAAGAACCGGGTTACGGTGAGTATAACCCGGACTGGATGAAGGAACTGGCCCAAGGCCCAGGAGGGGAGACATGGAAGCCCGAGATCCTGGAGAGCAGTTCAAGGCCGGCAGGGAGTAGCCGGGTCATGACAAGAACCGGAGCGATGCGGCCAGGATCCGGAGAGAGCTAGGACTCCGAGGCCGGGTGTGACCCGGACTTCCCTGTAACCCGGAGGTCTCGTCCACTATATAAGGAGAGACCCTGGGACGTAGATAGACAAGTTAAAAACCAACAGGAAGGTAGCTCGAGATATCGAGAGCCGGAATCGCCCTTTGTAATCGAGACGTTGTCCCCCGATAGTAAGACGACAGGAGTAGGTTTACCCTCAATAGAGGGGCCGAACCTGGGTAAAATCGCGTCTCTCGTTTCCACCTTAACCCTTTCGAAGTTTCGCTTAGAAACAATGGCCCTGCAATCTAGTTCTCACATGAGGACACTTGCCGTGACAACACCACGACCGTTGGCGCCCACCGTGGGGCATGCTCGCGGAAGCGTCGTCTTTTCGGAAGGAGCCTTACCTGGGATCGAGAAGCTCGCGATAGGCCGGCTCAGGAGGATCCGGCGTGGGAATTATTACAACCATGATACGTGGGGCCCTGAGTTTGCCTCCGTGGAATCAGGACTTCACGTCCCTTTTGGAAAGATCCATGTCTTCATTGGGTACGTCGGGATAGCAACTTCAGAACCGGACCAACTATTGGATTCGGTGTCTGAGAAGACCATGGTGGTGGATTCTGATGGAGAGTCCTCGGTTGGAAACAATGACGATCACGACGAAACAGGTTCTATCCACCAGCTCTTTGGAGACCGGTTAGGAGGAGACCTGGAATTGGATACGCAGAGTTTCGCAGAGGCGACTTATCACGCCGCTGTTTATATGGCTGGGCCCACACGACCTGCGGAGCCCAGGTATGACGCAGAGGGAAATCTGGTTGCAAACGAGGCTTCGACATCAAATCCGATTTCTTGGAGCACCAGGTATTACAGGAACAACACCTACTGGGCCAACGGTAGCCCCAGCCGGACCAACGGTGGCACCTTCAACAGGACATGGAACAACCAGCTCTAGGCCAGGGGAGACGGTGATCGATCTGACAGGGCCCGCATCATATAACCCAATGCATGAGTTGATGGCCCCATTAAATGATATTTTGGCAACTCCGATCACCCCGGAAAACTTGGCGCAGCGTAATGCGGAGATAGAAAGGCTCCGACAGGAAATAACTCATGCCCGTCGGGAGATCGAGAAGGAGGCAACCTGCATAAACGAAGCTCGGTCAGAAGTTCTGGAGGAAGCAACACGTCTGGAAAGGGAAGGAATTCATCTAAGTTTCAGGCAAAGGAGTTAGCTTCAATACAGAATAGACGTCATCATACTCGTTTGAACAACGAGTTCGGGGCAGGACTAGAGCCAACCAACCTTCAAAATTTATTTACATCCCCTGCTAGGACCCCCGCAGTTCATAACCCGGCTGGCCCAGTTCACCCCATGAACCCGCCGTTTACTCCTGCTCCAGTTCACCCAGCACGTTTCCAGCCGCCCATCCAGCTACATGGTAACCCTCATGTTCCAGCTCCAGCACAACTTCTGCAAGAAAGGTTTCATACACCTCCAGGTCATTTCAACAATCCGATGGATAACATTTGGGAAGAGACAACTAGTCTGGCACAGATTCCAGTTGACCCCAATAACCCTTTTGGAATTGAAGCTCGGAGGGCCATCGAGATGTTACAAACATCAGTGGTTCAGCAGTTGAATTACAGCAACCAGGATAGGATACATTCAACTCCCTATAATAGCAGGAGCACTTTTGATGGGGGGATAGTAACCCGGTAGACCAACTCCAAGGTGTAACCCGGCCCAAACGACAGTTGGATAAGATCCGGTTAAGGGTGAAGGAAACTTCTGGAAGGCCCAAGATTTGTCGGCCTCGCAACCCGGATTGTGGGTTGCGGTAAGGAAAGTTAGGGTTTGCAGGTAGAAGTTCGAGTAGGACTCAATATGTACCTTGGAGGCTAAGCCAGGTGGAGGGACGGTGCTTTATAAACCGGCCCCTAGGTTTAGTTCGAGAGGGATCCAAGTCATAGTTGTATCACCAATTATTGAGTATCCAGTATAGTTCATATTCGAGATCCGGCGAGTTGCTTTCCGGTTCTTAGATCGCTTTTGCCATGTCTTCCTTCGAGCTAAACCCTCTCCCAAATACCTGTGTCGACTTGCCCCAAGATCAGTTACCCCAGGTAACATCTGCCGTGATTATCCCACGACAGTTGGCGCCCACCGTGGGGCCTGCGTCCAAAGGTGTTTACATCACGGGAGAAGCTCGGAAGAGCATGAAGAATCTCATCATCGGTGAGATCTACGTCGACGACCAAGGAGAGAAGATGGTGGACGATTCCGGCTGGGGGCCAGAGTCGGATCACCTCGAAGCCGGATCCGTCGTGACAATCGGCCGCATCAACGTCTTCATCGGTATGGTATGTACTTCCGGCTCGAGTCCTGACAATCTTGGATCTGATTCTGTGTCAGGAGAAGCTACCTACACTCAATCGGAAAGAGAAGAATCGATCGGAACAACAGGCCAGATAAAAGAACTCGCCGAGAAGTGGGAACAGTCGGAAGAGTTGGTATGGACCCCGCGCGATCGGGTAGAGAGAGAAGGTGATACCGAGTCTATCCGGGATCTATTGGAGGATCGATATGAGGAGGAAAACAGCGAAGAAGAACGGCATGAGTTCGTGCCAAGCATCACGCGCCGGGTTGCGGTCTACACGGCTCCCGCGGCCAACGTAAATCAAGAGAGCGTGACCGTGGCCGCAGTCGGGACGGCTCAGGCGTTGAATCAACAGCAGGGCACAGCTGACCCGGTTCTGATCCGGGTTGAGGGAGAGTCGGCATCGGTTACCAGTCGCGCACCGGAGGAGGAGATGCGGGCAAACATGTTCGGATTCCAAGCAAACCGGACACCGGGGGCGGGTCCTTCAAACCCGCGTCACCCGGCCCTGTTCGATAACAATTTGATTTTAGATCCAACCGTCCTCGCTACAGTAATCACTCTAGAGAATGCGGCGGAGCGGGTCAGAGATTTGGATGTGGCCCGTCGCGCATTGGAGCAACAAAGAAGGCAAGTGGAAGCAGAGAGACAGGGGATGGCCACGCGGCAGCGCGAGTTGGATGCATTAGAGACTCGGCTCCGGGAGGAAACGTCCAGAGTGCATCAGAGGCACCAGACCAGGCTACCGGCAACAGGCGGGGTCATTAATCCGGCAGCTCTGTTTATCACACCCCAGGATCAACCAATCCCAGCGGTAAACCAGGGAACCGCACCCCCGCCGGCGACGGCAGTTAATACAACGGGAATACAGCCGGCAAATGAGCAGGTCGGGTTACTCCCGCCGCAGGCTAGAATTGCACCCGGCAACGAGTTACCACCACCATCACGATTTCGCACACCAGCAGGTCATTACAACAATCCCATGGACAACGTATATGCAGCGACACTCGCCTTGAATCAGATCCCCGTGAGAGAATCGCCCCATGCGGAAGTAACCCGGCGAGCAATCGATCTACTACACACCGCGGTGGCACAACAAGCCAACTATCCAGACCATAGAAGCGGGATGCATGGGACGCCATACCCCAGTCAGCAACAGGGCAATATTCAAACGAATTCAGCACGACGGAGGGAAGAGCAACAGCAAATGCCGCCCCCACCTCATATCCAGACAGTACCAGCAGCATCGGCGGCGCAGGCGATTGTGGACAGCTCCAGGGCCAGAAGGGCTGGGGCCGGGTCTGTAGCACATGAGTTACCGGTGGCACCGCACCCCGTGGCACCCCCAGCCGGGTCACATGTTTCCCGAGTGAGACCAGCCCCAATCACCCTGGCGGGACCAAAGTGTCTCTCGGACGACATCAGAGCGGAACCTTACCCGGAAAAGTTCAAAGAGCCGGGGAAAGTAGTGAATTATGAGCCAACAATGGATCCAGAAACATGGCTGAGCAGTTACGAGATGGCAATGTCAATTCGCAATGCATCCGAGAATCTTCAAGCCAAGTTCATGTACTTAATGATGTCAGAGGGAGCAGCAAAGTTATGGTTCGCCAATCTGCCGGAGAAGTCGATCAAATCCTGGGAAGAATTAAAAACCGCGTTTGTCAAGCACTTCCATGGAACGTGCAGAAAGCTGTTTACTATTGACGATTTAGAACGATGCGTTCAGAAGAAGGGCGAGTCAGCGCGCAGCTGGGTACGCCGGGTTATGGAGATACTCCACTCATCCACGGATATTCAACCCAAGGACGCGCTACAAGCTATGGCGAAAACATGTAAGTACGTTCCTTTAGTGCAAAAGTTAACTCGCATGAAATCCAGTAGGAATGCAGCGGAGGTAACAATGGGAGAATTAATGGATGCGTGCAACAAACACGCCGCAACGGACACCACAGAGGAGGAAATTGATGACAAGAAGGCAAAAACAAACACAAGTAGCAGTGGGAGAACCGGCAATGGATCGGTGCCAAGTAATAATGGAAATAGCCAGAACAAGCGCCCGTTGGAAGGAAATTCCGAGTTTGTAGCTAACACGGAGGCCGGGTCTTCAAGACCCAGATCTGAAGGGAATTTTAATACTGGAAATCACAGTGGGGGACATTACCAAGGACCTCCAAGACCAAGTAACAGTTGGGACATATTTAGGATGGCATGCCCGAAGCATAGGAGGAACGGCAAGCCGGCTAATCACTCCTTGGAGCAATGCGCCGACTTACAGAGATGGAAGAATGAGGAAGTAAATAGAGCCATGCGGGGAGCGGGTCGGGGAGGAGGCCCGGGTCCAGGTGGAAATTTGGGCAACGGTCCACCCCCGGCCGGTAACCCGGCAGCAGGAAATCCAGGCAATAATCAAGGGGGAGCAGGAGGTTTTCAAGCTAACCCCAAACAGTTGGGTCAATATCACGTGCACACTACTGGAGGCTCTAGCAAGGATAAAAAGATATTGAGTCGAAGGACACTTTTGGGGAGTCAAAGGACAATTATCGAGTCGAGTGGCTTACTTTTGAGGTGGTTAAGTTGCGCAGTCCCTATCATGCATTGTTTGGAAGGCCGGCTTATGCTAAGTTCATGGCAAGACCGTGTTATGTGTATCTACAGTTGAAAATCCCGGGTCCTAAGAAGACCATTACCATACACGGGAATCGAGACATAGCAGCCGAATGTGATGAAGGAGATGCGGCAATGGCCGAGCAAGCCTGCAGGAAAGAAGAGCTCAAGCATTACCGATCGCAGGTGGACCTAGAGGAAAGGATAATGTCAAAAAAGCCGACTCCTGAAGGGAATAAAGCAAAAGCTAGGACAGAACAAGATCCTAAGATGGTGGGCTTCGTCAGGAGCGATACTTCCAAGCCGACTGATAGGGAAGAGGAAGCCATACCGCCGTCTATAGCCTATCGTGCCACAAGGACGACATACCCGGATTGGCTAACAAACCCGATACTCATCATGAAAGGAATTAGCGAATGGAGAATGTGCATCGGCCATGCCAACGCGAGGCCGATTCTCAGGAATAACTAAAGCAGTGTAACGGACAGCAGGTTTCATACGCGCTCTTTTCCTACCCAGGGTACCTAAGAGGTTTTTAATGAGGCGGCCTGCTGACCCAAACTTTTTCATATCAATAAAAGAGATGGTTTTCAAGTCTTATCATGGTCTTTCGCTTCAGTTGCAAGTAAGTAATGTTTGTTATTATCAATACATCAGTATCATCAAAATACGTGGCACGTACATAGGTCTTTGGGAATTGAGCTACTTAAATAGTAGTCACAAACCCGGAGACCCGGCCTTGATGCCTATGAGTTATGAGGGCTGGTTACTCGCAAGGCGAGTACGGCTGCAATCTTATAACCGGACGAAGGAGCCAAATTTC
The DNA here is from genome assembly GCA_028641055.1 of Alopecurus myosuroides. NCBI lineage: Eukaryota > Viridiplantae > Streptophyta > Magnoliopsida > Poales > Poaceae > Alopecurus > Alopecurus myosuroides. The sequence goes on from CM054061.1 coordinate 295,522,369, forward strand.
TTGGTTATTCTTACTTAAGCTCGATGTGACTCGCAACAAAGTGGCATGATCTGTTCGTTTACGATTACAATCAAACTATGCAGCCCAATGGGACCTGCTTGACCCTGTTTTTCGTATAGATGTAACAACATGGTATCCACGCGAAAGCCGGCTTACAGTACAAGATAATCAAAAGGGTCATCTAAACCACAAGTCCATGCAGAGTATATGGCTAAAATAGCCGGAAACTCAACAAGTATTAAGCATGACTTCAGTATTTATGTGAATGGCTATTGGTTGTCAGCTTGGTAAAGAGCAGTTTGCCATCTGAGAAAGGCCACGCCCCCTTGGCTCGTACTTTGGGTCATGGGGACTGGGGACTTCGAAACAGAAACAAACTGTTTAATTACTAAAGCTCGAAAACCTTGGCTACCGAGTCTTGGGGACTTAAGGAAAAGTCCGCTTATCAAAACCCACGATACTCGGTCAACCGAGTATCAAAAGGGGAATCGAAAATAAACAATCAAGTATCGAGAATAAGCTTAAAACAAGGATCAAGGTTATCAAAAGCCGGGAAAGGCACAAAGTTATCAAGCACAAAGTCACAGTATCAGTATCAATGGCGCACAGGCGCATCGCCAAAATCATATCAGTTTTGGAAACACGAAATACTAGACATTATCCTATTCGGCATCCTGGGAATGGTCTTCCGGGTCTGCGTCCCGGACCTGCTCCTTGGCCCTTCCAGCAGCTTTACCCGGACTCTTTGTATCGGGACGGACAGGTGGAGGAACAGCTGGTGTAGAGGAAGACGGCCTTAAGCCTAACTCGGCTTCTCTCTTCGCAGCTTCCTCTTTCCTCCTGGCCAGGTCAGTCGCCCATCTTTCCAGCATGTCAAAGGGAGGGGGTGCCTCTGCTTGAATAGTCTTGCCGTCAGAATCGTACGCGCTCATGATTGTTTCCAGGTCTATCTTATCGGCCAAGGCAGTAGCCGGGTGGCGTACGTCGGATTGTATAACATTGAAGTCCTTGGGCGTAAACTTGGTCCCGTCAGCCTTGAATTCTGGAAACCCGGATATTACCTTTGCCGGGTCAAGCTTAGGAAAATAAGCTTTCGCCAGAGTGAAGGCCCGGGTCATGCCGATTCGGCACGACGAACGCTTCCATATTTCAATCCATCCAGGCACGGTTGAAAAGGCTTGCATAAGGTTCTCTTCGCCTGGGTATACCTCGGAAGGCCATTTCACGACATCCAGTAAAAGCTTTGTGCCGGCAAAAAACGTACGGAGAACAGTCTTTAACGTTTTAGTCTGAGCAACGACATTGTCTTCTGGAGCAGCAAGGTTAGCACCTGCAATCGAAACAAAAGAAATCATATCAATAATGTTGATTATCGTAGCAATAAGGCAGAAGTATGCAAGATAGTCTCAAGCAAAAACTTACTTAGCAAAATTCGATAAGTGTCCGCGACCTGGTTCGACAAGTTCTTCAGCGTAGTTTGGGCATCATTGTACTTCTTTTTGTATTTGGAGACGTTCTTTTTCAAGGTCTTCATCTCCGCCTCAAGGGTTTCACGGCGCTTCACTTCAGCAAGCAGGAGCTGCTCGGTCTTGAGTAACACCTCATCTGACCGAGTAATCTCCGCCTGCGAAGAACGAGTGAAAATGTAAGTCGGATATCATGATAAGCCGAGTATTATATGAAGTACCGAGCGTAATTGCAGAAAGTTATGCTCGGAACTTGGGGACTGGGTGTATAGTAAGAAATGCCAAATAAAGTTACCTGATGTGCTGCGGCCATACGCTCTAGGACGTTTCCCTCTGAAGCCCTCATGGCGAGGAGAGCACTCATCAGCTGGTTAAAATCATCGTTACCCGAGTTAGAAGGCTCGGGTGCCTGGAAAGTTGGAAAAGGAGTTTTTCTTGTAACAGGAGGCGGCACCCGGGTCATCCGAGTGTCGGAGTCTGGTCCCCCTCCCGCGCTCGAAGTTGCGCCCTTTTCCTTCTCGCTAGCGTGCGAGGCTATTGGATACCCGGTGTCTTGTCTAGCCAGCTCTGTTGGCGACGCTTGCTCATCGCCAGTCGTGGTGAATGCATCGTCAGCCGGTTTATTTTTAACCCGGTCCTCAACCTCTATGTCCTCCTGGTCGCTAGCAACGGCCGTAGCTCTATACAAAGTGCAAAGGTGCGGTTAATCCATGATTACGAAAAAGGAAATAAAAGTTCGATATAGCATCAGGAAAATGACTTTACCCAAGGTTCACTGGGAGGTCCGAGGGAAAGCCGCTGCTAGACCCGAAGATACTGAAAAATACCAAGCAAGGTGTCAGATCACTTTGTGAGGGAATGTTTGGGAAAAATTCTTATGTACAGTAAGTACCAGTATGTTGAGCTGGAGGCGGTGAAGTACCCGGGTTAAGAGCCTCGTTACCCGGATGGTTGCGGGTCACTCTACGCTTAGTTGCGGGTGGCTCCTTCATTGGTAGTCAAAAGGGTGATGACAGGTTAGCTCAGGAATGACGTCGTGGGAGCCAAAATTAAGCACAAGGAAACGAAATAAAACCTGGAAGACGATTCCTTGGGGTTTTCTTTTGGATCCGGCTTTGATTGCTGGTTCCGGTTCATCTTCCTCGCTGGCGGACTCCACCTTGCCGTCCGATTCTTCTTCCTCGTCTTGATCTTCTTGTTCTGAAAATTATCAAAGTTATAATATATAAAAAAAAGAGAAGCAGGGCGTAACGCATGCAAGGGGATTAAGTATGCACCTTCGTCCGAATTAACGACATCATCTTCCACCTCCGGGTCTCCGGAGTTAGGAGGAGTACCGACTTTCCAGAAGTTACTATCGGCCTGAGGTGAAGATATCAGAATAAGGGTCAATATCGAATTAAGAGAAGCGGATAAAAGTGAACTTGTTAGAATCCAGGGTCAAGAGGTAGGAGACTTACTGCGGGGGCCGGGTTCTCGAGGGTAAAGGGTTCTAATCCGGCAATGTTCCGGATTACCTCGAGCCTCTCTGTCAAAAAGCCCTTGATGGTTTTGTTTGTATCGCTGGGAGCAAAAGTGCTGGTAGAGTATCGGATCGGGTCCGTGGTTTGACCCGAGTATTCACACATCAGTTTCTCACGGATGGAGTTGGGTTGAATGCGGAAATCGACCCAAGTCTTTACTAAGTTGAGCCCAATGAGGCCTTGGGCTGATAAGATGGAGATCTTAGCCAACAAAGGCAAAATTGCCTCCCTGTCCGAGTCAGGGGCAAAGGCATTAAAAGTCTCGAAGATATCAAGCTAACCCTCCGAGTAACCCGGCAACTTCTTTTCGCCGGGTGGGGAGGTGTCCTGGCAGTAGAAGTACAAGAGCTGCCAGTGCTTTACGTGGGAGTTGAGGGTGAGAGGAGGCATCAGGGAATTCTTGCGGCGTTGGATAGAAACCCCGCCGCAAGTAAGAAGTGCGCCGTCGCCGCTTTCGCGGCACGGTTTGCACTAAAAGAGTTCAACAAAGAGAGCCAGACTTGGCGAAGTGCACAAGTAAGACTCGGAAAGAACAATAAAATGAGAGATGTTTAAAACGGAGTTGGGTCCTATGTCGAAAATGCGGAGGTTGTAGTGACTTAAGACGTCGCGAAAGAAAGGATGACCCGGAGGCCGGAAGCCCCGGGTCACATGTTCAACAAAACAGATTACCTCGTTTTCTGCCGGAGAAGGCCGGGTTTCATTACCCGGTACTCTCCAGTGGATAGCTTCCTGAGGGGGAAGGACCCCTAGCTCAACCAGTTCCTCCAGCTTGGCCTTGGTGACGGAGGATTTCCCCCAGTTGGCGGAGATGGAGTTCGTGGATTTGGCCTTAGCCGGTTGTTTTCCCTGTCTCTTGGGTGCCATGGGGTTAACCTGATAAAGTGTCAAAGGAAAAGATGTGAGAAGCGAAAACTCGGAAGCTGACAGGCGAGCAAGTATCGATAAGTTAAGCATGATCCGGGTATTATTTTGTTAGGTCAGGTATGAGCTGTCCGGGTATCGCATATCATTACAAAAGCTGTGGAATTTCATGCGTAGATAAGTGTTTGGGGAGGGTAAAAGGATGCCCGCACGTCTATTATCAGCAAGTGAGCCGAAGAGGTAAGATTTTCCGGGTGATAAGAACAAAGACGGAAATTTTAGGCGACCCGAGCCCAGATTGGGAATCTTATTTCTAAATTTGTGGCCAAGTTAATGACCACGAGCAGTAGGAGAGTAAACTAAGCTACGCATCTTATCTATTGGGACAGCTAGGATGCGCGCTAGTGATTTAATTCGGCATGGCCCGAGAAATCGCGAACGGCTAGATTTAGATCTAATTTGAAGGAAAACTAAGAAATTGCAAGGATAAGTTGGAGGATATAGGGGACTTACCGGAGGAGATTGAAGTGAGGCTTTGCGGAGACAGATGGCGCAAGATTGGTGTCCTTTCGCGATTCTTGGCGGACAAATCGGAGGTTTGGAGGCGGATCTGGGCGCCGGAGTGAATCGCGCGATGGCGGAGCGCAAACGGCGGCGGATGGATTCCGGCGATGCGCGTAAGTCTTCCGTGGTGGTGCTCCGTGAGCTCGAGCTTGAAAGGAAGAAGAATGGGAGAAATGAGCCGTGGGGGCTGAGGTTATTCCCAAGGGCTTATTTATAACGGCTCGGGTGGAAAAACTTAACCTAACGGACGGAACCCGGGAAATGCGGGGTAATGGCAGCCTATTTTGAAATTCGAGGGATGCACTTTAAGCGTGGAGGGATGTGTTCAGGAGAAAAAGAAGGGGAAACTTCCTTCCTGGTATCAGGGTTAATTATCGAGAAAAGTGTGAAATCATGGGGTTCTTTTATTAAGAACCAGACTTGGAAAATTAGGGAAAGCCCTTGAATGAGAGCCGGGTCATTGCATGGTCATCGTGGAGTTGGCCCTGACCATCATCAAAGTGTGGTGATTCGGCCTTCATACGCTTGCGTGTTTGGTATTTTTTCAGGGAATAGCCAGCGCTTCAAGGAATAACCTCGGAAGCCCAAGCTATTCTGGGGACTACTGATGGGGGGATAGTAACCCGGTAGACCAACTCCAAGGTGTAACCCGGCCCAAACGACAGTTGGATAAGATCCGGTTAAGGGTGAAGGAAACTTCTGGAAGGCCCAAGATTTGTCGGCCTCGCAACCCGGATTGTGGGTTGCGGTAAGGAAAGTTAGGGTTTGCAGGTAGAAGTTCGAGTAGGACTCAATATGTACCTTGGAGGCTAAGCCAGGTGGAGGGACGGTGCTTTATAAACCGGCCCCTAGGTTTAGTTCGAGAGGGATCCAAGTCATAGTTGTATCACCAATTATTGAGTATCCAGTATAGTTCATATTCGAGATCCGGCGAGTTGCTTTCCGGTTCTTAGATCGCTTTTGCCATGTCTTACTTCGAGCTAAACCCTCTCCCAAATACCTGTGTCGACTTGCCCCAAGATCAGTTACCCCAGGTAACATCTGCCGTGATTATCCCACGACAACTTTACCAAGAAGTCACCATGGAAATTCACCAGGCCCGGTAGGATCCAGCAACGCTAACCGGCAGCAACTTAACCGACCCAGGCAAGCAGTATCTTATGCGTCTGGAGTTGTAAATACATGACATAGAGTTGCGAAACCTGAAAATAGGAATCTAGGTCATGTTCAAAACCCGGCTCAAAACACGGTCTCAAACCCAGCTCAAGACGGGTCTCGGAGAATTGGAATTCAATGTCTCGGTCCTGCGGTCGGGAACGAGAGAATACCGGCTGATTTTAAAGGACCTCGCAGAGTTGTAAACTACACACCTGACATGGAGCATGCAGATTGGATAGAGGGGTATGAGATGGTGATGGAGATATTGGAAGTAAGCGACACAGTATGCGCGTGATACTTAAGTGTGATGCTAGAAGGGCCTGCGAAGTCTTGGTTAAATAACTTACCCGCGAATTCGATTAATAGCTAGCAGGAGTTGAAGGACCAGTTCATCAATTTTTTTGAAGGAACATGCAAGCGGACGACGACTATTACAGACTTAGAGAACTGTGTTCAGAAGGAAGGGGAGTCTGCTCAACACTGGTCTCGGCGGATCGCGGAAATTATACATTCATCCGTCGGACTCACCGCTCAGCAGGCGGTCATAGCATTGGAAAGGAATTGCAGATTTGACCCGCTAAAGTATAACCTGGGACGCATCAAGCGATACGTGAATGATATGAGGGAGTTAATGGATGCCATGAACAAGTACGCGGAATTTGACAAAACAAAAGACGCAAACTCGAATGATGAGAAGTCTGCAAAGAGAAAGAAAACTGGGACCAAGGGTGGCCAGAACCCGAATCAGAGCAACAGCAACCCCCAGAACCCGAATAATAACAAGCGCAAAAAGGGGAAGGAAACTCGGATCTAGTGGCAAACACAAATACAGGTTACAGAAACCAGCGTCCGGGTAACAATTTTAGAGGAAATCAAAATTTTCGACTAAACAGGTTTGCTCAAGCTCAGCAGGCTCTGAAAGGACCATGCCCAAGACATAGCAAAAACGAAAAGTTAGCAAATCATTCCTGGGAAAACTGCTTCATTATGTAGGGCTTTAGGCCTAGTGGAAATAATAACTATGGACCGGGAAAAAGTGGAGGAGGTAACTCAGGCAACATGGGAGCGGGACACCCAGGACCTGGCAATCCTGGACCCGAAAATCATAATCCGGGTCGTCTTGGTCAGAGTAACCAGGGAAACAACCAAGGCGGCGGTCACCAAGGAGGAAATTCCGGTTTTCAAATAAACCCGAAGCAGTTAAGTTCAGACCAATATCACGTGTTTATTACGAGTTCATACAAGAGAGAACGAAAGGTGCAGAAGCGTGCAGTCAATACGGTAGCTCCTTCTGTCCCTAGGTGGCTCAATTGGTCAGAACTGCCCATAACCTGAAGTCGGGCGGACCATCCTCCCCGAGTTGATAGTCCGGGAAGCGTGGCTTTAGTTGTGGCTCCGCAAGTCGGAGGTTATAAGTTCGACAAAATACTTATGGATGGAGGAAGCAGCATAAATATACTTTATTATGACACGTTCAAAAGGATGAACCTGCAAGAGAAACAACTCCAATCATCATCAACTGTGTTCCATGGGATCGTACCTGGTAAGTCCGCACAACCTATGGGGAAAATATACCTTGAAGTTGCATTTGGAGTATTTGAAAATTACAGGACGGAGATGTTAGCATTCGAGGTGGTCAAATTAAAAAGTCCATATCATGCCTTGTTTGGACGACCGGCTTATGGAAAATTCATGGCAAGACCTTGCTACATCTACATCAAACTGAAGATGCTAGGACCTAACGGAAATATAACTGTCAACAGCGACGGAGACATAGCTTTGGAATGCAAGGAAGGTGATGCAACATATGCAGATACTGCATGTGCAGAAGAAGAGTTGAAACTGTATAAGTCACAAGTTGATCCAGAAGATACGACCTCGCTCAAAAAGTCATCAGCTGAGTCCAAGTTAAAATTCCAATCTGCTCAAGACACCAAGTTGGTGGACTTTACCCCCGGTGACTCGTCCAAGCAGTTCAGCGTGGGGGCTCATATGACAGAAAAATAGGAAAGCGCGCTCATCAAGTTCCTCCGTGAGAATTGGGACATCTTTGCATTGAAACCTTCTGACATGCCAGGTGTCCCAAGGGAACTTGCTGAGCACAGTCTAAGTGTGGATCCTAACCTGAAACCTATTCGTCAGTTCCTCCGTCGTTTTAATGATGAGAGAAGAAAGGCAATTGGAGAAGAGATAGCTAGGTTACTTGCTGCAGGGTTCATAGTTGAGGTGTTACACCCAAAGTGGTTAACCAATCCAGTTCTGGTCCTCAAGAAAAACGGAACTTGGAGAATGTGTATCGATTACACAGACCTGAACAAAGCATGCCCTAAAGACCCGTTCGCTTTACCCCGCATCGATCAGATTATTGATTCTACGGTTGGTTGCGAATTGCTATGTTTCCTGGATGCATACTCAGGTTATCATCAAATCAAAATGAAGGAAGAGGATCAAGATAAGACGTCATTCATTACCCCATTTGGAGCTTTTTGTTATACGTCAATGCCTTTAGGGTTGAAAAATGCAGGAGCAACTTATCAGAGATGCATCCAAAATTGCTTGGAAAGTCAGATTGGGCGAAACATGCACGCTTATGTGGATGACATAGTGGTCAAATCCCAAGAAGGTGACACTTTGATCTCAGACCTAGAATAGACGTTTGCCAGTTTACGCAAGTACCAGATGAAGCTCAATCCAACAAAATGTGTTTTTGGCGTACCAGCTGGGAAGTTACTGGGATTCATTATTTCAGAAAGAGGTATTGAAGCAAATCCGGAAAAAATTCAGGCCATACATAACCTGAAAAAGCCGGTTTTCCTAAAGGACGTTCAAAAGCTTACAGGTTGTGTTGCTGCTTTAAGTCGGTTTATAAGCAGGTTAGGCGAAAAGGCTATACCTTTATACTGACTCTTGAAGAAAACTAACACCTTTGTATGGAATCAAGAAGCGGATGAGGCGTTGGAGGCCTTGAAAAAACTACTTTCCAATCCTCCTATCTTGGCTGCTCCTGAGAAGAAAGAGCCCATTGTTGTTATACATAGCAGCAAAAAACAGGGCGGTCAGTGATGTGGTAGTTGTGGAACGTAAAATGGAAGGAAAAGAATGTCTTATCCAGCGGCCGGTTTACTATGACAGCGAGGTCTTGACAGAGTCTAAGAAACGTTACCCGCATTGGAAGAAGTTAGTTTTTGGGGTCTTCATGGCTAGTCGTAAGCTGAAACATTATTTCCAGGAACATCCTATTACCATGGTTAGTTCAGCGCCTTTGTACGATATTATTCAGAACAGAGAAGCAACAGGGAGAGTTGCAAAATGGGCTATTGAGATGGGGCCGTATCATATTAAATACGAGCCAAGGACCGCAATAAAGTCTCAAGCATTGATCGAATTTATAAATGACTGGACACAGTTACAGGTTCCACCGGATAAGCCTGATACTAAATACTAGACTATGCATTTTGACGGGTCTCGACAACTGGAAGGTTCAGGAGCTGGTGTGGTGCTAACATCCCCAAGAGGTGATAAGTTTTGCTACGTCTTACAAATTTCATTCAAATGCACTAATAATGCAGCAGAGTATGAAGCTTTGCTCCATGGACTTTGAATTGCAAAGGAGATAAGCGTAACCCGAATTCGATGTTTGGATGATTCAGACCTTGTTTCTCAACAAGTTACAGGAACGAGGGATTCTAAAGACCGAGTCCTGGCAGCCTATAGGCGAGCGATTACCCAGCTAGCTGGATACTTTCAGGGATATTAGGTTGATCATATTGATCGACGTCTCAATGAAGCAGCTGACGCACTAGCTCGTCTATGTTCCCAAAAGAAACAGGTTCCACCTAACGTTTTTCTGGATGAGATTTATAGCCCATCGGTTCAAGTTCCAACAGAGGAAGACCTAGCAAACCCAGACCCATAGTCAGAATTAGTAGCAGCACTTCATACAATCCCAGAGTGGACTGAACCATACTTGACGTACCTTACGAGAAGTGAACTCCAGCAGGATGAGGTTATGGCTCGACAGGTTATCAGAAGGTCAAAATCATATACAATTATAAATGGTGAGTTATATAAGAGAAGCGCGACTGGAATCTTTCAGAGATGTGTTTCTCCAGAAGAAGGATGTCAGATCTTGAGGGAAATTCACTCAGGAGATTGTGACCATCATGCAAGTTCAAGATCTTTGGTCAAAAAGGCTTTCAGACATGGTTTTTTCTGGCTTACCGCAAGTGCCGATGCAGAACAAATAGTCAAAACTTGTGTATGATGTCAAAGATATGCAAGGCAGGATCACGTGCCAGCTCAGGATTTACGTATGATCCCCATAACTTGGCCTTTTGCAGTTTGGGGACTAGACATGGTATGACCTTTCAAAAGGTCATATGATAAAAAGACTCATCTTCTGGTGACAGTCGATAGTTTACAAAGTGGGTAGAAGCATAACCAATCAGTAAATGTGATGCGGTTACAACAGTCAAGTTCTTAAAAAAAGTTGATTTTCAGATTTGGTTAACCACACAACATTATAACATACAATGGGACAAATTTGTCAGAGGGAGAGATGCAGAAGTTTTGTGAACAGAACCATATACGACTTGACTTTGCTTCAGTAGCACACTCACAGTCCAATGGACAGGCAGAACGAGCTAACCAGGAGTTACTCAAGGGTATCAAACCTAGGCTTCAGGTACCACTAGAAAAAACTGCTGGGTGTTGGGTCGAAGAGTTACCCGCTGTCTTATGTAGCATAAGAACCACCCCGAACAGATCAACATGTTATACACCGTTTTTCCTGGTTTACGGAGCTGAGTCAGTTTTGCCAAGTGATATTTGTCACGATTCACCACGAGTGGCTGCTTACGTGGAGACTCAGAATGAGTTAGCTCGTCAAGACTCGCTTGATGCTTTAGAAGAAGCACGCGATCTCGCAGCATCCAGGTCAGCCATATATCAGCAGGACCTGCATCGCTATCATAGCTGCAGAGTTAAAACTCAAAGTTTTCAAGAAGGGGACTTAGTGTTACACTTGATCCAAAAGAAGGACGGGATGCACATGCTAAGTCCTCCATGGGAAGGACCATTTGTAGTAAGTAAGAAAATACATAATGGGTCATATTACCTCATTGATATGCGTGATGCTGATAAATCACGAACATCTGAGGACGAAACTGGAAGACCATGGAACATAGCCCAGTTGAGGCCATATTATACATAGGATCATTGTAATCGCTATGTTATGATTGGCAATAAAAGAAAGACTTATACAAAATCTGAGTTACTAAGATTTGTTTCATACAACTATCATTATGGCAAAACCTTTTTCACTTACGATTACTTGGGGGTGATGCTAGAGCATGGTCTATATCTCAAGAATCTGGCATACGCCAAAATATATTGGTTTTAGTTGCCTGCCAGTCAGTGGTTCCATGCAAATTTATGACCTAGATGTTTAAACCTGGATGAGTCAATCATGTTATAACCCGGAAAAACCGGGTTACTACGACCCTTAACTCACCAGAGTTATAACACTAGAATATGTCATGCAAAAAACCGGCTGAGCTAGAAAGTAAAGAAAAAGGAAGTCAAGGACAACTTCGAATAACAAATAAAAGGTATTGCAAAAGCATGTAACCCGGAAATATCTTCGCATAACCTCACAGGAAAACGGGTTATTACACACCAGATTGTAGCACAAGTGCACATGTGCACTTTCAAAAATAGAGCTAGAAATAAAGCAGTTTATCTAGCCTATTGCAAACTCATCAGGGTTGAATTGTTGTTTTTGCAGATATCAAATAATTATTCCATAACAGATTTTCCTTTTTGCCGTGCCGCATCTTGAGTCGATGGGTCTTCAGGATCCAGATCTTGAGTCTCCGGCTCGTTTGTCACTTGGATAGACGTTGTTGCTCCAACCTCATCGGCAGGAACGTACTTCCACTCCAGTTGAGCCAGAGCATCAGTAATGTTCTCCGGTTCATACAAAGGATGAGGCGCAGCAGAAACGGATGGAGTGACAGATTGAGGCGCACCAGATGAAGAAGCTATAGAGAGCCGGCTCTTCTGAGGGGCTTGGCGGACAACAACCACAACTTGGGGAGAAAATGGCATTTTGCGCTCACCCGACGAGGTATAACCCGGACGCAGATCCTTCAGCTTAACTTTTTCAGCAATAGTGCAAGCCTGAAACCGGCAATCCCTCTCGATCCTGGCGAAGTCTTTTTTGTCATACTTGGACATATCAGTTTTATACTCTGGGAAGCCCTTCACGAGAAGACACGGATCCAATTCCGGGTGATAGGCTTTCGCCAGGGACATAACCTCGATGGCCCCACGGCGGCATGATGATAGTTTATGCTCTTGTATCCATTGAGGGACCTGAGTTAGTTCCACGGGCATCTCACTAAGCCTCTTAGGAGGATTGTCCCAGTTCCGGACACCTTTAATACATTATCCACCCCAACATATAGCTGCCGGATTAAGGTGAACAGAGCCTTCAGTTTCATATCAGGAAGTTGGAGGTTATTGCCGTGCATCCTGCCTAAAAGTTGCAATAACATTCCGTGATCAGAACCAAGCTATAGGTAACATAGCAAAGGAGATAATGAAGCAGAAAGGTAAAGCATTAACCCAAGGATAATGATCCGGAGAAAGTTACCAAAAACACTGCTGGTGATATCTCTCAGCAGATCCTTGACATTGGTGAAACTGGTACGGGTTTCCTCCAGGTCTTTCTCAGCGTTTTCTGCCCGTGAAATAAGAGCCTTTTCCCGGTTCTCAAAATACTGTTGCAGCACACACCAAGTCTTAGCTGCCTCAGTGTTTTGATCTTCAAGCTCTCTTTGCCGGGTCCTGGCCTCCTCGGTTTTCTGCGCCTCTTGTGCTAGCAGGCTCTTCAGATTGGAAACCTCCTGTTGCAACGAGGATTCAAGACTCTGCACAATTATTAGTTACATTAGAACAAGTTATCATAAGGTTTCAATTATAAGCTAAGGGATTTATGACTTGACATATTATAACCTGGACAATGGCGAGATCATAAGCAATTATCGCATCTTCAGGGTTATGTCTAAGTCCCGGGCAGCTGCAGGCTTGCAACCTGGCCCTTGGGGGCTACACTTGTTCAGTTTTAGTTATTGGATTATGAGTTATGTCTAAGTCCCAGGCAGCTGCAGGCTTGCAAACCGGCCCTTGGGGGCTACAAAATTTCAGTTCAAGTCCTAAGGGTTAAATACAAACGAAGAACAAGTCCCGGTTTGCAATGAAATTACAAACCGACACTTGGGGGCTACATGCATTCAGCTTTAAAAAGTTCTATGGTAAAATCTCCAAGTATATATTACAAATATAAACTAGAAGATTGAGGGCTATAGGTTATGCACATCGATACCATCGGCGCAGCGCCGGTTCTCAGAAAGCTCTTGAGTTAGCGTATCAAAACTCTGGCCTTCAATATTCAGGCTAGGAGGGGTCCTTTTCTCTTCCGGTTTTACCTTCAGGTCTTCAGTAATCTTGGAGAGCACTGTGGAAGTCCCAACGACCTGGGTAGCTTGAGATCCAGTGATGACCACGTCCGTGTCTTAAACAGCTCCATCTTCAACCGGAGGATCATTACCCGGGGTATTATCAACCGGGTTCACCTCTTCTTCAGGTTCTTCAACTGTAACATCCATATGACCCGGCGATGGAGCAGCCGGTTCATCGTTTTCCTCTACAAGGTCTTTCTCCTCAAGGTTAACCGGAGGAGCAGCAGATGAGACGGGGTTTATTTTCAACACGGCTTGGGATCTGCAGTAAAAAGGAAACCATAAGTTAGATTGCATAACTAAAGAGTTACCAGCAATAAATAGAGGATGGAAAAGTTAACTTACCCAGAGTTAATGGAGAACTCACTAGCCCCGCTAAAGTGGGATGATTCCGAGTTTGGAGAATCTGAATGAAAAGTATGACTTAGCTTGGTCCTTATTTTTTTAGCTAAGGGACGTGAAGCAGTGGGTGAAACTTGAGCTTTGGAGACCCGGCGAAGCGGAGTTTTCTCAGGAAAACCTGGTTCTAACTCACTGGAGCCGGAGCTCCGGGTCCTCCTTCTCTTGTTCCCCTCCTCATCATCCTGCGTTTGCTCTACATGTGAGGATGGTTTCAAGGGATTTTTGGAAAATCTAGAGATAGGCACCTTTGCAACTGCCTGCAGGGTCTTCTTGTGGCCTGTGGGGGAATCTTTCTCAACCACCACATTGGAGCTGGTGATGGGAGTGGAAGGATTGAGATTCGGAGGGCTACAAACCGGCGAGTCCAGATCCGGCGTTTCCTCATTGGCTTGCCGCTCACCTAATCCGGCGTCCTCCTGCTCTGCCTGTTCACCCTGCGAGTAACCAACGTCAGCTAATTGATTGTGCAAGTGATCAAGGGAATCAAATTCAGAAACCTCATCCTCTTCGTCAGTTGTTTTCTCCGAGTCATCTTCTTCAGGGGAAGTGGCAGGATCCTCTGTGGTAATCCAGAAGGGGTCTGAGAGCTGTAAGCCGAACAAAGTCAAGGTTAGATTATACGCAGTTATGAAAGGTAAAAGTTACTCAAAACAAAAAGAAACTTACAGGAGGAGCCAGGTTAGAGGAGCTGTACGGTGCTAGACCAACATCGAAGAACTTACCTTACTTTACTCCAACCAGGAGCTTTAAGAAGGTTACCATATCTTACTTAGATACTATAGACTCAGAATATCGCATGGAATCTAATGAACCGACATATTCGTGGAACAGCCGGTCCCTGATACTGAGGGGTTGGATACGCCAATCTACCCAGGTTTTGGTTTAGTCTAAACCCGTAAGCCCGTGAACTATCGACGAGGTTATGCGCTTCAAGAGAGGCCGGATTTTGACTCGACCAGAGGATTTGGCATAGGAATTAATGGTGCTGGTGTAGACTAAATGTTCGGGACGGTAACCCGGAAGTGCCGGTTCACCTTTAGGAGAGGTGTTTTTAATATAAAAGTAAGATTTCCGCCACAGCTTGGGGTGACTGGCCAGAGGAATGCCCAGATAGGAAATGTTCTTCCGCCTCTGGAACGAAACCCCCCGCAGTGTATAAGTTCACCCCCAGCAACCTCTGGATGTTTGTTGCAATAGAAGTACTCAAGAAAAAGGTCTAAGTTTGGCTCTACTTGGAGGTAATCCGGGTGGACGAAACCCACAGAGGATGTGGGCTTTAAAAAATATTACCTCGCCCGGCCCAGGTTCGGGCTGAATCTCATTCCCTGGGGCACGCCAAGCTAAGTTCTTGGGCAGTAACCCGGAGTCTTCCATCTCCGTAAGTCGGCCTTGGGTCATCTCCAACTTGCACCAGTTTACTTGCATTTTCCTCTTCCTAAACCAGCAGCTCCAGAACCGGAAGCATCTCCGGTCTTCTTCTTCTTTCCCGCTCCGCCGGCCTTCGACGCCAAGTTTTTCTCCTTCCCCATCTCGAGGTGAACGCCGGTGATGCTCCGGCCGCGGCGGCGCAGGAAAGAAAATGGAGCTCTTGAGCTTGGTCTGGAGGTGGAAGACGAAGTGGAGGGCACAGGGTGTGAATGAACCCTGGGGGCCGTACCACTTCTATTTATAGGCGGGGTCTAAACCCTAGGGTTACGCGATAATTTTCACACAAAGGCCCCTCGAGATTAACATTTTTGCAGGAAATATACGACAAGATTGGATCTGAGAATGGAGATTTTTTCTGAGGAAAATGCGTAGAGAAGAATCCAAGATAAACCAAATATTTTTGGTTACTAAGATCTTGGTGATAAGGTGTGGAGTTATATTTCTAAAAACTGGAAAGATATGATCCTGACGATAATGACGATTCCCGAATAATCCGGAACAAATATTCTGGGAGGTTATTTTTCTTGGACTAAAATATTAACATTAAAGGTTTTCTGAGAAAGCTTAACGTGAACTTCTTAAGTTCAAACTTAGGCGTTCATGTTAACCTTGGGGCTAATGTTGGAGGAATAGGTAAGGGGGAGCCTTACCAGCCACCGATGTAAACCGGAGATCACCCCATCCGGTCTAAGATGCTTAACCCGGGTTATGTCAAGAAAAGCCGGGTTAAGTCAAGAACAACTGCGTTACAGTGAGTATAACCCGGACTGGATGAAGGAACCGGCCCAAGGCCCAGGAGGGGAGACATGGAAGCCCGAGAGCCTGGAGAGCAGTTCAAGGCCGGCAGGGAGTATACGGGTCATGACAAGAACCGGAGCGAGGCGGCCAGGATCCGAAGATAGCTAGGACTCCAAGGACGGATGTGACCCAGACTTCCCTGTAACCCGGAGGTCTCGTCCACTATATAAGGCGAGACCCTGGGACGTAGATAGACAAGTTCAAAACCAACATCAAGGTAGCTCGAGACATCGAGAGCCGGAATCGCCCTTTGTAATCGAGACCTTGTCCCCCAATAGTAAGAAGGCAGGAGTAGGTTTACCCTTAATAGAGGGGCCGAACCTGGGTAAACTCGCGTCTCTCGTTTCCACCTTAACCCTTTCGAAGTTTCGCTTAGAAACAATGGCCCCGCAATCTAGTTCTCACATGAGGACACTTGCCGTGACAACACCACGACATACTCCTTCCTGCTACTGGTCGATTCAACCTTGGTTTCTCTCTGAGGGAAACTTGCTACTGTGCTCTTCGTACCTTCCTCTTGGGGTCTCCCAGCGAACGTGTGTTCACACGCATCAGGGGATCATGTGAGAAAATTAGAGGGCAGCCCAAACCATTGATGGATTTGTATAAAGAAATCTACCAGGGGAGAAGCTTCTTAGATGAGAGTGGTAAAATTCAAAATATTCAACTCCCTTCTATTCGATATTTTGCCTATTTTATTTCCAAGTGTGTGCTTGCTAGAAAAACAGCAAACAAGTTATCTATTTATGACTTAGCTTTTATCTCAGCTGCTTTGAAGCAAGATATGTCTTATAATTTTGGTGCTTTAATTGCTTTCCGTCTCGCTGCTAACCGCGAGAAGGGAGG
Organism: Alopecurus myosuroides; assembly: GCA_028641055.1. Taxonomy (NCBI): domain Eukaryota; kingdom Viridiplantae; phylum Streptophyta; class Magnoliopsida; order Poales; family Poaceae; genus Alopecurus; species Alopecurus myosuroides. Next base: position 295,538,941 of record CM054061.1, read on the forward strand.
AATTTGTGGAAGTCTCATTACTTCTCGTTTATTAGCTTTGCATGGTGTGGATCCAAGCCATTTAGACTTCCAGTTTCTCGTAGAGAGGCTTGATCTTAATTCCATGATAAAACATAAATTTGTTTCTGCCTCTGCTAACTTGAACAACTTATCCTATGAAATAACCCGTTTCAAGAAATCGGCATGAAGAGTAACTAAGACCGGTAGAGTAGTCAATTTTCTTGCGCCTCTTTTGCTTAACCTTAATGTCAGGGAAGGATGGTCACTCTCAGAGAGTGAATTTGATGAATAAATGGAGGAGCGCCCCCAACATGTAGAGGACGCTAGAGAGGAGGACGAAAATGATTCCGTCCAGCCCTTTGACACTAGGGGGTTTCCGTATCAACACCCTGGTTATGATTATACGGCCGCTGTTTCATCTTCTTCATGGGCGCCTAAGTACGGCCATGATAGGGATGATCCACCAGCGTGGGGTTACTACCCGCGTCGTGATTGATCTCCACTTAGGACAAAAGCCTAAACTTGGGGGGTGGTATGGCGACACCACACTCATTTAAATATCATGTTTCTGTCGGTTCTTTGTATATCCATGTTTTTGTTTCTTTCGTTTCTTTTGGGTTTTATTGTTTTGTTTCCGCTTTCCAAAATGCAAAAAGACCAAAAATAGTTCTGTTGTTTCTCTTTATTTGTTTCTTTAGTACCTTTTATTAGTTTTCTTTACTTTCTAGTTTTGGTTTAATATTCAAAAACCCAAAACATTTTGTTTTGTTTGCTTGTTTCCTTCTGTTCTTGTTTTAAATTTGAAAACCCAAAAATATTTGTTGTTCTTCTTTGGTTCTGCAAAGTTTGATGTAGAGTTAAATAGTCCTCCGTGAATCCATTGGAGCTTGGTTATCATTTTATATTATTCAATCCACACAAGTGAAGAACAATAATGACGATTTACGACAATTCAAGTTGTGGTGAGAGGATGGTATGAACTCTATTTGTTTTCATTTTTGTACATGTACTCATCCATGTGGACATGCTTAGTTTGTTGGTGTAAGGTGTATGTTATTTAATGGATTCTTAGTAGTTCGTGCTCTCCCATGATCAGTTCCAACTTACTAATATTAGATAGCATGTCGTATAAATGTTTTCTTGCATTGTTTTATTCATAGAAGGGTGTGACATTGTGGTATCTCCCTCTGAATGTTTCACTTGAATTAACTTGTGTAGCGTTCCCACATTTAAATAATGTAAGAACATATGTGTTATTGTGCTAGTCCCTGGATCAAATTCTAGCACCACAGTACAAGATGAAATATCATGCAAATGTATCAAATTCTATTATATCGCATGATCCAATCTTTACAAAATAATATTACAACTTGCATAGTCTTAGAAGACTAGAAGAAAACAAAGTATTACAGCGGAAAACATAGAATAACATTGAGCACATCTTCTTCATGTGCCACAGGAAAAACATGTTGGCGATAGTCTCGAGATCCTAAACGAAGTCTTCACTCGTCTTCAGATTCATCTGCAGAATGGAATATGCAGCCACAAGGGAGTCAATACAATTTAATGTATTGGAAAGTAACACTATGGTGGATATAAATGTAAAAACTGATACTACATGCTTATTTGGCTGAGTGGAGTTTTGGCTAAGTTTGCATAAAGCTTGTTTTCTCCTATCTCTTTATAAATCAATTTTTTGTTCTGCTAAGTTTTGGGATTCATTGGTAAAACCCCAGTGATCCTGTGACAATACACGGTAAAACCCCGTCATGTCAAGAGGCATTTACGGTAAAACCCCGGGATGTCCCTACCTATGATTACAAGTTTTACATTCGAAAAGGTGATGTGATTCTTCTGTCCATCCTTGTCCAGCTGCTCATAGATGTCCATAACCGGGGACACGGCTAAGATCTTAGTTTGTTGACACTACAGAGTTTGTGCACTTTCACCTTCAGACTCAAATCAGCCCAAACACCCTATACACCCTGAGTGCATTAAGGAAAGGAGAAGATTGAGACAAGATCTTTCAGAAGAAATTCCACCACCGTTTGGCTTACCCATTCCACCTATAATTATGCTACATCTGCTTGTAAGCCTGGTGAGTTCATTCAACTTAGTTGATCAAGACAGAGCCCATATGACTAAAGGCTGCACTGGAAGCAATCTAAACTTGGGGAACATCATAATCACTTTGTTCCTGGGTGGCATTCCTCAAGTTAACACCTCAGGTATTACCCCCGAGGAGACACTCAACTCTTATCAACCATACAACCAAATCCACCCAGGTGGTTCATTGAAGTTTATACAATTTCTTCCACAACATCAAGTAAAACAATTTTTTGTAGAAAATCTAAGCATCTACTAAGTACCAAGGCTTCAAAATAACAAGGTATAAGGATGGCTATACACTACTAGGATATAGCATAGCATAATATAACTTAGTAAAATTTCCTATCATACATACTACTGAAAATTCTAATGATGCATATAGAAAATAATGGGTAGTGGATGATGTGTTACTTGCCTTGTTGAAGTTGGTGAAGAAATCACACTCTCTTCACAAATATTGTTGCTCGCCGTACAATCTATACATTGAAAACACAAACACAAAATAAACAAGCATTCTAGCAATCAAACACATAAGTGGAGAAAACAAATAGAGAAATTAACATAACCAAGGGTTTGAACCAAGTTGGCCAGGACAAGGTCAAGATTTGAGTTGGAATGTTCATTATCTCTTGGTTCAATACTTGTTGAAGAAGTTCCAAGGGTTTACTTGGGATGGACTAGGTTGAGTTTGATGTGATCAAACTTTATTATAAACATACTTGTCGAGGAAGTTCCAAGAGTTCACCAAGGTGATTTAGGTTGAGTTTGTAGTGATCAAACTTTATTGGAAACATATTTATCTAAGAAGTTCCAAGAGTTCACCAAGGTGATCTCACTATTTCAACTAAAGTAACACATAACAATGTGTAACACTTAGTCATTTTCATCAAGACATTTGAGTGATCTAAGTTAGTCCTTCCATTTTGGTTTAGGGTAGGTCTAGGTTCAACTAACTTCATAACAATAGAGATAACAAGATAATGTCTTGGGATTTTCCATTTTGGTCAATGGTTGGACAAGAAAAACAACTTGTTATTCTTCAACTTGTGTGGATGGCTCCAAGTCTTCACATGCTTGTCTTCTTGAAGATCATCTTCATGCTTCTATTGTAGTCTTGTTCCTTGGATGGATTCTTCTCTTGGTCTTGATATATTCTTTATGGCTTTCACTTCACTAATTGGTTTGGGTAAGGGATGGGCACAAATACCACTAAGTCAATTTGGAAAGAAATAAGAAGAAAGATAGAAAGAGAGAGGGAGATGTTTTCTTCTGGAATTCTTCACACCTGTACTTCCTTGAGTTGCTTCTAGTTGTTGTGAAGTCCAATCCCTTACTTCAAATTCTTCAATGATATTCTTTGTAGCTCTTCCTGTTGCCACCAAGTTGAAGATGGAGTTCATTCTTGTGGTTGAGTCTTGTCTTCCATTTTGCTAACATGATGGATTCTTGAAGCAAGAATAGGGAAATGGAGAAGTAGATAGAAAAACATGGTACTAGTGTTTGAGGTTCACTAGTTGGTCTTATATGTGATTGACACATACTAGGGACTTAGTTTTGGATTGAAAATAGCCACAACATCAAGGATAAAGAGAATAGAAACAACTCTAACACATAAAAAACTAGGTGGACTACTATGATGGATGTTTGGAAAAAATTACACGGTCATGGTCCAGGGGTGTCCAAAATGTTTAGGCACTAATGTCTATGGTTCAAGGTTACCAAATGGAGCAACTTTGCTTAAGAAAACATTTTCTAACTATTTATAGAATTTAAATTATGTCTAAGTACCCAAATGGCCATCTAAAATCTAAAACACTTAAAAAATGACTCAATTAGGATTTTGGGAAGTGGTTACTATTAGTACACATTCTAAGGAACCCAAAGAAATTTGGTTTGCTTAAATTGGACTTACATAATTTGAATTATGTAAAAATTCATCAAACAAGCATATTTGAATGTGAACCAATTTAAGTTTGTCAATTTTGAATTTGAATAGTGCTAACAGATTCTACGGATCTAGGGGATTCTAAAAAGTCCAAGTTTGTTCAATTTGGATTTATGGATAAAAAGTTATGATGAATCGAAGTTGCAGGGGCTAATCTGTAAAACTACCATTCTATTTTTATTCGGAATAAAATCCAGAGATAGGATGGGCTAAAATGGGACATTTTATGCACAGGGAGACGGATAGGGGGCGGGCTTGGGCCTGCTATGAGCTGCGCTGAGTGAAGGATTAGCTAACTGCGCGCGGCTGATGTCACGACCCCGGACCCAGAGATATACATACTGTTATGTGCTCCTAGCCATGGACTCACAAGGGCTTCAGGGTTACCAGCCCCAGCCGCAACAAACAACGGCAGGCAGACTGTATTCATCGGCACGTAGTCCGGATCCGCAGTCTACTACTCCTTGTATCCATGCTAGTCATAACCAACTATGCATATCAAAGCATCCACGAATCGAAAGAAACTGAAGGAAACGGGACCAAAGCTATACAGAGCTGCTATGTGTCCAGAAAGTGCAACAACAATCGAGGGTTACTGGGGTTACCTCGCCCCAGGCCGATCACATCGACAAGCGGGCTCGTACATGGATCATCGGCTCCACAACCCCTCGACTGCGACAACTATGCAGGCATAGCCAAAACTGTATAACAATGAGCTCGAAACCAACAACCGATCAAAGCAGTAGTCTAGACATGAAGCTTTATTAAACAGGTGTTACTAGAGTATAGCTTACAAGCAGAGGTCACACGACCCAACATTACATCAGACAACGAAAGGCAAATTATGTTGCTAAGCAACAAGAACCAAAAAGGCCTAAGAGGCCGCAACATAAGGCGACGTCCCAGCCCATAGATTCCAGGCTACTACCTGGGAACCCCAAACTACTCGTCGATGTCCACGTTGAACCATCACTGAAGTGACGAACTCCACCTGAACCAAAATTAAGCAAACCTGAGTACGGGAGGTACTCAACAAGACTTAGTTAACCTATTATATATCTGCTTATTTTCAGAAAGGTTTTATGACGGCTATTTTGCGTAAAGCAATCTTTGTTTTCCAAAACGAGGAAGAATAGCACGTCTCATGGAGTTTTTAAAACAGATGAGAGGACTAAACAACTACTGAAATCATCGTCTTTTCATCCACCAACATCATTTCCCAGCACCTCACATGCTGCAAGGATCACCCCTCCCGGCATCTCCGGGGAGGCACCCTTCATCTACTGCCTCCATGCATTGTCAACATCTTTTACGTCATGTTCAAGTTATCTATGACCCCGTGACTTTCACCAAGTCGTCCATAACCGTGGACACGGCTTTCCGAAAGATTTATCCCTGCAGGGTGGTACACTTTACCCACACGTACCATCCGACTCTTAATGCCAAGCTATTGGCACAATTCCGACGATGTGCCGGCAGAGTGTGGTTGGCCACGACCTTTACCTTGTCGAGACCTATCCATGAGTCAACCCAAACAGGGCCACCCCGTCAACAGGGAGTTGGCCACCTCCTGACGGCACCTGTTCTGTGAGTCGGGATCAAGACCCGTGTACGTCCATCACTTGTCCCGGTCACGCCCTAAACACCTCCAAAAGGTTTTTGACTCACACGCAGATGGAAATCCCAAACTACGTGACTCACGGATAGAACCAAACAAGTTAGTTAGTCGAGCGCGGTCTGTTAGGCCCCGCGTGTGGTTGCATGCTCAGTCTTGGTTTCCGCGGCGAGACCTTACTCCTAGGGTTGGCAAGTACGGAACGAAAAACCACTTCCCAATTGGCCTCCCGTCCAAGCCTTAGTCAAATTAACCACACAGTGTTCATCTTACCACGTCATCATATCATACTAGGTTATCGCAGCTCTGATTCATCAACCGGATGGAGCAGAGGTAACAAACATATGAAACTAAGCAGTAGCGGATATGAGGCTCTGGCGATGCGCACAAGCAAATCTATGGCGGCTAGGAGCAGTGGATCAGGATATAGAGGCAATGCAGCATATAGGTGAACTATGTTTACTAGCATCAAATACTTAGGAATCGAATGCAAAATACGAGATTCAAATGTTGTTCGAAAGCATATATGAGCATATAAGAGGTTATGCTTTCCTTGGTCATAAGAAAACCAGGTAAAGATCTTCTGGAATAAGTGCTTGACTTGTCGGTTAGGATCAAGTATTCGTCATGGAGTTGTTGGCCTTCTCTTCGGAGTCACGTTCTACCGAGGGGGAAATAACACCGAAAGAGAAAAACAACAATCAAGCATGGCATCGATGCAATGCGCAACATGTATGCATGAGCAAGTTGATGCACTGAAATAAAGCCCTAAACATGTCCGTTGGGTTGCTAGGGTTCGTATGACAGTTAAGCATTTTTAGTGGAATTAGTCCGAAATAGACCCCGGAGGGGGTTTCGGACGATTATGAAAGTGAGTGCAATTTTAAAAGCTCAAATGGGTTTGAAAACATCATGAACAGATTGCATTTGTCATTTTGAGCATTTTGGTATATAACTTTAAATTTTCTAATTTTAGTGAATAAAAACTTATTTTTCTATTTTAAATGATTAAACAATATTAAATAAATGGTCATTTTTAAAATTTGTCAAACATATATGAAAGTGACATTTTTGGATAGATCTTATTTTTCTGAACACAACCATATTTTTATTTTATTTTTCTGAGCAATATTTTGGAAGATATTAATTAACCAAAATTATTCATTTTCTGGAATTCCTTGAATTTACTAAAAAAAGGAAGTTTATGACGTCATGGTGACGCAAGGATGACATCACCGTTCTCTGTTCTTCACGGATGGATTCAAATTCGAATGAATTCGTGCGAAATTGAACAAACGAATTATACAGGAACGGAGAGGAGCTCAAGGGGAGGTGAGGAGTACCAACCGGTGACCAAATGGTCACCGGAATGGCCGGCGGCGACCAATCGCACGGCGGCGGGCGGCGGAGCTCGGCGGGAAGTTGAACCAGAGGGCTAGGGGGCGATTGGAGGGGATGGGGAGCCTCACCATGACGCGGTGGAGCTGGTGGAGGGGTCAGTGGGGGCAGGGGCGACCGGACGGCGACGAATCGACGGCGGGACTCCCGCCGGCCGTGGAGAAGAAAGATGTGCCGGCGTCGATCTCCCGGCCTTCCCGCCTTGCGTGAGCTCTTGAGGGAGTTGAGGGCGACGAGGGGAAGGTGGTTATGGCACCAATTGCTCGGGGGATGGCCGGAGATGGCGGCAAATGGCGGCGGCCGGAGTTGAGCTAGGGTTTGCTCGCGCGGGAGGAGAGACAGAGAAAGGAGGCGACTGGGGGGAGTTGCTGCGGGGTGAGGGCGATCCGGACGTCTCCCAGGCGTCCTTACCCTCGCGGTGACATCGAGCAGGAGGTGGCACGGCGACGTCGGCGACCAGCTCGTCTACTGGCGGGAGGAAGAAGACGTTAAAACGTCATTTTACAAAAACCCTCCTGGAAAACTGGAAAACTACAGAACAACCCTTTTCCATTTAAAAACAGGACAGAAAACAGAGTTTTAGGGGCCTTTTTGTGAACAGAAAATTTGGAAAAAATACATTTTGGAAAGCTGATGAAATTTCCAACCTCACCATGTGTTGCTTTGATGAAATTAAAATACTTTTCAGAACAAAATTTTGGAACCCCTTTTAAGAACTTTTTGTGGGATTTTTCTCAAACCATTTAAATTCAAATTTTAAATTGTTTCAACATGGTTTTAAAGTTTTGTTTCATACATGTATGAGATGACACAACACCACACACCCTAAATTAGCAAAACTTGGGATGTTACAGCTGACTGGGCGCCACACGGCGTGCTGGGATTGGCTGAAAATGGTTCACTTAAGTGATCTAACGCAGGCAATTGGATCTAGATCTAATGACTAGGGATAGATCTGGGGCTATGGTTACCTCACGTTGCCAGAGTTTTCGCTGGAAAATGTCGAGACGGCGGCGCCGGGCTCGGACTTGGGCGATGACGTAGCTCCGGTGGTCCGCGAGCTCAACGGAGACCACTAGGGGGCTCAGCGGAGCACGACGGTTCGAAGGGTGCCGACAGCGTCCATAGTAATGGCTTCTCCCGATGGCGCGATGGACGCCCGAGACGGCCGATGAGGTTACTTCTCTGGCGAGCTCTTCCTTGCCGCTACGCTGCACCATACATACGGGCAGAGGTGTCAAAACGCGCGCAAAGGCACTGTAACATCCCTGATTTTTGGAAAACTCAAAAATCACAAAAATTTGAAACTTTTTGTTTTCATGTTATGCAAGTCACCAAAAACCAAATGAGATGCAAGAAACAAAAGAAAACAATACATGTTCTAATGTTTTGGAAATGAAAATCCAATATACCTCTATTCCATAAACCCTAAAGTCATTTCAAAATAAATATTTCTACATAAAGAAAATATTTCTTCTTAAGCAAACCCTTACACCAAACATGTTTTCAACCCAATTATGATCTTGAAAATAATTTTGATATATAAAAACTAGAGAATTGTTATCTCTAATATTTTCTTCTTATCTCTAAAAAAGGGTTTCACTATTATTGATAACCCCCAAATAGATATAAGTTGGATCCTTGTTTTCCAAGTGTTATGTCAATCAACAAAATAATATAGTGCTATAGAAATAATTTTTTTTATGAAAACAAGTAAGATACTTTGAGAAAACAATGATTTCATTTGGGAAAACCTTTCTGCTTTTACTAAACCCCATTTCCAAATTTATTAAATAATTCTCTATGTTTGAAATATAACAAAAAGGTACTAATTGTGGTTTCACTAATATGTTGAAAATATAAAATATGAAAGTTCCTAAAAGGGTCTTAGAAAACAATAGTTGAACCATAGAAAATATTTCAAAAAATTGTTTTAATCATATAAAAATTAATGTTTTCTATTAAGTGACTATCATTGTTTCTTCATATTTTAAAATCATAAAATATGAAAACCATTAAAAATGATTTTGGAAAAATTTCATTTAATCACATTGTTGTCTCTGATATTTTATTCAACCAATAATTTTCATTTATATAATTGATATTTTTAAAATGGCATTAATATGCTATTAGTGAAATCATTTTTATTTCAAAATATAAAATAGCAAAACAAGTGTAAATGATTTAAAAAAAATGATATTTGACTTATATAATGTCTCTTTATTTTTATAAAACCCTTTCTCAAAATTAAATTTGATTTTCTATTAAAAATGCTATTAGGTCACTTTTAATGAATTATTCAAAATTCATAATTCAAAAATGTAATATGTTCAAAAGTTTGTGAAATTGGTATTTGTGGAAAGGAAATTAAATTTTAGGAATTTAGAAATTTGTTTCATATCATTTGGATACTTAAAACAGAAGATATAATTAAAACAATTAAACAGAAATAAAAGAAAAGAAAAAGGCTGGATGACGTCATGATGACGTCATCACCATCAAGCTCAAGCCGTTGCTATTTCTTCCGTTTCTACTCCGATTTCAATCCGGCGATAACTCGCGATTTAAGCCACCTTAATTCCTCCCCGAGCACTCTCCTTAAAGCCCCCAATCCCCTCTCCATTTCCCCTCTCCTCCCCCTCCATTTCGTGCCCCCTCTCGGCCGAATTTGCTCGTCGGAGTCCGTGCTGTCCGCCGTCGTGTTTTCACGATTCCGGCGAGGTGAGACCTTCCCCGTGCCCGAGACCACCTCTCCCTGGACCCCCGTGACCTTGCGCACGTTTTGATGCCCTTTCTCTTCTCCTTGGTGCAGTGTAGCGACGAGTGCGAACTCGCCGGAGCCGAAAACCGCACGGCCACCTCGGGACCTCCTCGCCGCCATCGTAGCAGAGCCCGTGGAACCGCCCCGTCGTCACCATCTTCCTCGCTGTACTGCCCCGAGTCTCCCCGTGGTCTCCTCGAGCCCGGAGGCACACCGGAACGCGTCGTCGACAACCTCCCGTGAGCAGCACCGCCGCCGTCGCCATTTTCCGGCGAGAAACCACCGGTGAGCTCCCCCTCCCTTCTCTGTACCGTTAGATCTAAATCTAGTGGCCTAGATTAGATCACTTAAGCGAAGGGGTACGTTGCCCTCAGATCTGGATCCAACGGCCCCGATCAAATCACTTATCCACGTCAGCGTGTGCCACGCAGCAGCCCAGTCATCAGCCTCGCCCAATCAGGATCAGCCACGTGGCCCAGCCTTATTTGAATTTTTCTCCCGCTGGAATTAATTGGCAACTTTGCAGAAACACCCCTGCACCTTTGAACCATCATAACTTTTGATCCATGAAGCCAAATTTAGCAATCTTGGACTTTTTGAAAAGCCCTTGACAATTAGAAACTTTTGGCACTGACCAAATTCAAATTTGAGAAACTTAAATTTGTTCAAATTCAAATATGCTTGTTTGATGAAATTTGGCATAATTCAAATTCTACAAATCCAAAAATTGCAAATAAAATATATTTGGAAACCTTAGAATGTTTACTTTCATATCCTCTGTCCCAAAATAATATTTGAACAAATTAAAATTGAATTTAGAATTAAGTTGACTATTTGAGTAATTTTGACATAGATTTAATTCTGTAAATAATTTCAATATAGTTCCTTTGGCAAAATTGCTCCATTTGATAACCTTGAACCAGAGGCATTAGTGCCTAACCATTTTGAACACCCTTGGACCATGACCATGTGTTTTGACCAAAAACCCAACATAGTGATACATCCATTTTCACCATGATTTAGGAATTGTTTTCAACTGTTTTTCCTTGATGTTATGTCTAAGTGGAGCCAAGCCAAGTCCTTAGAATGTGTCAATCACATATAGTACCAAATAGTGAAATTTAGTTTGCTATCTACTTCTCTACTCCCCTTTCATGCTTCAAGATTTCATCAAATTGGGATTTGTGAGAACCATGAAGTGCAATGGAGGACTTAACCATCTAGAGATTTTTCAACATGAAGATAGAAGACCAATGAAGAACTTATCAAATAAAACAAACTTTAGAAGCATCTCCAAGAAGTGGAAGCACTTAGAAGACTAAACCCCTTTCTCTCTAAGTCCTTTTCCTTCCCTTTCCTATTCTTCTCCTTTCAATCTGGTGGCAACATGAAGAGCTACAAGGAAGATCAATGAAGAAGTTTTGAAGAGAAGACTTAGACTCCACAACAACTAGAAGCAACTCAAGAAGTACAAGTGTGAAGAAATTCAGTAGAAAGCATCTACCTCTCTCTTTCTGTCTTTTCTATTTTCTTTCTTTTCAAATTGACTTAGTAATATTTTCACATTTGTTAAATAAAACACTTAGTTGTGACCACACCACTTGGGAAACAACTAGTGAGAAAACCATGAAGACTATCAAGACCAAGAGAAGCACCACACCAAGGAAGGAAACAACTTAGATGGCATGATGATGATCTTTAAGAAGGCAATCACATGAGGACTAGAAGCAATCCACCCAAGTTGAAGAATAACAAGTTATTTTTGTCCAACCATTGACCCAAATGGAAAACCCAAGACTTAGTAATATTTTCCCTTGGATGATGAAGTTAGTAGACCTACCCTAACCACAATGGAAAATACTAACATAGTCACTCAAATATTTTTGAAGGTGAATATGACCAAGTGTTTGCATGTATTACTTTAGTTGAAGAAGTAATATGTTTATTCTTAGTGAACTCTTGGAACTTCCTCGACAAGTATGGTTATAATAAAGTTAGATCACATCAAGATCAACCTAGTCCATCCCAAGTAAACTCTTGGAAATCCCTTAACAAGTATGGAACTAGGAAAGAATAAATATTTCAAACCCAAACCTTGTCCTAACCAACTTGGTTAAGCCCCTTTTGATATGTTAGTTGCTATGTATGTTTTCTACACTTGTATGATTGTTTGGTAGAATGTTTGTTTATTTTGTTATTGTGTTTTCAATGAATAGATTGTACGGAGAGCAACGATCTTTTGTGAAGAGAGTGTGTTATCTTCACCAACTTCAACAAGGCAAGTAACACACCATCAACTACCCATTATTTACTATATGAATTAGTTGATTTTGAGTAGTATGCATGATAGGAAATTTTACTAAGTTATACTATGCTATGCTATTATCCTAGTAGTGTGTAGCCATCCCTTTTACCTTGTTATTTTGATAGCCTTAGAATTTACTAGGTGCTATGCAATATTACAAATTGTTTTACTAGATGTTGAGGAAAAATTCTAAGTATAACTAAAGAATGAACCACCTGGGTGGAAGTGGTAAGACTGGGTTATGTTGAGTGTTGCCTCAGGGCCCTTGTTTAAGGGTTATTTCACTTGAGGTTGTCACTTGAGGATGGCCACCCAGGAACAAAGAGATAACTATGTCCCTCTAAATCTAGTAGCTTCCCGTGCAGCCTTTTGACAATATGGGCTCTGTCTTGATCAATTAAGTTGTGAGGGTTCAGCCCAGGCTTGACAAGCAGATGTAGCAAAATTATAGGTGGAACGGGTCTTGCCGGTGGGTTTGAATTCTTCTTCTGAAAGATCTCGTCTCAATTCTCTCCTTTCCATGATGCACTCCGGGTGTATAGGATGTTTGGGCTAATTGAAGACAAAGGGTGAAAGTGCACAACCTCTGCAGAGTTAGAAACTAAGATCTTAGCCGTGTCCCCGGTTATGGACAACTATGAGCAGCTGGAGAAGGATTGACGGAAGAATCTCATCATCAATTTCAATAAGTAAAATTTTGACCAAGTGAACAGTATTGTGGTGCTTGGATCTTAATCCAATGTTGCCACCCTTTTGAAAAGAAAAGTTGGTTTTACAAAAGTGATAGGAGAAAACTGGCTTTATGCAAAACTCAGCCAAAAACTCCACTCAGCCAAATAAGCATGTAGTATTAGTCTTGCCATTTATATCCACCATAGTGTTACTTGCCAATACATTAAATTGTATTGACTCCCTTGTGGCTGCATATTCCATATTGCAGATATTTCTGAAGACGAGTGAGGATTTCGTTTAGGATCTCGAGACTATCGCCAACATGTTTTGCCTGTGGCACATGAAGAAGATGGGCTCAATGTTATTCATGTTTTCCGCTGTATATCTTTGTTTTCTGCTAGTCTTTTAAGACTATGCAAGTTGTAATATTATTTTGTAAAGACTGGATCATGCGATGTAATAGAATTTGATGCATTTGCATGATATTTCATTTTGTACTGTGGTGCTAGCAATTGATCCAGGGACTAGCACAATAACACAGGTGTCCTTACATTATTTAAATGTGGGAACGCTACAAAATGGTATCAGAGCATTGTGTTGCCTGTAGGATTCGAGACCCTTAGGTTTGGAAGCCATTTTTGATCATGTTATTATCTCCTTAGAGTATTTTGGATCCTAGCGGCATAGTGAGATGAAGCGGCCCGGACAACTTTACGTGTCCACGGACACGAGACCGTTCCTTGATTGGCTTGCGGGTGCCAGTATCTCTCACTATAGTGAATATCCAATTTGCAACAAGTTGTTAATAACCCATTGATCACCCTAGGATTGAAAACTTTCTATGTTCAAAACTTTCTAAAAACAAAACAATCATCTTAATCTTTCTCATATCCTCTCATCTATTGTTCACCTTCAAAATTTCCTAGATGACCTACCTCTTCAATACCATCAAGACATGAGTGTTGAAGATCATACCAAGAAGTGTAAGAAGTATTTTCACCACATGAAGACCTACACTCAAGATTATTGAAGAAACTTGGACATATACCCAGACTTCACAACAATCAAGAACACCTCAAGACATGGAGAGAAGAATTTGAAGAACTCAAGAAGATATAGATGAGACCACCAATCTAGTTACCTTGTTAGAACAACGTTAACGTGTTAGTATATTGATCATACCAATGAGTGTGGTATGCCAATATTAGTGGTTTTATAAAACCTTGTTGATTGGTGTGATGAATGTGTTGCTATATGTTTGTTATGTGTTGTTTTCAAGATGAGTGTCCTTGATCTGATGTGTCGGGGTAGGAATTCCTTCAATCTCTTTCGAAATCTCTACTCATCCCTACTAGACCAAACCCAACACCATACTCATTCACCAACCATAGTGAGAACCATTTGGAATCATACAACCTTTACCATATTGATACACAAGTCATCCTATTTGAGGAATGCTAGTATCCAATTTCCTTCTTCTGTGTGAAGGAAAAATCACATCCATGATCAATGCCAACTGCCTAATAAGGATCAAGCTAACCTTGGAGCTATCAAGCAATGGAAGTTTTCCTACCATGAGAGTTTCCTTAGAAATAGCATGGTGTTTGCCGTCAAGGATGACAACAACAAGAAGGAAGATTTCCAAGGACATCAAAAGACCAAGTTGAGAGGAACCCAAAGACTTTTGATTGACCCAAAGAGTGACCCCTCAGTGTCAAAGGTAGCTCAACAGACCTATGTTGGTCTACACCTCTACCACAGAGGAAAGATCTACTCAAGCTAATTTAGAATCAATCTACACTCCAATCTAATGAAAATAGACTACCCACAAAAGTTTCTTTTAAGGGTGGTAGCCCACCCAATTGTTTTGGAACCCAAGTTACCCAAACCTAATCTTTCTTTCTAGCCTTCCCAAATCTCGGGACGAGATTTCTTTTAAGGGTGGTAGTCTGTAACATCCCTGATTTTTGGAAAACTCAAAAATCACAAAAATTTGAAACTTTTTGTTTTCATGTTATGCAAGTCACCAAAAACCAAATGAGATGCAAGAAACAAAAGAAAACAATACATGTTCTAATGTTTTGGAAATGAAAATCCAATATACCTCTATTCCATAAACCCTAAAGTCATTTCAAAATAAATATTTCTACATAAAGAAAATATTTCTTCTTAAGCAAACCCTTACACCAAACATGTTTTCAACCCAATTATGATCTTGAAAATAATTTTGATATATAAAAACTAGAGAATTGTTATCTCTAATATTTTCTTCTTATCTCTAAAAAAGGGTTTCACTATTATTGATAACCCCCAAATAGATATAAGTTGGATCCTTGTTTTCCAAGTGTTATGTCAATCAACAAAATAATATAGTGCTATAGAAATAAATTGTTTATGAAAACAAGTAAGATACTTTGAGAAAACAATGATTTCATTTGGGAAAACGTTTCTGCTTTTACTAAACCCCATTTCCAAATTTATTAAATAATTCTCTATGTTTGAAATATAACAAAAAGGTACTAATTGTGGTTTCACTAATATGTTGAAAATATAAAATATGAAAGTTCCTAAAAGGGTCTTAGAAAACAATAGTTGAACCATAGAAAATATTTCAAAAAATTGTTTTAATCATATAAAAATTAATGTTTTCTATTAAGTGACTATCATTGTTTCTTCATATTTTAAAATCATAAAATATGAAAACCATTAAAAATGATTTTGGAAAAATTTCATTTAATCACATTGTTGTCTCTGATATTTTATTCAACCAATAATTTTCATTTATATAATTGATATTTTTAAAATGGCATTAATATGCTATTAGTGAAATCATTTTTATTTCAAAATATAAAATAGCAAAACAAGTGTAAATGATTTAAAAAAAATGATATTTGACTTATATAATGTCTCTTTATTTTTATAAAACCCTTTCTCAAAATTAAATTTGATTTTCTATTAAAAATGCTATTAGGTCACTTTTAATGAATTATTCAAAATTCATAATTCAAAAATGTAATATGTTCAAAAGTTTGTGAAATTGGTATTTGTGGAAAGGAAATTAAATTTTAGGAATTTAGAAATTTGTTTCATATCATTTGGATACTTAAAACAGAAGATATAATTAAAACAATTAAACAGAAATAAAAGAAAAGAAAAAGGCTGGATGACGTCATGATGACGTCATCACCATCAAGCTCAAGCCGTTGCTATTTCTTCCGTTTCTACTCCGATTTCAATCCGGCGATAACTCGCGATTTAAGCCACCTTAATTCCTCCCCGAGCACTCTCCTTAAAGCCCCCAATCCCCTCTCCATTTCCCCTCTCCTCCCCCTCCATTTCGTGCCCCCTCTCGGCCGAATTTGCTCGTCGGAGTCCGTGCTGTCCGCCGTCGTGTTTTCACGATTCCGGCGAGGTGAGACCTTCCCCGTGCCCGAGACCACCTCTCCCTGGACCCCCGTGACCTTGCGCACGTTTTGATGCCCTTTCTCTTCTCCTTGGTGCAGTGTAGCGACGAGTGCGAACTCGCCGGAGCCGAAAACCGCACGGCCACCTCGGGACCTCCTCGCCGCCATCGTAGCAGAGCCCGTGGAACCGCCCCGTCGTCACCATCTTCCTCGCTGTACTGCCCCGAGTCTCCCCGTGGTCTCCTCGAGCCCGGAGGCACACCGGAACGCGTCGTCGACAACCTCCCGTGAGCAGCACCGCCGCCGTCGCCATTTTCCGGCGAGAAACCACCGGTGAGCTCCCCCTCCCTTCTCTGTACCGTTAGATCTAAATCTAGTGGCCTAGATTAGATCACTTAAGCGAAGGGGTACGTTGCCCTCAGATCTGGATCCAACGGCCCCGATCAAATCACTTATCCACGTCAGCGTGTGCCACGCAGCAGCCCAGTCATCAGCCTCGCCCAATCAGGATCAGCCACGTGGCCCAGCCTTATTTGAATTTTTCTCCCGCTGGAATTAATTGGCAACTTTGCAGAAACACCCCTGCACCTTTGAACCATCATAACTTTTGATCCATGAAGCCAAATTTAGCAATCTTGGACTTTTTGAAAAGCCCTTGACAATTAGAAACTTTTGGCACTGACCAAATTCAAATTTGAGAAACTTAAATTTGTTCAAATTCAAATATGCTTGTTTGATGAAATTTGGCATAATTCAAATTCTACAAATCCAAAAATTGCAAATAAAATATATTTGGAAACCTTAGAATGTTTACTTTCATATCCTCTGTCCCAAAATAATATTTGAACAAATTAAAATTGAATTTAGAATTAAGTTGACTATTTGAGTAATTTTGACATAGATTTAATTCTGTAAATAATTTCAATATAGTTCCTTTGGCAAAATTGCTCCATTTGATAACCTTGAACCAGAGGCATTAGTGCCTAACCATTTTGAACACCCTTGGACCATGACCATGTGTTTTGACCAAAAACCCAACATAGTGATACATCCATTTTCACCATGATTTAGGAATTGTTTTCAACTGTTTTTCCTTGATGTTATGTCTAAGTGGAGCCAAGCCAAGTCCTTAGAATGTGTCAATCACATATAGTACCAAATAGTGAAATTTAGTTTGCTATCTACTTCTCTACTCCCCTTTCATGCTTCAAGATTTCATCAAATTGGGATTTGTGAGAACCATGAAGTGCAATGGAGGACTTAACCATCTAGAGATTTTTCAACATGAAGATAGAAGACCAATGAAGAACTTATCAAATAAAACAAACTTTAGAAGCATCTCCAAGAAGTGGAAGCACTTAGAAGACTAAACCCCTTTCTCTCTAAGTCCTTTTCCTTCCCTTTCCTATTCTTCTCCTTTCAATCTGGTGGCAACATGAAGAGCTACAAGGAAGATCAATGAAGAAGTTTTGAAGAGAAGACTTAGACTCCACAACAACTAGAAGCAACTCAAGAAGTACAAGTGTGAAGAAATTCAGTAGAAAGCATCTACCTCTCTCTTTCTGTCTTTTCTATTTTCTTTCTTTTCAAATTGACTTAGTAATATTTTCACATTTGTTAAATAAAACACTTAGTTGTGACCACACCACTTGGGAAACAACTAGTGAGAAAACCATGAAGACTATCAAGACCAAGAGAAGCACCACACCAAGGAAGGAAACAACTTAGATGGCATGATGATGATCTTTAAGAAGGCAATCACATGAGGACTAGAAGCAATCCACCCAAGTTGAAGAATAACAAGTTATTTTTGTCCAACCATTGACCCAAATGGAAAACCCAAGACTTAGTAATATTTTCCCTTGGATGATGAAGTTAGTAGACCTACCCTAACCACAATGGAAAATACTAACATAGTCACTCAAATATTTTTGAAGGTGAATATGACCAAGTGTTTGCATGTATTACTTTAGTTGAAGAAGTAATATGTTTATTCTTAGTGAACTCTTGGAACTTCCTCGACAAGTATGGTTATAATAAAGTTAGATCACATCAAGATCAACCTAGTCCATCCCAAGTAAACTCTTGGAAATCCCTTAACAAGTATGGAACTAGGAAAGAATAAATATTTCAAACCCAAACCTTGTCCTAACCAACTTGGTTAAGCCCCTTTTGATATGTTAGTTGCTATGTATGTTTTCTACACTTGTATGATTGTTTGGTAGAATGTTTGTTTATTTTGTTATTGTGTTTTCAATGAATAGATTGTACGGAGAGCAACGATCTTTTGTGAAGAGAGTGTGTTATCTTCACCAACTTCAACAAGGCAAGTAACACACCATCAACTACCCATTATTTACTATATGCATTAGTTGATTTTGAGTAGTATGCATGATAGGAAATTTTACTAAGTTATACTATGCTATGCTATTATCCTAGTAGTGTGTAGCCATCCCTTTTACCTTGTTATTTTGATAGCCTTAGAATTTACTAGGTGCTATGCAATATTACAAATTGTTTTACTAGATGTTGAGGAAAAATTCTAAGTATAACTAAAGAATGAACCACCTGGGTGGAAGTGGTAAGACTGGGTTATGTTGAGTGTTGCCTCAGGGCCCTTGTTTAAGGGTTATTTCACTTGAGGTTGTCACTTGAGGATGGCCACCCAGGAACAAAGAGATAACTATGTCCCTCTAAATCTAGTAGCTTCCCGTGCAGCCTTTTGACAATATGGGCTCTGTCTTGATCAATTAAGTTGTGAGGGTTCAGCCCAGGCTTGACAAGCAGATGTAGCAAAATTATGGGTGGAATGGGTCTTGCCGGTGGGTTTGAATTCTTCTTCTGAAAGATCTCGTCTCAATTCTCTCCTTTCCATGATGCACTCCGGGTGTATAGGATGTTTGGGCTAATTGAAGACAAAGGGTGAAAGTGCACAACCTCTGCAGAGTTAGAAACTAAGATCTTAGCCGTGTCCCCGGTTATGGACAACTATGAGCAGCTGGAGAAGGATTGACGGAAGAATCTCATCATCAATTTCAATAAGTAAAATTTTGACCAAGTGAACAGTATTGTGGTGCTTGGATCTTAATCCAATGTTGCCACCCTTTTGAAAAGAAAAGTTGGTTTTACAAAAGTGATAGGAGAAAACTGGCTTTATGCAAAACTCAGCCAAAAACTCCACTCAGCCAAATAAGCATGTAGTATTAGTCTTGCCATTTATATCCACCATAGTGTTACTTGCCAATACATTAAATTGTATTGACTCCCTTGTGGCTACATATTCCATATTGCAGATATTTCTGAAGACGAGTGAGGATTTCGTTTAGGATCTCGAGACTATCGCCAACATGTTTTGCCTGTGGCACATGAAGAAGATGGGCTCAATGTTATTCATGTTTTCCGCTGTATATCTTTGTTTTCTGCTAGTCTTTTAAGACTATGCAAGTTGTAATATTATTTTGTAAAGACTGGATCATGCGATGTAATAGAATTTGATGCATTTGCATGATATTTCATTTTGTACTGTGGTGCTAGCAATTGATCCATGGACTAGCACAATAACACAGGTGTCCTTACATTATTTAAATGTGGGAACGCTACAGGCACGGGGAGGAAAAAGGGGATACTCTTGGAGACGGCCGTGTGCTTGTCTCACCGGAATTCGACGAATACGGCGGTGGCCGTGAGGAACTCCGGCGAGGAATAATGCGGGCGTGGGGGAGGGATTGGCAGAGAGGGAAGAGGGAAAATGGAGTGGGGATCCTGGGCTACTTGTAGGCGCGGAGGGGGACAGAAATCATGGCCTTAATGGCCCTTAAACGGGTGGCGAAAATCTTGGCCGAAACGTCCGTGGCTTTCCTTGTGTGAGGAAGAAGAAGGTGACGTGTGTCGCACCCTGATTTCTAGGGGATACTCACCGTACGAACTGGATAGCAGATGCTTGGATTATGGGGCATAACTGCTCCCACGTCCCAGCTTCCTGGTAGGCCTGCGCTTATGCGCGACAACACAAGCCCTGCTATTCCACCGTCGATGTAAACTATCCACTAGAGATCAAAGGCACTTCCGTCGACGTACTTCAAACCATACACACATGGTACGTCAACGGCGTTGAACAACTGATATCACAACAGATCTCTACGACACAAAAGATTGAAATAAGTTGCAAATGGCTCTCATTAGAGCAGAGATAGCAAATACAATCATTCAGAGGGCACATGCCCCAACAATACATCGTTACAATACAGCGGAAGCATTCAACATGTCTGAGTACAGACAAGAACCAAATAGGCCTAAGAGGCCGGGAACAAACAGACGGAGCCCATCCACGAAGTCTCGGATCCTGCCCGGGTCCGCTATCTACTCGTCAGCAGTCTCGTCATACTCCACGTAGTTGCCACCATGTAGATCCTCGGAAACGTAGGTCTGCGGAAACCACAGCCCCAAAGGGGTCAGTACATAAACGTACTGGCAAGCAAGACTCACAGTTCACCAAAGTGTAGCCCGTCAACACCAAGCACAGATGCCTTGGGTTCAACGGAAGAGAGGGGATATAAAAGATGCTGCAACTGGCTGCGCTAACCATCTACAGAGATTCTACCACTTCCGGCTAACAGAAAGGAGATAAGATCGAGGATTGTAACCAACTGAAGGATAACTTCAAACAAACCCATCCTGGATCTCGCCCCTTATCCAAAGAAGCAATCCGAGGATAACTCACACAGTTGTATTAAAGGTGAATCAAGTTATGGTGTTATCAACCTGTTACTAGTCAAGTTATTAATCATAGGGTGTAACATGTTTGATCATTATGTTTAAGTTGTACTGAGTACTTGTTGGCCAGTACTTTCACCAAGTAATCCATAACCGTGGAAAACACGGCTTCTCGAGAAGATTATCCCTGCAGGGTTGCACCAATTTGGCCGTACACGTATGAATGGCCCGCCAGATGGGAGATCACCCCACCAAGCGGGGCACTCAACACAACCAACCATTCTTCGCATCAAGCCCAAAGCACCTTGGGCGCACGGCTAATCGAGCCCAGAAGAAAATGGACCCTCATAGCACTCTAAGAACGTGTCCCCCTATATGCCGACTACAAAAGTTCCACCCTGCGCTGGGCTCGCAAAAACATGCATGCGGCAAATGGAAAACACGAACTAAATGAGGCGATTTGGACGAGATGCGAATCAGGTCAAGTTGAGGGGGGCGCCCATACTCGCTTCCCACATGCGGGTAGTGCGCTCATCATGGATCAGTAGACAAGACCCTTTTCCTATTAGGGTCGACACTAGCAGGCTCCAAAACCACACAGGGCCTCCTGCCGGTGCCTTATCATCAAATTTATTATTAATAGTAACATTAGCATGATTGATTGATTAAACATCGAGCCCCCACAATGTAATGGAAATAGTAACAGAAAGTAACGGGTAACAAACTCGAGCAAAACAACCTAAGCATGCTAGTAAGACACGGGCTCAAACAATGGTTATAGGTATGGAGGTGAGGCAATATCAGGGTTAAAGGATACATGTGATAGGTTCGTAACAGAAACAACTACTACTAAGGCTAGCAGAAAAGAACAACGGAAAGTATCGGTAATCAATGGTGAAAGGAACACGATGGTTCATGTGAGTGATAACTTGCCTGCAAACCCAGTAGCCTGGTACTGAGCTAACTCCTTAGAAGGGGGTGTCGTAAGTATCGTCGGTCTCAACGTCGTCGTTTATCCGGGAAGAAGCAAACAGACAATGCAGAAGAGGTAGACAATCAATACATGGCATAGGTGCACAAGCATGGGATGATGCATGTCATGTTAATAGATGCATCAAAATAACTAGTTGACAAGAGAACACAATTTAATTGGACCCATATGCAAAGTGAGTTGCATATGGATGCAAATTATTTAGTTTGAAACAATGATCTACATTTGATTAACAAGTGTAGGTAGTTAAATATGATGCATGCATGATGAATAACAATAACATAACAAGATTAATTGCAATTGGAATGAGGGTTAACAATTTAAGAAAACATTTATTAAGTTTGGAAATTATTGGTTACTTAATGGTGTTAAACAAGTAGTGGTTGTTTTCATCCAGTTAAGGTGTTCAAAACAAATAGCAAAGTTGATATTTGAAAAGGTTATCAATTTTTAGTTGGATTACATGTTTCACATTTTGAAATTGGACTTTGGATTATTTAATTATGAATTAAACAATATTAAACAAGTTTTAATTGAATTAAACAAGATTTAAATTGTTTAAGCAATTTAAATTGTTCAAACCAGGAAACAAATTTTATATTTGAATAGGATATTCAAAAAGGTGTGAAAAACATATTTTATTTGCCTTATTTGGAATTAGTATGAATTATTTATGAATTATTGCAAACTACCTTTGAATTACCCAAATTTGAATTTTTAAAAGTATTTTGAAAACTCAAAACAGAATACAAATTTATTATTTGGAAAGGTTATGAAATTTGGAGCAGTAAACATATAAAGTTTTTATTTATTGGATTTATAGATTTAAAGTTATTAATGTTTGAAGTTTTATGCTTTATTCTGTTATTTAAAATGATTTTGGATTAACAGAAACTTGCAGAGGCATTTGGTACCGCACGGGTAGCCAGCCACAGACGCTGACCCGTGGGCCCTAGCCAGCGTGGCAGAAGGGAGCGCTTGCGTGGCCGTGGCTGTCACTGCAGCGTGGGCCACGCCTGTCAGTTAAGGATCAAAAGAATTGGGGAAAAACCAGCGAGGAGCAGGATTCGATCCCTGCCCCTCTCGCTAGCTTGCGCGCTGCCTGAACCACTGGGCTGGTTCGCGTTTGTTGTCAGTAAACAACACGCAGCGAGGTTGTCTTTCAGTTTCGCCTAACTGAATTTTCTGACGAAAACCAATGCCGAAACCTGACAGAATAGCTACCGGCGGCGATCACCGTGCTTCTCAGGCGCTGATGCTGGGTGTACGAGTGCTGCTGCGAGATGGTGCTGTGGATGCAAGATGGTGCAGAGAGATGACAGGGAGGCACGGCGATTTGCTCACCGGGAGTTTGGTTGCTGTCGGGCTCAACGGCGAGGCGGCAGGCACGGGCTCATCGGCGAGGTTCTAGGCCATCTTGAGCTCGATGAAGGTGTCCAGTCGACAGAGGGGATGGTGGCGAGTCGTTCCACGTGGTCAGCTCACGGCGAAAGTTACGGCAACGTCGGCAGCGAGCAGAGGTGCAGAGAGGGCGCCGCGGTGGCCGGAGGCGACGAGGACCGCGACGTCGATGTGGTGGCTCTGCGGCGTCGCTCTGGTGTCAAAACGAGAGAGGAGACAGTGGGCTTTCGATTCCCGGTGCAGGTGGGTGTGGTGGTGGACGGGATCGGCGGCGCCGTGATCGGATTCAGAGGAGGGCGGTGGTTCTCCGGTGAGCTCGCGGTTGCAGAGAGAAAAGGAGGCAGACGGCGGCGGACCTCGAGGGTGAGGGGTTCTAGGTGGTCTAGGGCTAGCAGGGTTCGGGGTAGGGTAGATATAGGGTGGCGAGCTCGTACGGCGCGCCATCGAGCGGGGAAGGAGGCGATCGACGGCTCTGAAGATGTTCGTACTGTCGACGTCAGGAAGAATACAGCGACAGCGAGGGAAGGGGTATTGGGCTGGCGGCGCGCTGGATAGGACTTAGACGGGCTGGGCCTAGGGTAGGTTTAGCTGATGCGCAACGTTCTCTTCTTTTATTTTTTTTTGTTTCAATTATTATTTTTTTGCTGAAACCAGATTTGGAAGAAATTGATAGGGTTTTTGATTTCAAAAATTTTGAGAAAATTCATGGGACCATGTTAGCTCAAAAGCTACCAGTTGGCAAAATAGGTTTTTGAAAATTCAACTTTTACATTGCTGTTTGTAAAATAAGCCAAATTATAAGATTTTGAATATTCAAATTGATTAATGAAATCAACCTTTTAATAAGGTGACCCAAAGGAAAAATAATTGGAAAACAAGTAATGAGAGAAAGTTTTGGTTATTATTTTTATAATTTCAAATTGGGTTCTGTTTTGAATGTTTTGGTTTGAATTTGAGCAATTTAGAATTTAATAAATTAACATTGAAAACAAGGATTTTAATAGGGTGAACCCTATTGACTAAAGTGATTAAAATGAGTTTGATTGTTTTGGAGATTGTTATAAACTCAAGTGGATTGATGTTTTGAAGATTTGATTTGAATTTGAAATGATTTAATTAATTGATTGAATTACTTGTTTGATTAAAACCAACAATTTAAGGAGTGATCAACATGAAATAAAATGGAACAACTTGGTTGTTTTC
This sequence comes from Alopecurus myosuroides, assembly GCA_028641055.1. Lineage (NCBI taxonomy): Eukaryota > Viridiplantae > Streptophyta > Magnoliopsida > Poales > Poaceae > Alopecurus > Alopecurus myosuroides. Next base: position 295,563,458 of record CM054061.1, read on the forward strand.
ACTTGTTATTTTTATTCCAAAAGTTGTAACAGAACAAGTATGAAAACAAAGCAGTTGAATTTGTTTGAGTTTCCTTGTGAAAACAAAGAATAACAGATGCAAAACAAAGAAACAAATGCAACAATATGATGACATGATGCAATACTTTAGTAAACAAGAAATCAAACATTCTAATTGGTAGGTTTTCATACTTGGGCTGTTACAAAACGCCCCCCCTTGAAGGAATCGCGCCCCGAGATTCCTGCTGAGAAAAGAAAAGGTCCGGAAACTTCTTGGGAAGATCCTTTTGAGTTGTGACACGTGAAACACATCGTGCACATTGGATAGACGTCAGGGAATTTGGAAACCACCGGAATAATATTAGTAGAGGTATAGGTTTTGTATGGAGGGTGTATAGCTGGATAGAATTTGATTCAATGCAACACCAAGAATAACACCAATGTCAGAATCATCAACATGAGAGTAACGAGGAATATGTGGCCTCCCATTAATATTGGATTGTTCTTACTTATCTTGGAAGTCAACATTTGAGATCCCGGGGAGTGAACAGAGATTTGATTGCTTAGTGGAACCAGAACTATGTTGTGTGTTGTGGAAAAGATTGTTGACACAAAGGAATGTGATTCTCCGGTATGAAACAACACTTTAGCTGAAACAGAGTTTAGCAGATGAACGGGGAAACTTTTATTAGACGCCGGTAGAAGAATTGAAGTGGAAAACAACAACAAGATTTCAACGGACGAAAAGGTTCTTTAAAAGAACAGGATAACGAAGCAACACCGGGGAAAACGAGACCAAAACCTGAGGTACTATGGAAAACCCAAAACACGTGAAATCCTAACTTGAAAGTTTAGGTGAGAAGAGAAAAATCAACGTTGCACTTCCTTACCAGAAAAGGGAGGGAGGGTGGGGAAAAGAAGAAAAAGAACAGAATTCCTACTCTCACGTTTCATTTTTCCTATATAGCTACAAAATAGTTTCTAGACTCAACTGCGACCAGTAAAAAGGGATCCTACAGGCAGACAGGCTCTGATACCATTTGTCGCACCCTGATTTCTAGGGGATACTCACCGTACGAACTGGATAGCAGATGCTTGGATTATGGGGCATAACTGCTCCCACGTCCCAGCTTCCTGGTAGGCCTGCGCTTATGCGCGACAACACAAGCCCTGCTATTCCACCGTCGATGTAAACTATCCACTAGAGATCAAAGGCACTTCCGTCGACGTACTTCAAACCATACACACATGGTACGTCAACGGCGTTGAACAACTGATATCACAACAGATCTCTACCACACAAAAGATTGAAATAAGTTGCAAATGGCTCTCATTAGAGCAGAGATAGCAAATACAATCATTCAGAGGGCACATGCCCCAACAATACATCGTTACAATACAGCGGAAGCATTCAACATGTCTGAGTACAGACAAGAACCAAATAGGCCTAAGAGGCCGGGAACAAACAGACGGAGCCCATCCACGAAGTCTCGGATCCTGCCCGGGTCCGCTATCTACTCGTCAGCAGTCTCGTCATACTCCACGTAGTTGCCACCATGTAGATCCTCGGAAACGTAGGTCTGCGGAAACCACAGCCCCAAAGGGGTCAGTACATAAACGTACTGGCAAGCAAGACTCACAGTTCACCAAAGTGTAGCCCGTCAACACCAAGCACAGATGCCTTGGGTTCAACGGAAGAGAGGGGATATAAAAGATGCTGCAACTGGCTGCGCTAACCATCTACAGAGATTCTACCACTTCCGGCTAACAGAAAGGAGATAAGATCGAGGATTGTAACCAACTGAAGGATAACTTCAAACAAACCCATCCTGGATCTCGCCCCTTATCCAAAGAAGCAATCCGAGGATAACTCACACAGTTGTATTAAAGGTGAATCAAGTTATGGTGTTATCAACCTGTTACTAGTCAAGTTATTAATCATAGGGTGTAACATGTTTGATCATTATGTTTAAGTTGTACTGAGTACTTGTTGGCCAGTACTTTCACCAAGTAATCCATAACCGCGGAAAACACGGCTTCTCGAGAAGATTATCCCTGCAGGGTTGCACCAATTTGGCCGTACACGTATGAATGGCCCGCCAGATGGGAGATCACCCCACCAAGCGGGGCACTCAACACAACCAACCATTCTTCGCATCAAGCCCAAAGCACCTTGGGCGCACGGCTAATCGAGCCCAGAAGAAAATGGACCCTCATAGCACTCTAAGAACGTGTCCCCCTATATGCCGACTACAAAAGTTCCACCCTGCGCTGGGCTCGCAAAAACATGCATGCGGCAAATGGAAAACACGAACTAAATGAGGCGATTTGGACGAGATGCGAATCAGGTCAAGTTGAGGGGGGCGCCCATACTCGCTTCCCACATGCGGGTAGTGCGCTCATCATGGATCAGTAGACAAGACCCTTTTCCTATTAGGGTCGACACTAGCAGGCTCCAAAACCACACAGGGCCTCCTGCCGGTGCCTTATCATCAAATTTATTATTAATAGTAACATTAGCATGATTGATTGATTAAACATCGAGCCCCCACAACGTAATGGAAATAGTAACAGAAAGTAACGGGTAACAAACTCGAGCAAAACAACCTAAGCATGCTAGTAAGACACGGGCTCAAACAATGGTTATAGGTATGGAGGTGAGGCAATATCAGGGTTAAAGGATACATGTGATAGGTTCGTAACAGAAACAACTACTACTAAGGCTAGCAGAAAAGAACAACGGAAAGTATCGGTAATCAATGGTGAAAGGAACACGATGGTTCATGTGAGTGATAACTTGCCTGCAAACCCAGTAGCCTGGTACTGAGCTAACTCCTTAGAAGGGGGTGTCGTAAGTATCGTCGGTCTCAACGTCGTCGTTTATCCGGGAAGAAGCAAACAGACAATGCAGAAGAGGTAGACAATCAATACATGGCATAGGTGCACAAGCATGGGATGATGCATGTCATGTTAATAGATGCATCAAAATAACTAGTTGACAAGAGAACACAATTTAATTGGACCCATATGCAAAGTGAGTTGCATATGGATGCAAATTATTTAGTTTGAAACAATGATCTACATTTGATTCACAAGTGTAGGTAGTTAAATATGATGCATGCATGATGAATAACAATAACATAACAAGATTGATTGCAATTGGAATGAGGGTTAACAATTTAAGAAAACATTTATTAAGTTTGGAAATTATTGGTTACTTAATGGTGTTAAACAAGTAGTGGTTGTTTTCATCCAGTTAAGGTGTTCAAAACAAATAGCAAAGTTGATATTTGAAAAGGTTATCAATTTTTAGTTGGATTACATGTTTCACATTTTGAAATTGGACTTTGGATTATTTAATTATGAATTAAACAATATTAAACAAGTTTTAATTGAATTAAACAAGATTTAAATTGTTTAAGCAATTTAAATTGTTCAAACCAGGAAACAAATTTTATATTTGAATAGGATATTCAAAAAGGTGTGAAAAACATATTTTATTTGCCTTATTTGGAATTAGTATGAATTATTTATGAATTATTGCAAACTACCTTTGAATTACCCAAATTTGAATTTTTAAAAGTATTTTGAAAACTCAAAACAGAATACAAATTTATTATTTCGAAAGGTTATGAAATTTGGAGCAGTAAACATATAAAGTTTTTATTTATTGGATTTATAGATTTAAAGTTATTAATGTTTGAAGTTTTATGCTTTATTCTGTTATTTAAAATGATTTTGGATTAACAGAAACTTGCAGAGGCATTTGGTACCGCACGGGTAGCCAGCCACAGACGCTGACCCGTGGGCCCTAGCCAGCGTGGCAGAAGGGAGCGCTTGCGTGGCCGTGGCTGTCACTGCAGCGTGGGCCACGCCTGTCAGTTAAGGATCAAAAGAATTGGGGAAAAACCAGCGAGGAGCAGGATTCGATCCCTGCCCCTCTCGCTAGCTTGCGCGCTGCCTGAACCACTGGGCTGGTTCGCGTTTGTTGTCAGTAAACAACACGCAGCGAGGTTGTCTTTCAGTTTCGCCTAACTGAACTTTCTGACGAAAACCAACGCCGAAACCTGACAGAATAGCTACCGGCGGCGATCACCGTGCTTCTCAGGCGCTGATGCTGGGTGTACGAGTGCTGCTGCGAGATGGTGCTGTGGATGCAAGATGGTGCAGAGAGATGACAGGGAGGCACGGCGATTTGCTCACCGGGAGTTTGGTTGCTGTCGGGCTCAACGGCGAGGCGGCAGGCACGGGCTCATCGGCGAGGTTCTAGGCCATCTTGAGCTCGATGAAGGTGTCCAGTCGACAGAGGGGATGGTGGCGAGTCGTTCCACGTGGTCAGCTCACGGCGAAAGTTACGGCAACGTCGGCGGCGAGCAGAGGTGCAGAGAGGGCGCCGCGGTGGCCGGAGGCGACGAGGACCGCGACGTCGATGTGGTGGCTCTGCGGCGTCGCTCTGGTGTCAAAACGAGAGAGGAGACAGTGGGCTTTCGATTCCCGGTGCAGGTGGGTGTGGTGGTGGACGGGATCGGCGGCGCCGTGATCGGATTCAGAGGAGGGCGGTGGTTCTCCGGTGAGCTCGCGGTTGCAGAGAGAAAAGGAGGCAGACGGCGGCGGACCTCGAGGGTGAGGGGTTCTAGGTGGTCTAGGGCTAGCAGGGTTCGGGGTAGGGTAGATATAGGGTGGCGAGCTCGTACGGCGCGCCATCGAGCGGGGAAGGAGGCGATCGACGGCTCTGAAGATGTTCGTACTGTCGACGTCAGGAAGAAGACAGCGACAACGAGGGAAGGGGTATTGGGCTGGCTGCGCGCTGGATAGGACTTAGATGGGCTGGGCCTAGGGTAGGTTTAGCTGCTGCGCAACGTTCTCTTCTTTTATTTTTTTTTGTTTCAATTATTATTTTTTTTGCTGAAACCAGATTTGGAAGAAATTGATAGGGTTTTTGATTTCAAAAATTTTGAGAAAATTCATGGGACCATGTTAGCTCAAAAGCTACCAGTTGGCAAAATAGGTTTTTGAAAATTCAACTTTTACATTGCTGTTTGTAAAATAAGCCAAATTATAAGATTTTGAATATTCAAATTGATTAATGAAATCAACCTTTTAATAAGGTGACCCAAAGGAAAAATAATTGGAAAACAAGTAATGAGAGAAAGTTTTGGTTATTATTTTTATAATTTCAAATTGGGTTCTGTTTTGAATGTTTTGGTTTGAATTTGAGCAATTTAGAAATTAATAAATTAACATTGAAAACAAGGATTTTAATAGGGTGAACCCTATTGACTAAAGTGATTAAAATGAGTTTGATTGTTTTGGAGATTGTTATAAACTCAAGTGGATTGATGTTTTGAAGATTTGATTTGAATTTGAAATGATTTAATTAATTGATTGAATTACTTGTTTGATTAAAACCAACAATTTAAGGAGTGATCAACATGAAATAAAATGGAACAACTTGGTTGTTTTCACTTGTTATTTTTATTCCAAAAGTTGTAACAGAACAAGTATGAAAACAAAGCAGTTGAATTTGTTTGAGTTTCCTTGTGAAAACAAAGAATAACAGATGCAAAACAAAGAAACAAATGCAACAATATGATGACATGATGCAATACTTTAGTAAACAAGAAATCAAACATTCTAATTGGTAGGTTTTCATACTTGGGCTGTTACAACGTCAGCTGACGTCATCCTTTCCTTTTATTTTCCTTTAATTTTCTGTTTTTAATAACTTTTAAAATACATGTCCAAATGACCTCAAACCAATTGCAATTTTTTTTTGTAAAAATAATATCTTTCACCTAGAAACATTTTTGTAACCTTTGCAACATATTTTTATTTTTGAATTTTGAATAATTCTTTAATAGTGACTTAATTTTATTTCCAAAATATAAAATAATAAAATTTAAAACTTAGTCAAATAAAATTTCAGTGACATTCTATATGTTGAAACTTATTTTTTTGATAGTCATTACAACTTATTTTTCATGAACTTATATTTTATAAATAGGGGTAACCCTAATAACAACTCATGCCATTTTTAAAATAGAAAATAATTAAAGTGAACAATTTATACTTAATTATTTGAAAACATGTTTCTTGTAAGTCCTTTTCTCAAAAAGGAAAATTATGAAAACTATTTTGGTACTGGATCATTAGTTGAACAGTGATATAGTTGATTTTAATCTTGAAAAATATTTTCAGTAACCAATTAGTTGGAATATGGGATATTAGTACTTGATAGAAGTTGAAAACAACCATTTGGAAAACATGTTGTTCAGAAAACCATTTATCACTCTTTAAGGTTTGGATAAATCATTTTGTAGTCACATGATTATTTTCAAATTCATAAAACAATTAATGATGGTGAAAATATATTTGGGGTTTGTAAGCCTCAATTTTGAATGTCATGAAAACATTTTCAAGGTGGTATTTGAGTTGGAAACATTTTATAGAATAGGGTTTGTTAAGGAGAAACTACCACTTAGTTGAATGACATTTAGGGATTGTGGAAAACAGAGGCATAATGGAATTTTAATTTCTATAACATTGGAATAAAAATATTATTTCCTTTGTGTTTGGGTTTTATTTGGTTTTTGATGGCTTTTGCTTTAATAGAAAACAAAAAGTTTTAATTTTTTGTGTTTTGAACTTTCCAAAAATCAGGGATGTTACAACTTGGCACATGCTCATGCATGCTTAATACATAAAACAAAAAGTAAATTAAGCCTTGATTATTTATTTTGCCTTAGTTTAATTGTATCACTTTTATGCCCCTGTCAATTTTGTTTTGTCGCAAGCATGATTATGACAGTTGTTGCTCTCTTGGTTGCCGCTCCTAGTCTATTGCTAGCCTTCACTTGTACTGAGTATGAGCTCTACTCGCGCATCCAACTCCCAAAAACCAAAGTTTTCCAAATGTATCCAACATACCTACCTATATGTGGTATCTAACCGCCACTCCAAGTAAATTTTCATGTGCTACCTTTAAAACCTTCAAAATACTTCTCATTTTGTGACACTGTTTTAGATCATGAGGAAGTAGTAGGTGGGTTTGTTATCTTCCATATTAATTAAGTACCCCGACTTGCATGCTTCATCTGCTCGTCGTTAATTTTGCAAAGAGCTGGTTAGACCATTATAACAAAAAAGCTAAACAAATAAATAGGCACTCCTCCATGGTATGAGATTGTTGGTAGGCACCCAAGGATTCGGTTAGCCATGGTTTGTGAAAGCAAGGTGGGGAGGACTGTCATACTATACAAAAAGGATGCTATAAATGCTTAATATAAATAACTGGAACCGTTCTCAACTTTTTTTTAGTATGGAAGATAACAAGAACTCTATTACTATTCATTGAAATGAACAGTCATCTCCAAAAAATCATTTTGCTTCTGTTTTAAATAAAATAAAAAGCTCTAGCAGATGTTAATCCCTGCTTCCCTCTGCGAAGGGCCTTTCTTTTACTTTTATGTTGAGTATTCACCTTCTAACTTTATGCACCTTCTTGAGAGTGATAGATGTCATTCTTAGTATAATGTGCTTGTCCCACAACACGGTTGATTGTGGTATAATTTTGATGCTTTTATCTTTGTTATCTTTACCTCTAGTCTTCACTTGAACCTCAGAGGTGCCCTGGCATTTATATTTTGCTCCATTATTAAGGGAAAGCGAGATACCACTTTATCACATCTTATTATGAACATTGCAATCCTGCAGATTGATATATTTCATGTTGTTTATTATTAGTGTGTTGGTATCTCTCCATGGTTTGTATAACTATTAGGTGACTTTATTTGCATAATTCTTATTATGAATTGCCTAAGCACTTGATCATATAGTGAGAATATTTACATCATATGAAAAAAATGTGTTCGTAAAAGTTCTTTTATCGCACTCAATTGTTAACTGAATTGCTTGAGGACAAGCAATAAGCTAAGCTTGGGGGGAGTTGATACGTCTGAAATGTATCTATTTTTTTGGACAATTTTGCTGTTGTTTTCTTCTGAACATGTGAGTTTTGGAGGCAACTAACACGGACTAACGTTGTTTTCGGCAAAATTAGCTTGGTGTCTCGTTTTTGTGCAGAAAATCAACTTTTAAGAAAATGCCTGAAAAAGATCCATAAGTCCTTATTTTACCCGAAGACCCCCGGAGCCAGAAGATGAGCCGAAGGGGGAAAAGGAGGGACCCACTCCACCTGGTGGCGCCCCCCTTGGCCACGCCACCACATGGTGTGGCCATCTCAGCAACCCCCTCGGCCTCCCCTTTTGATTACATAACCCCCGTGACCTAAAACCAAGGGGGGTTCGTCATATTCCAAACAAAAACACCAGAGCACCGCCGCCACCTTGAAACCCAATTCGGGGATCAGAAGTTCCTATTCTGGCACCCTATCGGGATGAGGATTCAGAGAAGATCATAACCATCGTCATTGCCACCAGTTCTCCTTCAACCATCCATGATTCCCCCATCCATGTTTGATTAATCCCTGCTGTAGGCTGTTAGGGATGGTAGGGATTGGATGGGATCGTTCATGTAATAGTGCCAGATTGTTTGGGCATGGTGCCTAGTATCCGTTGTTAGTGCTATATATCGTTGTTGCAACTTCTTATGCTTAATGCTTGTCACTAGGGCCGAGTGCCATGATCTTAGATCTGAACATGTTATTGTTTCATGAGTATAATTATGTTTCTTGATCATACCTGCAAGTTGTTTACACATGTCGTTGTGCGGAACCCGAGGCCCCAAAGTGACAATAATTGGGATAACCGGAGCGGATGGTGATGCGTGTGATCACACGTTCGTTGGGAGACCCCAAGAGGAAGGTATGAAGAGTGCAGCGACAAGTTTCCCTCAGAAAGAAACCAAGGTTGAATCGACCAGTAGGAGGAAGGAGTAACTTCAGAAGGTTAAAGCAGCTGAGATGGCAGGGCGCACTACCGGTTCAGAAGCAACATGGAACATACACAACACAATCAAATCACCTTTCCCCAACGAAGCGGTGAGGTTTTCAATCTCACCGGTTTTTCTAAACACAAAGAGGTTAAACGTATGGTGTGGAAAATAGTAGGAGAACAGTATGAAAGCAGTAGGTGTTTTATCAGTATGAGAAAAAAGGACCGGGGTCCAGAATTCACTAGTGGTGTTTCTCCGTGAAAGATAAATAACATGTGTGGTGAACAAATTACAGCTGGGCAATTGACAGAAATAAAGGTTGCCCCGTAGTGCATATGCAAGACATAAAGATTACTATGTGATTCATGCGGGCATTAGAACAAAATACATAGACCGTTATCCAACTGCATCTATGACAAATAATCCACCCTCTGAATATCATCCAAACAAACGTTGGGTATTAAGTTGCAAGCAATAGATAATTGCAATAAGAAAAGTGTGTAATGTAAACAATAACATCATCCTTAGACAAAGCATTGTTGTTTTCTCCCTAATGCCCGCATACGCAAAGGAGGCATGAACCCACTATTGAGCATAAATACTCCATGTTGGAGTTACTAGCATCTACTTGGCTAGAGAATCTACTAATAACGGAGAGCATGAAAGATTATAAATAACATATGCACGAAGATAACATGATAGATTGATAATAAAAATACATAGCATTCAACATTCATCTGATCCCAGCAAACACAACATGTAGCATTACATAAAGATGATCTTGATCATGTTAGGCAGCTCACAAGATCTAAACATGAGGTACAAACTGGAGATAACAACCATATAGCTACTGCTATGGACCCATAGTCTAGGGATGAACTACTCACGCATGACTTCGGAGGAGGGCATGGTGGCGTAGACCCCTCCGGTGATGAATTTCCTTCCTGGCAGGGTGCCGGGGAGAGCTCCAGAACCTCCCGATCCAGGGATGAGGATGACGGCGACCTCAAGTGTTTTTCGGGATGAAGTGGAATATATTTATTGTTTACGTCTCGGGGGGAATAAATAGGCAAAAGGGCAGAAGCGGTGGAGGCCTAGGGGCCCCACACTACCCCACGGCGCGGTCAAGGGGGACGAGCCGCCCTATGGTGTGGGCCCATTGAGGCCTCTCTCCGGGACTCCATGGAACCTTCAGGAATTCTAAGACTTCCGGGCTTCGAATTTTCCAATTTCAAGAATATGTCCAGAACAACTTTTCTAAAACTAAAAACAGCAGAAAACAGGGAACTGGCTCTATGGCATCTTGTCAATAGGTTAGTCCAGAAAATCGATAAAAATGACATAAAGTGTATAGTAAACATGTGTGGAATAATAGGAAAACAACATGGAACATCAGAAATTAGGGATACGTTTATGACGTATCAACATCCCCAAGCTTAGTTCCTACTCGCCGTCGAGTAGGTAAACGATAAAAACACATAATTTCTGAGGTGACATGCTACCAACATAAACTTGATCATCATAATGTAAAAGCATATGTAAGCTGATATCATAGAACTTTAACACATGCATGATAAATAGAACTTTAATGACTACCTAGTTAACCCTAATTAGGTTCCAACTAAGATTTTTGGTCTCTAACTTTGGATTTGTTAGCTTTGGCTATGATTTATAGCCAACATGTTAAAATGGTCGAAGAATCAATCTAGGAGATATTTAGGGAATTTATAAGGTTTATTGAAGTTTGAGAGGAAAGATACGACCTGTCATTGCATTTGGTTGTCGTACATTATTTTTTTATGTTACGAGATAGATATTATCTCTTTCCATGTGTCCTTTCATTGCCTTGTATTATTATTTTAAATGATAGTTGTCACCTTCCATTGCTACATAAAGAAAACATGAGAGTACTCACAAAAAAACTACTAAAACTAACAGATCTAAATAGGAGATGCCATGAAAACAAGAGCTAAACAGGAATTTTTGAAGTAACTAGAAGAAAAACTAAGAATGCTAGCATATCAAGTATTCAAACGAAAAAGATGAGCGTCTCTATCCCAAACAAGGATGCTAGGTCCAATGACATTATTTAAGAAAGGAAAACAAAGGAAAACAAAATACAACAAAAGAAAAACAAGCAGACCCTCTAAGTAAACTTCATATGATGTGACCAAATAAAATTTTAGTTTCACGAGAAGTGACCTGATAGATAGTTGATGAAGAAGGGGATGCCTTGGGCATCCACAAGATTAGATGCTTGATTCTTCTAAAAAAATATGCTTGATGAACCACGGGGAAATCCCCAAGCTTTGACCTTGCACTCTTCTTGATCATATATATCACCTCTTCTCTTGACACTTGAAAACTTCCTTCACACCATACTCAAACAGTAATTCACATTAGAGGGTTAGTGCAACAATAAAAAAAATCCATGGGTTCTGTATGGAAAAAGTGCTATAGATACTTTTAAACATTAGCTACATCCACTGATGTTTCGTGAAGCAAAGAAATCCACTTGACATCGCAAAAGAGCCAATGCAAGAAAAATGGCAGAATCTGTCAAAACCAGAACTGCCTGTAAAGACGAATTTTTTTGGGGCACTTACGTTGCTCAAATCGAAAAATTTAAAGAACAAAAAAGTTGCGGAATTAGCCGAGGAATAAAAAAAATCAGGTCATTCTGATCTTCCTGGTTTTTTCACGTTTTTTTACGGTAAACAGCATAAATCTGTTTTCTGCGCAGAAATCCGAAAACCAACTCCAACTTTCGTCAGATTCTTTACTTGGCACTACTAAAACATGAAAATAAAGATAGAAAGGAGTTACTACAGAAGTATAAAACCCCTTTAATCAAATAAAACAGAGAAAAACAAAGCAAAAATAAAACCATGGGTTATCTCCCAAGAAGTGCTTTTCTTTAACGCCTTTTAGCTAGGCCGAGAAAAATGGAATCAAGTATTTTCATGTGAAGAAGCATCCAAATTGTAACTTGTTCGAATAAATGAATCTAAATGCAACTTCATTCTCTTTCCAGGAAAGTGTTCCATACCTTTCTTGAGTGGGAACTGGAATTTAATATTCCCCTCTTTCATATCAATAATAGCACCAACAGTTCTAAGAAAAGGTCTTCCCAAAACAATTGGACAAGAAGCATTGCATTCAATATTCAAGACAAGAAAATCAACGGGGACAAGATTATTATTAACCATGGTAAGAACATCATAGATTTTCATGGGCATAACAGAGATACTAGCACCAAGATCACATAGAGCATTAAATCAAAATCATTCACTTTGATTTTAATAATAGGTTCCCAACCATCATATAGCTTCCTAGGGATAGAGGCTTCACATCTTAATTCATCCTCTCTAATTTGCATGAGAGCATTTGTAATATTTTTTGTGAAAGCCCTATTCATAGCACTAGAATTAGGACAACTAGAAAGATTTTGTAAGAACTTAATCACTTCAGTTATATTGAAATAATCAAACTCAAGATAATTTTTATCAAAGACAATGGGACTATTTTCTCCCATGTTTCTAAAAATTTCAGCACAATTATCAGGAGCATTTTTAGCAGTTTCAGGCAATATTGCATTTTTAATAGAAGAAGTGGGAGTGTTTGCAACACCAATTACTTTACCATTGATAGTATAAGGTTTTATAGCATGAGAAGCTTCAGTTTTACTAGTGGTGGTAATGGTGCAAACATTAGCTATATTATTCTTTCTAGCTATTTCATCTTCTTTTTCCCATCTAGCATGCAATCCAGCTAACATTCTAACATTATCATCAATTCAAATTTGAATAGAATTTAAAGTTTTACTTTTTTAACATCATGAGGCATAACCTTTAGTTTCAGAAAATCAACATCAAGAGCAAGGCTATCAACTTTAGAAGCAAGAACATCAATTTTGCCAAAATTTTCCTCAACAGATTTATTGAAAGCAGTTTGTGTACTAATGAAATTCTTAAGCATGTTCTCAAGATCAGAGGGTACACTTTTGTTGCTATTATAGGAGTTACCATAAGAATTACCATAAGCATTGCTATTATTAGGAGGATATGGCCTATAATTGTTGCTACCAAAATTATTTCTATAAGCATTGTTGTTGAAATTGTTATTTTTAATGAAGTTCACATCAACATGCTCTTCTTGAGAAACCAAAGAGGCTAAAGGAACATTGTTTGAATCAATAGGAGCATGGCCATTAACAATCATAGACATAATAGCATCTAGTCTATCACTCAAAGAGGAGGTTTCTTCAACAGAATTTACCTTCTTACCAGTTGTAGCTCTTTCAGCATGCCATTCAGAATAATTTACCATCATATTATCAAGAATCTTTGTTGCTGCCCCCAAAGTCATGGACATAAAGGTTCCTCCAGCAGCTGAATCCAGAAGGTTTGTTGAAGAAAAATTCAGTCCTGCATAAAAGGTTTCGATGATCATCCAAGTAGTCAGTCAATGAGTGGGACAATTCTTTACTAAAGATTTCATTCTTTCCCAAGCTTTAGCAACATGCTCATAATCAAGTTGCTTAAAATTCATAATGCTACTTCTTAAAGATATAATATTAGCAGGAGGATAATATTTTCCAATGAAAGTATCTTTACACTTAGTCAAAGAATCAATACTATTTGTAGGCAAAGATGGCGACCATTCTTTAGCTCTCCCTCTCAAAGAGAAAGGAAACAATTTTAGTTTAATAATATCTCCATCTACATCTTTACATTTGTGCATCTCACATAGTTCAACAAAATTATTAAGATGGGCAGCAACATCATTAGTACTAACACCAGAAAATTGCTATCTCATAACAAGGTTTAACAAGGCAGGCTTAATCTCATAAAAATCAGCAGTAGGAGCAGGATGAGCAATAGGTGTGCTAAGGAAATCATTGTTGTTGGTTCTAGTAAAGTCACACAACTTAGCATTCTCAGGAGTAGTCATTTTAACAAGATTAAAAATAGGAACAAAACTACAACTAGAATAAGAACTATTTTTGTGTGTGTTTTTGATAAAGAGAAGCAAACAAGATAAAATAAAATAAAATAAGAAAACCAAAAACAAAGTAAAGAGATTGGAAGTGAGAGACTCCCCTTGCAGAAATTCTCTTCCTCCCCGGCAACGGCGCCAGAAAAATGCTTGATGCGTGTGAGCACACGTTCGTTGGGAGAACCCAAGAGGAAGGTATGAAGAGTGCGGCGGCAAGTTTCCCTCAGAAAGAAACCAAGGTTGAATCGACCAGTAGGAGGAAGGAGTAACTTTAGAAGGTTGAAGCAGCTGAGATGGAAGGGCGCGCTACCGGTTCATAAGCAACATGGAACCTACACAACACAATCAAATAACCTTGCCCCCAACGAAGCAGTGAGGTTGTCAATCTCACCGGTTTTGCTGGACACAAAGAGGTTAAACATATGGTGTGGAAAATAGTAGGAGAACAATATGAAAGTAGTAGTAACAGTATGAAAGCAGTAGGTATTTTATCAGTATGAGGAAAAAGGACCGGGGTCCACAATTCACTAGTGGTGTCTCTCCGTGAAAGATAAATAACATGTGTGGTGAACAAATCATAGTTGGGAAATTGACAGAAATGAAGGATGCAATATAGTGCATATGCAAGACATAAAGATTACTATATGATTCATGCAGGAATTACAACAAAATACATAGACCGTTATCCAACTACATCTATGACTAATAGTCCACCCTCTGAATATCATATGAACAAACGTTGGGTATTAAGTTGCAAGCAACAGATAATTGCAGTAAGCAAAATGTGTAACATAAAAAATAACATCATCCTTAGATAAAGCATTATTGCTTTCTCCCTAATGGAAACATCACATCCTCCATCTGTCACGTTTCTGTCACTCGAGCACAGATGCGAAGGAGGCATGAACCCACTATAGAGCATAAATACTCCCTTTTGGAGTTACTAGCATCTACTTGGCTAGGGCATCTACTATAACGGAGAGCATGCAAGATCATAAATAACATATGCATGAAGGTAACAGGATAGATTGATAATCAAAATGCATAGAATTCAACATTCATCAGATCCCAGCAAACACAACATGTAGCATTACATGAAGATGATCTTGATCATATTAGGGAGCTCACAAGATCTAAACATGAGGTACAAAGTGGAGAGAACAACCATATAGCTACTGCTATGGACCCGTAGTCCAGCGATGGACTACTCACGCATCACTTCAGAGGAGAGCATGGTGGTGTAGACCCCTCCGGTGATGAATTTACCTCCTAGCAGGGTGCCGGGGAGAGCTCCAGAATCCTCCCGATCTTAGGATGACGATGCTGGCGGCCTCGGGTGTTTTTCGGGATGAAGTGGAATATATTTAGGGTTTACATCTTGGGGGGAACAAATAGGCAAAAGGGCTGAGGCGGTGGAGGCCTAGGGGCCCCACACCACCCCACATCGCGGGCAGAGGCGCCGCCCTATAGTATGGCCCCCCTGAGGCCCCTCTCTGGGTCTCTCCGGGACTCCGTGGAACCTTCGGGAATTCTAAGAGTTCCGGGCTTCGAATTTTCCAATTCCGAGAATATTTCCAGAACAACTTTTCTTAAACTAAAAACATCAGAAAACAAGGAACTGGATCTGTGGCGTCTTGTCAATAGGTTAGTCCGGGAAATCAATAAAAATGACATAAAGTGTATAGCAAACATGTGGGAAAGAATAAGAAAACAACATGGAACTTAAGAAATTAGGGATACGTTTATGACGTATCAGATGGCTGTGATGAGAGGATCACATGCATTCACGGAGTATTAATGCTTTTCTCCGGTGCTTTATTAAAATGAGAACCTTAATTGCCAGTAGTTTCCCTTGAGTCCCCGCTACACCGGGCTGGTTGGACAGAAGATGTTGTGCAAGTTTCTCATTGCGAGCACATATGACTAAATTGGAACACATCCCTATGGTTTGCCTAGTACTCAGATGCTTTATTATTATCTATCTGCAATGCCCATATTTTGATTATTATATGAACTATCTTATCCATGCAACGCCCGTTCATCCATCCCTATGCCTACAATATTTTAATCCTGTTGTTTCCCACAATTGCTACCACTGTTACTATTTTACTCATGATGTTATTTTACTACGGCTACTGCTATAAACACCACTCAAAAACTGTAGCGAGCAAGTCTACTTTCAGGTGCAGCTGAATTGACAACTCATCTGTTAAGGCTTATAAATATTCTTTCGCTCCCCTGGTGTCGAATCAATAAATTTGGGGTTTACATGCCTCAAATACTATTGCAATCCCCTATACTTGTGTGTCATTAAGGCAAATCACCTCAGAAGTCTAATCTAGGGCTTCTGGATTCTTGCTCCGGCACCCTGCCGGAGAGGGGGATCGTCACCGGCGGCCTCCACATCGCCATGATCACCTCTGTATAGATGCGCGAGTAGTTCATCTCGGGATTACGAGTCCACAATAGTAGCTAGACGCTTGTGCTCTCCCTATGCCTCCATGTTTACAGTCTTGTGAGCTGCCTAAATGATCGAGACCATCGTTATGTAATTGTGCATGTTGTGTTTGCTGGGATCCGATGAACCATGAGATTATGATTATTGTGTTCATGTTAGTCTAAAATGCTTCACTTATATTTGTAGAGAGTTTTAACCGTGTCCTGCAATGCTCTATGATGTTTATGATTACCTTGGCCACATAGTTGTTTTCACCTTCAAGAGAGGGTTTATATGCTAGATAGTGGGTTCATGCCTCCTTGTTTCATGCGCTCGAGTGACAGAAATATGCGCAGGGTGGGGGGGGGTGCTGTTGCCACTAGGGAGAAAACATCGATGCTCTTTTCTACGGATGAGAACCACTGCTGACATTACGTATTGTTCTTAATGCATTTATCTGTTGCACACATAGCAATCACTTAGTTGCTACAACTTAATACCAAGGGATTTGCTGGATAGCTTTCTTGAGGTGGACTTTTAGATATGGATACATGTTGGATAGAGGTCCATATACCTTGACGTAATGCCTACAATGTGAGAACTCGTGAACTATATATCGTCATAATAGTATTGTTGTACATTCATGATTTGTCAATTGCCTAGCTGTAATTTGTTCACCCAACATTTTTGTTTTCTTTGGAGATACACCACTAGTGAACCTATGGTCCTCGGTCCTATTGTCCTCATATTTCAAACCTTATTTTGAGCACTTTTTATTATTGTTTCCTCGCTGTTCCGTTCTTACTTTTATTACTCTACAAGACTGTACATTTAATTCTCCCGTTTTCAGCAAGACCATAGAATTGACAACCTTCTGGAAAGTTGGGGCAAGAGAGAGTTTGTGCTTGTGTGCAGGTTCCCTTCTTGGTCAACATCGATAAACGGCACCGTTGATACAAGTAACCTTTATCGATACTACGAAGTGCTACTAGTTCGATAAACTCTGGTTCCATACTAGGGGAATATTTACACTAGACTACATCAGGATCACGTCAGCATTAGGTAACATAATTGTTTTAGTGAAGTGCAAAGTTCTATTTCATATTAAATTGGTTTGGTGACAAGACTTGATCAACCTTGTTAACAAATTGATTTTGAATGGATGAAACTAGGTTTTCACTTTGTCTCCCATTTGTTTCATCTGTTTCTTCCTTGTTCTCTCTTGTTTCCATTTTGTTTTCAACCTCTTCCACCTTGTTTCCTTTGTTTCCACATGTTTTTGTCGTGCCCAATTTCGTTTCCCTCTGTTTTCACCTCGTTTTCTCGTGTTTCCACTTGTCATTTGCATTGTAGCATGTCTTAGAACTTATGTGGAATTAGTTTTGGTTTTGTTTTCCATCACTTTGTAAACATTTTTCTGCGTTATAATTATTCATTGAAATTTTGGAATTTCTCAAAAAATAAAGTTTCGCGAAAAATTTCAGAAATATTATATCAATTTTTATGCATAAGAATGGGCAGAGTGGCACCTGGGGCAATGCAGGGGACTCACCTGTCACCCAGGAGGAGCCCGCGAGGCCATCCTACTTTTCATACATGGAGGACCCATCCTTGTTTTATCATGAGGGAGGATCTTCATCTCATCCACCTTCGATGGACGGACTCTCACTGTAGCAGGCGACGTGGGACATGCATCTCACACCATACGAGCAGTACGAGTACATGCAACAGCAGCATGATACGTCAGGGTGGAACCCCGGGAACGACCATTACCTGTAGGACAAAAGCCTAAGCTTGGGGCAGTACATATACGCTGACGCTTGCTTTATGATTCCTATTCATTATTAATATTGCCGTGTTACTTGATACTTTGTATATTCTTTTAGACATGCTAATATTTGTTTCTTATTTTATTTTCTTTAGTTGTTTTCTTCTTTGTTTTCTCGTTGTTTTCGGTTTTACTTCGTTTCTCTCTCTCTTTTTGTGTTCCTTTGTTTCCATTGAAAACCCCAAAAATATTTTAAGTTGATGTTTCCTCGTTTTTATTGTTCCTTGTCTTATTCAGAAAACACCAAGAACATTTTAATTGTTCTCTTCATTTGGATTCTTCTCTCCGCGTATTCCCTTTCTTCTGGTTTTCTTATTTCTCGGTTTGTCATATTTTTCCCCTTTTGTGTCTCATTGTTCGTGTTTTCTCTCCTCTTTGTTTGCTGTTTCCTAAGAACTCGAGAACAACAAACAAATTTCCTCGTTTTCTCTTTATTTCACCTTTGGAAAAACAACAAAAACATTTTCTCTTCTTCTTGTTATTGTATAGTTGTTTGCTGAGTTCAGCTCATGTCCACGGTGGCGCTTGCACTTTATTATTATCATTATTATCACCCGTGTGCAAGTGGCATATCAATAATGACGATATATGATGAAGTGGATGAGATTAGAAAGCTGGTATGAACTCCTTTCTCTTCATTTGCGTACATATGTTTATTCGCATGATCTTATATTAGCTTTTCATGAGAAATAGTTGTATGTATAATATTGCTTTAGTAGTTCATGCTTTCTTATGATGAGTCTCAAATGATTAGTAGTGCTGAATGTTTTATTCGAATGTCACATGTGTCATTTTGTTCATAAGATAGTATAGTTTGATGGTATTCCCCTCTGAAGAACTTATTTGCATTGACTTGGCACATGTTCACACATGTAATACTATAAATAAAGTCGATTTAAGCCTTAGTGATTTCTTATTTTCAGGGTTATAATATTACATCCATGCTTTATTCAATATTTGTTTTGTCGCAATGCATGATTATGACCGTTGTTTCTCTCCGTGTTGGTCGCTCCCCTTCTATTGCTAGCCTTCACACTCTACAAAGTATGAGCTGTACTTGTGCATCCAACTCCCCAAAACCAAAGTTTTCTAATGTGTCCACCTTGCCCACCTATATGTGGTATTCCCCCACCACTCCAAGTAAATTTCTCGTGTGCTACTGATACGACTCAAACGCATCTATAAATTTTGATACTCCATGTTTGTTTTCTATCCAATACCTTTATGTTTTCACATGTTTTCCTTTGTTTTCCACATGTTTTCTGGACTAACCTATTGACAAGACGACAGAGAGCCAGTTCATGTTTTTTTGCTGTTTTTGGTTTCAGAAAAGTTGTTCTGGAAATATTCTCGGAATTGGACGAAATAGAATCATAGGATCTCAAAATTCCAGGCATGTCAACGGAGTCCAAAGGAGACCCGGAGGGGGGCAATGAGGTGGCCACACCACCGGGTGGCTCCCCTGGCCGCGCCACCACATGGTGTGGGCCCCTCGGGCGCCCACCGACATCGCCCTTTTGCCTATTTATTCCCCAGAGGCATAAACCCTAAAATATCAAGCCCCCCATCAACGAAAAGTTCTGTAGCCCCACCGCCATCGCCGACAAGTTCCGGGGGACAGAAATCTCTGTTCCGGCGCCCTGTCGGGACGGGGAAGTGCCCCCGGAGCCATCTCCATAGACTCCACCGCCATCTTCATCACCGTTGCTGACTCCCATGATGAGGAGGGAGTAGTTATCTTCCGAGGCCGAGGGCTCTACCAGTAGCTATGTGTTTCATCTGCCTCTCCCATTGTGTGATCTTTATGTGATCACGAGCTTTGTAATCTAGTTGAATAAGTAGATGTTACTCTTCATCTGTTATGCTAATCAAGTGGTTTATTTATGAGATCTCCGTAGACACTTTCATCACGGTGTAAAGGTGACAGTGTGTGCACCGTGTGTATGGTTTATATATTTTGTGTTGGATGACCCTATGAAACCGTGGTGTTTGTCTCGAACCATGTAGGGATCATGGTGACAGTGTGTGTTACCTAGATGGGGAATGAAACTCTAAGGAGTGCTTTTGTAGCCCTACGCAATGATTTGTGTTTGTTATCCTACCGGAGAGTGGTTCGGAGTAGCACGATGTAGAAATGATATTTATGTATTAAATTATGTTATTATCGTTGAGAGTGTCCACTAGTGAAAGTATGATCCCTAGGCCTTGTTTATAAGAATTGAAACACTGTTTAAAATCAGTTCTGCTAGATGTTTGCTTGCTGCCATTTTTATTTCAGATTGCTATTATCACTTATAATCATCCATATTACTTGTATTTCACTATATCTTCACCACACTATTGCACCTATACAACTGACAATTGTATTAGGTGTGTTGGGGACACAAGAGACTTCTTGTATCGTAATTGCAGGGTTGCTTGAGAGGGATCTCTTTGACCTCTATCTCCCTGAGTTCGATAAACCTTGGGTGAACCACTTAAGGGAAACTTGCTGCTGTTCTACAAACCTCTACACTTGGAGGCCCAACATTGTCTACAAGAATAGAAGCGTGCGTAGACATCAGCTACCTTTAAACCTTCAAAATTGTTAACCTGATCTGTGTTCTTGTTTTAGCTCATGAGAAAGTAGTGTAAAGTTTATCATATCTTATGTCAAGCAAAGTTCTTCTCTCTTATTTCACCCGATGAGTATGGAATCGGTGCTCATCTAAAATTGCAAGAGAGCCGATGTAAAATAATATAATATAAAAGGCACATCTCCACGGTTTGATGAAAGCTGGTGGGTACCAGTGGATACGGTTAGCCCTGGGTTGTGAAAGGCAAGGTGGGGGAAGTGACAACCTTAATAAATAAATGAAAACCACTCTCAAAAGTCTAAACACTTTGCTTGAAATGGGTTATGATAGGTTTTTCATTACCATTTGTTGACATAGACATACACCTTTCACAAAAATGTTTTCAATACTTCTGTTTTATAAAATAAAAAGATCTAGCACATGAGTAATCCCTGCTTCCCTCTATGAAGGGCCCTTCTTTTACTTTTAGGTAGAGTCTCCACCTTCTTACTTTGTGCACCGGTTAGGAGAGCATGATTGTCATTGTGAGTATAATGTGCATTATCTCAAATATTATTATCTATTGCATGTTTATAATATAGTTTCTCCTGTAATTATTATATCTAGTCACCACTTGAGATTTTTTGAAGGTGTGTTGACATTTATGTTTTGCTACACAATTAAGGGCAAGAGGGATACCATCTTACCATGCTTTATAATGATCATTGCAACCTAGTTGATTTTATATTTTCATATTGTTTACTCCTCGTTATTTGTTCACTTTTCATGAGCATGAATTAGTTCGTAATATTTATTATCCTTATAGCAATTATCATGTACTTGTTAAATACTAATCATGGAATAGTCTTATAGACACCATCTTAATTGAAAAGTGTTTGGCAAAGTTTTCATTATCGTGTCCAATTTTTCAACCGGATTGCTTGAGGACAATCAATAAGCTAAGCTTGGGGGAGTTGATACGTTGCAAACTTATCTACTTTTCCAACCAGTTTTCTTATTGTTTTCCCTCGAATTTGCATGATTTGGATCAAACTAACACGGACTAACACTGTTTTCAGCAAAATTACCCTTGGTGTCAAGTTTTGTGCAGAAATTCAATTTCTTCAGAAAAATTCCAGAAATAATTTGGATCAAACTAACACGGACTAACGTCGTTCTTAGCAGAATTACCCTTGGTGTATAGTTTTTTGCGGAAATTCAATTTCCTCAGAAAATTCCAGAAACTATTTTCCCATGGAAGACTCCCGGAGCCCGAAGGACACGTGGAGGGAGCCACTAGCCCCCCAGGAGGGTGCTGGCTACGCCTGGTGGGTTCTTGGGGGCCTGGGACCACCCCCAGGTTCCTTTTTGGCATAAAGACTTCATCATCTTCGAAACATAGAAACCTCGAAGGATTTTCCCGAAAGCGATCCACAGCTCCGCCGACACCCGAAAACCTAGTCCGGGAGACGGAATTTCCTGTCTTGGCAACCTATCGAGACGATGATTGGAGGGATATCGTCGACATCGTCATCGCCGTCACCTTTCCATCAACTCTCCATGATTCCCCCTTCGATGTGTGAGTAATTTCCTAACGTAGGCAGAGGGGATGGTAGGGATTGGATGAGATTAGTCATGTAGTAGATCACTAGATTATTGGGGGCTTGATGCCTAGTATCCACTATTGTTGTTTATTGTCGTTGTTGCAAGGTGGGGTGCTTAATGCCCATCACTTAGGTTCCGAGTGCCATGATTTCAGATATGAACATGTTATGTTTTCATGAGTATAATTGATGTTTTGGATCATATCTACTGGTTGTTGATGACCCACAAGTATAGGGGATCGCAACAGTCTTCGAGGGAAGTAAAACCCAAATTTATTGATTCGACACAAGGGGAGCCAAAGAATATTTATGAGCATTAACAACTGAGTTGTAAGTTCAACTACACTTGAAAGTAGACTTGCCCGCAACAATTTATCACCGGTAACGGTTTTATAGCAGCAGTAGTAGTAATATAACAGAAAGAGTAAAATAGTAACATCAATAGAAATCGCGGAAAACAGCAGGATTAAAGTACCGTAGGCTTAGGGAATGGATGAACCGGCGTTGCATGGATAATATAGTACATATAATAATCAAAACATAGGCATTGCAAATAATAATAATTAAACATCCAAGTTCTAGGAAAACCATAGGCATGTTGAAAGATCATCTTCCGTTTGTATAATTAAATGAAAACATTCCTATTGGACTTATGTTTATTTGTTATACATGAAAATGACCAGGTTCATCAAATATACAATCTCTATGGGTTACAAATTTGTTTCGAATGAAAAGAGCTCAAAGTAACAAAACTGGGAAGTTATTTCTGCATGCAGCGGAGGCTCCGGTGAAACCACCGGAACCTCTGCCCCAGCCTTTTTCCCAGCACTGCCCAGGCGCGGGCATCCGCTGTGGGCTCCGGTGTGGGCTCCGCCAAAATGGCGTTCGGGTGCATAAGAGCGGAGTCCATAGCGGAACCTCTGGTGCACCTCCGGTGGGCGGAGAGTCCGGTGAAACCACCGGGGCCTCCTCTCTCTCCACTGCCCCACTAGAGGGCTGGCCTCCGGTGGCGCCTTCGCCAAAATGGCGTTCGGGTGGATAAGAGCGGAGTCTCCAGCGGCGCCTCCGGTGGACCTCCGCTCCACAGGATACAACACGAAGGAAAATGGGCCGCGCGGCTGCGCGCATATGAAGACCACAGGAGCCTCCGGTGCTGCACGAACTGCTCAACGGCCACATTGGGGAAGGGCTTTAAATACCCCTTCCCCTACCTCATAAATGCTAAGCTTTTCCCACTCTTTCTCCTAGCCATTAATGAAAGCTTCAACCTTCTAGATGTCCCTCTCCAACCACCCAAAGACTCCCTTACTTTGTGGAGAGCTAGAGGAGACCTAGATCCGCATTTCCACCAAAGGAATTTCAAATCCATCCACCACATCCTAGTAGATCTAGAATCCTACTTGAGGCCTAGAAACCTTAGTAGATCTTGTGCTTGTAGCTTCCACCTTGTTGCAAGAAGCTTCGGGTTGCTTGAGAGCCTCCATCCATCTTGTGGAGTGACCTCGAGCTCGTGTAAAGGTTTGGTCAACGCCTTCAAGTCGACCTCATAGTGGAAACGAGAATCTCCCTCACCGGAGAAGCTCAAGGAGAATAAGGTGTGCACAACCGTGCTATTGAGGAGTGCCAAGGTGGCTCCCCACCTCTCCAATGTAGACGTACTTCTCATTGAGAACGAACTACGGGAATCATATCCTTGTCTCCTTGTTTACACTTGTGGTTTATCTTGTTACCTTTCGTTTTACTTCCATTGCGTATCTTACCTTGTCCACGTAGTTTGCTCACCTAGTTGCACATCTAGAGAACCTTATCTTATCTTTCTTAGCCCTACTAAAAGGAAAAGAAAAGAAAAATTGGTAGTCAACCTATTCACCCCCCTCTAGTTGACCATAGTGCACTTTCAATTGGTATCAGAGCCTTGACTCTTCCTAAGGGCTTAACCGCCTAAGAGTATAATGGTCAACAAAAATGCGCCCGATGGTTCTAGTGCGGAAATCGCCAAAATGGCCGACACTATATCTAACCTACAAGAAATGGTTGGAACCATCCAAACCGAATTGTCCAAGGTTAGCTCTAGTGTTGGTTCAGAGGTTTCTAGCATAAAGAAGATGTTAGAGGCCATGATGGGAAAATCCAAGGAGTCCGAGGAACCACCTCTCACCGCCGATGATGTTAGCTCGGATGATGAGTCCATTCCGGACATCGCCAAAATGGAAGCTAACATTGCTTTAGCCAAGGCGAAAGCCAAGTCAAAAGCCGATAAAAAGGCTAGGAGCAGCGGGAGCTCCGAAGGCTCCAGGTCTCAATCAGCTAACGGTTCGAGGTCTCACTGTAAAGTTCCA
Organism: Alopecurus myosuroides; assembly: GCA_028641055.1. NCBI lineage: Eukaryota > Viridiplantae > Streptophyta > Magnoliopsida > Poales > Poaceae > Alopecurus > Alopecurus myosuroides. The sequence continues at coordinate 295,588,110 of CM054061.1, forward strand.
CCACCTCCCAATTATGATTCTATCCATCCCATTGCCACAATGCCACACATGGTTAATGTTGGAGTTCCTCCCATGCTTAACACTAATGAATTTTCATCTTGGAAGTTCGATATGGAGTCTCATATTTCGGGATCTTGCACCGCTTTGTGGAGAAGCATACTCCATGGATTTCACCCTCATGATGCAAGCAACTTGAATCCAATAGAAGATGTGGAATTTCAGCTCAACAATACCGCTCTTGTCACTATCCAAAAGTCTCTCCCAAGAGAGCATCTTGAACACATCCGCGGTATCAAGACCGCCAAGGAGGCTTGGGATAAACTTGACATCTTGTTCCAAGGCAATGCTAGCATCCAATCATCCAAGTATGATGTTGCTCTTGACAAGTGCGAGAACTTTTTTATGCTTGAAGACGAAAGTCCCGAGGAGCTATATATAAGATTTGTCACCCTTGGCAATCAATTAAGGGACTTTGGAAAAGAGGAAATCTCCGATGAGTGCATAAAGAGGAAGTTTGTCAAGGCCATAACTCCTTTCGAGAAGAACCTCTCCACTAGCATTCGAACAAGATCCGACTACAACTCCCTCAACTCCATTGGTGTTCTTAGCGAGTTCATAGCCATATCCCTATCTCACAAGAGCGCGGATGATGCTCTCGCTCGCTCAAGAGGAGTTGGAAAGTCTCCAAACCTTGCCTTGAAGTCTAAGGCGATTGCTAAGATAGAAGAAGTGGACGAGGATGATGAGGATGATGAGGACTATGAAGACACATACAAAGGTGCTCATAAGTGCATCGTTCTTTCCATGCATGGGTATTGGAAAAGATGGGAGGCTCACAAGGCTGGTGCTCCTAGACCTTCAAGAAACAAGATCTACAAGAAGAAGGGAGAGCAAACAAGGACATGCTTGAATTGTGGAAGTGCAAACCACTTCGTCAAGGAGTATCCTTTCGAGCCAAGAGGAGAGAATGAAGGGAAGCTTGTTCGCAAGGACAAGAACAAAGCTCCACAAAACAAGAATCTTGCTAGGAGAGTCCCAAGGGCTCTATATGTTCAAGAAGGCCCCACATTGGAAACATACTACTCCGGAGATGAAGGAGAAGATGAAGTCGTAGGTGTTTCCCACGTTGCCATAGCTACGAATTCCTCTTCATCGATCTCTCTATTCGAATCCCCTAATGAGAAGGCATTGATCGGACCTACATGTCTCATGGAAAAAGCCACCGCGGTAATATCTTCCACCTCCAAGTCTATTGCCACTAGTTCTCCCTCATTATTGCATTGATCTTGGTTATGTAGTATTGAAGGTGAAACTAAAGAAAAGGTAAAGGCCCTTTTGAGGCAACTTGATGGTGCTAACTCTCTCATACATAAGAAGGAGGAAATCATCATGACTTTGGAGAGCCATGGTGGTAGCCACGAGAAACATGATGACGATCTTGTAAAAGCTATTGAAAAAGAAAGATCCATGAGGGCCTCTCTCGAAGAGAGACTATCTAGTCTAGAGGAGACTTATGATATTAGTGTTTCCAAACTTAGTAAAGATAATGAAAAAACTCTTGTTTACTTAAGATCTTTGAAGAAGAAGAGTTGAAGCTAGGAATAGCTCATGAAGAACTTGTTGAGAATCATGAAAAACTACAAAAGGAGTTCATGTCTCTTAAAGAAATTCATGACAAACTCACCAAGTCTCGAAATAATCTTCTAGCTCAACAATCTAATAAGCAAGTTAAATCTTCGTCTAGTAGCATTGTTATCATGCCTACCTCTTGCACTACGACTAACATTGTATGAAGAGAGAAAATTCTCAATGATGCCATAAGCTCTCAAGGAGCCAAGAAAGGTAAAGAAGGACTTGGCTTTGTTGCCAAGTGAAAGAAGAAATCCAAGAATGACACTTCCTCCTCTCAAAATGTTGTCTTTGTGAAAGAGGGAGAGGCGACCAAGGAGAAGGAGAACAACGCCATTGTGGGTGGTGATACCTCTAGGGGGAGAATCACTCACAATGATTTCGCCGGAAAATATAACCCATCTTATGTTCTTATGAAATCTAGAGATGGACATGTTTATGCTAAATACGTTGATACATATTTTGGTGACGATTATCATTGGACTATTTGGGTTCCTAAGACCCTTGTTACTAACAAAAGAGGACCCATTGAAGGATGGGTACCTAAATCAAGAAATTGATCTCTTGTAGGGAAGTGCTTCCGGGTCGGGTAGATGGATGGTGGATAGTGGTGCATCCCAACATATGACCGGAAGCTATGACACAATGAGTAATATTGAACCTCCATTACCTCATCTCAATTGCGTTACTATTTGTGACAAGTCTGAGCATAAGGTATTGGGACGAGGAAAGGTGGCTATCTCAAATGATTTATCAATTGAGAATGTTCTCCTTGTTGAGTCCCTTGGCTATAACTTGATGTTCGTTCTTCAACTTGCAAATTGTTATTTTACCTCGTTCTTTAATAAAGAGAATGTGATTGTCACTTGGGAAACAACTCTTAAAGAAGCCTTTGTTGGGTTTGTCGAGAACGACATGTATGTAGTGAACTTCTCTAAAGGAGACACGTGTGCTACGACATGCCTAATGGCTAAAGTTGATGTGGGTTGGCTTTGGCATCGCCAGTTAGCCCACACCAATATGAGAATGTTGCATGACCTTCAAAGTGGAAATCATGTTCTAGGACTAATCAAGTCTAAGTTTGCTAAAGATTGTGTGTGTAGCTCTTGTGCCCTTGGGAAGCAACACGGAGAACTTCACCCAACCAAGGCTACCATCTTGTCGTGGGATAATCACGGCAGACGTTACCGGGGGTAACTGATCTTGGGGCAAGACGACACAGGCGTTTGGGAGAGGGTTTAGCTCAGAGGAAAACATGATGCAACTCGATCTGGTAGCCGGCAATCAAAGTCGCCGAGTCTCCGATCTTGATATAATAACTCAACTCTGGGATTACACTAGATGCTCGATATCAAGCGATATTGCTAGGGTTCTTAGATCTCTCTCTAAACTAGACCTAGGGGTGGGTTTATAAAGCACCCGTACCCCCTCGGCCCTAGTCTCCAAGGCGCAGCTTGAATCCTATCCGGACACCGCTTATAAACCCTAACTTTCCTTACCGTAACCCACAATCCGGGTTACGAGGCCTACAAACTTTGGGCCTTCCAGAAGCTTCATTATTTTTAACCAAACTGCGCACCATGTTCCTTGGGCCGGGTTACACCTTGGAGTTGGCCTACCAGGTTATTATCCCCCCATCAGTAGTCCCCAGAATAGCTTGGGCTTCACAGATCCTCCTTGAAGCGCTCGCTATTCCCTGCAAAGATATCAAACACACAGGCATATGGAGGCCGGGTTAAGATGCTTTGATATTCAGCTAGGCCTTACTCCATGGCGGCCATGTAGTAACCCGGGTTTTTCCTCCAAACACTTTGGTTTAATTTTCCAGGTCCAAACCCTAATAAAAATGCCAAGATCCCATACTCGATAACCGATCCTGATATCACGGGGTAGATCTCCTTCTTTCTTTTATCCAAATGCTTTGCTCAATACTTGGCGCATATCTCGCAGAATCCACGTAGATAACCATTACCCCACAATTTCCGGTTTCCGGCCGTTGAGATAAACTCACCCCCACCTTATAAATAGTGCTCAGAGGGTAACCCTAAGCCCATCTCTCCGCCTCAGCATCCCCTTTCCTTCCTTGCTCCTTACACCCTTGCAATACCACCGCAAGAAGCTCGTGCACGCCGTCAAAGCAAGATCGCCGCCGGCCGCGCTCGCCCTCGAGCCAGCTCGCGCCGCCGTCGAGCGTCATCATCACGCCTTTACTCCTCTCGCCAAGAATTGCGAAGGGGCATTCGAGCCACGCCGCTCGCCGCCGTCGCGCTAGGCTCCAATCTTTCCAGTAAGCCTCTTGCAGCCGTTTAATTTAGCCCCGCAATTTTTCAATTCATCCAGGATCGGATCTAGGTCAACCCATGAGTCATTCTTCCGATTGCATCAAATTAGATCGATTCGATGCTCGCCAACTCCTTTAACCACCTGCTAGATAGTTACAACTCATCCTCCTACCATCATTAATCACCAAATCTCCTGTAAAATCGCTCGCAAACTTTTCCATCTAGATCCATTCCTCGATTTTCCGCTCATTGCGTTAACACCCGGAAAATCCTCCTTTTCCAGCTATTTTGCTTGCAGTAGACACATGGGCAACCATCCATCTTCCCCAAATGCCTTTCCATACGTAAGTGACCAATAATTTCCACAATTGTACTTAACACCCGGATACCTTGTAATCTCCACTTCATAGCGTGATACCCGGATAATTCTTAGCTTCATACTTTCTTGATACCTTATACTCGGATAATCCAACACTTCCGGGTCTTATTTCCTATGCCTCTTTTTCTTGTGTTTCAGGTTGATCCCATGGCTCCCAAACGTCAAGGAAAACAGCCGACTCAGGCGAAGACTACCCAAACCATATCCGCCAACTGGGGGCGTTCCACAGCTACGAAGGCCAAGCTGGACGAGCTAGCCGAATTAGGAATTCTCCCTTCCCAGAAGGACATTCACTGGAGGGAGCCGGGCAACGAGACCCGGCCCACACCCGCCGATAACGAGGTAATCTGCTTCGTAGAGCATGTGACCCGGGGATTCCGTCCTCCGGGTCACCCTTTCTTCAGGGAAGTTTTAAGCCATTATGGCCTCCGGGTATTCGACATAGGGCCTAACTCTATGTTTAATATTACCCACTTCATCGTTCTATCCGAGTCGTACTTGTGCGTGCCGCCAAGTTTGACTCTCTTCATCGAACTATTCCAGTGTAAGCCGTGCCGCGAAAGTGGTGACGGAGCACTTCTTACTTGTGGCGGGGTATCCATCCAACGCCGCAAGAATTCACCGATGCCAACCCTCAACTTGAACTCCCATGTCAAACATTGGCAGCTGTCTTTCTTTTATTGTCACGATACCTCCCCAGACGGCGAAAAGAAACTGCCGGGTTACTCGGAAAGCCTCCTCGAACCTTCCGAGTCTTTCAATGCCTTTGCACCAGACTCAGACAGGGAGGCGATCCTTCCCTCGTTAGCCAAGATAGCCATCCTCTCAGCCCAAGGCCCCCTCGGGCTAAATTTAGTAAAAACATGGGTTGATTTTCGGATCCAACCCAACTCCATCCGCACCAAATTGATGTGCGAGTATTCGGGGCACACCACAGATGCACTCCGATACTCCACCAAGAGCTTTGCGACCGGCGACACCAACAAGACCATCAAGGGCTTCTTGACAGAGAAGCTAGAGGTGATAAAGGGCATCACCGGGTTACCCCCGTTCACTCGGGAAAACCCGGCTCCAGCGGTAATATCTGATATTCATAACTTATCTTCACATTTTGACTTGATACAGCTCCTGACCCTTAATCTCGTTCTTTTGACTTAGGCTGATGACCCTTTCTGGAGAGTTGAACCCTCCCCCCCTTCTAGAGACCCGGAAGAAGAGGACGAGCCGGCTGATGATAGTGAAGGTATTTGCACAGAATTTGTATAGCTTTACTTGTATTATTTTCCTCCCGTTCACCTTTTTTTCAACGAACACACACCCGGTTCGCAGGGCTGGAGGACGAAGGTGAGACCAACGAGGATGACCCGGAGGCAACCGAGTCTGACCAAGAAGCAACAGTTGGAGCCAAGAGGAAGGCCAGGGGGGCAGTGTCCAAGGTTCCTTTTTCCTCATTATCCTCTGAACCTTACTCCTTTGACGCCATGCGACGACTTAACCATCAATTATCAAATTCGTCGTGCTTGAAGGATTCTTTCCCAGCCAAACGCAGAGTAACTCGGAGCTCCCCGGGTGAAGATCCCCTTAACCCGGGCATCTCTACCCCCTCGGTCCATCGTGCCAGCGTTCCTCCGTCCCCTCCTTCCGACTCTCCTCGACGCCACCCTTCTCCTAACCATCCACGTGCCGGGCAATTCCGGGTTCCATTAGTGGTCCCTGTGACGACCTCATCTGCTTCCAGTGGCGAGCTCCCGCCGGACTATACCGTGAATGCCGGGTAAGTTTTTTGCTACATGATTTCCTTTTACGTCTGACAAGTTTTCGCTCAAGCCACCGTCGTCACTAATAACTGCCTTTTCTCATCTTTCTTTCAGCACTCAAGTCACCGTCAGTGACCCGGAGAATGCAGAGGCGGATAACCATCAGGCAGAGAAGCCGATTGAGAACGTAGACGCCGCGACTGGCGGTGATACGGCGAATAACCAGGAACAAGGCCCTCTGAACAATCCGCTTCCCCGAACCACCGGATCTCCTTCCTCATCGGAACCAGTGGACGAGGAGATCGAGGTTCTGGATACAAGGATGGGTTCTCCCAACCCGGGTACTCAAATTGTCCGGGTCTCGACCCCAAGGGCGGGGAGAGCTCCCCCACCAAGCGACCAGGCTGCCGGCTCTTCCGGTACTCGACCGGAGGAACTAACGTTTGCCCAGATGCTGGAAAACCTGCGCACTTTAAGGGCTAATGAAGAAAACATCTTGGGGGCTTTAATAGCCAAACACGAGGTAAATCCGACTGATATTGCTTGTGCCCTTATCCAGTCCCCAAGTTCCGAGTGAATTGATTCATAATTTGCTTGGGACTTTATTACACAAGCGACTGATAACTTGCCCCTTTACCCGACTAATCCTTGTTTGCATCCATGCAGTCTTTCGTGACTCAATCTGAGGAGAAACTGGCAGACGCTACCAAGCTCGTTGAAAAGGAGGTAGCTTTGCGTGAAGCAGCCGAGGCTGAAGCCAGGAGGAATAGGCTGATAATGAGGAAATATAGGAAAAGGGCTCACAAAGCAGAAGATGATCTAACAAGCCTTTCTGTCCAAATATCAGACACATATCGTGCTTTACTTGGTACGTTTCCTCCTCCGGGTTTATCCTTTTGATAGATAGCAAGAGTTTTCCCGACTTACGTTTCCATTTTTTCAGGCCCAGACGAAACCATGCCGGAAGAGGATGACATTGCCAAGCTGAAAACCATGAAGAGCGTTATCCGGCAGCTATGTGCCGGAACCAAATGGATCCTTCAGGAATTACGGTGGCCGGGTAAAGGACATGTTGATCTGAAGAGGATGCTGGATGCCTTCTCCACTATTCCTGAGTGGATTTGGCACTGGAAACGCTCGTCTTGCCGGGTTGGAGTGACCCGGGGGCTTGCACTCGCCAAGGCTTATTTCCCCAAGCTCGAGCTAGTGAAGCTTATGGGCGGCTTCCCAGAGTTCAAGCTTGATGGCTCCAAGTTCTTGGTGAAGGATTTTCAGGCCGTCCAAAAGGAGGTCCGTTACCCGGCCAGCGTGATCGCTGACGACCTGGATGTTAATATCCTTGTTCCAGCATATGATGCTGCTGGTGAAGCAATTAAGTCAGATCTTCCCGAGCCGTATGATATGCTGGCTCGGTGGAAGGAGGAAGCTGCTGCGCTGAGGGCGGAGGCTGCCAAGAAGCAAGCTGAAGCCGGCTCTGCCCCCGCTACCTCAACACCAGTCGTTCCACCTCCTGCACGGGCTGGTACCGCTGATCCGGGTGCTGCTGCTACCACCAATGATGGCAAGGGCAAGGCCAAGATGAACGCCGAGTGACATCTGATCTCTAATGCCTCTTCTTATGCACCGGTCGGTCAACATGCTGTTTAAACAGTTATATTTTGGGTGGTGCGCCTGTGCACCTTTGATATCTTTTCACCGGGATTTTGTAATGCACGCTAAGGTCTTGATATACTCTATGCCTCTTCCGGCCTTTTTAAATTTATCTATTATTGAGCTCATCTGTTCTCGAAATCCGGCTTTCTTTATTGTTCCTTTTGTGAAGACTCGATTTCCGGGTCTCATGGGTATTGACAAGCGGATTTGCTTCTAAGTCCCCAAGTCCCCAAGACTCGGATATTTGGGTTTTTGGAATTCTACAAGTAAGCAATTTTTTCTCTGTTCAAGATTTCAAGTCACCCGGACCCGGATCTCCAAGTCTAGGACACTTGATCTTGAAAGGGGAACGAACTGCCTACTGCTAAATTCAAAAAGATCCCTGAGTTGTTTCACATAGGATTTGAAGTTATGCTTAATAATCGTTGAGTTTCCAGCTGTTTAGCCTTGTACTCTGCATAACTTGTGGTTTAGATGACCCTTTTGACTATCTTGTACTGTAAGCCGGCTTTCGCGTGGATACCATGTTGTTACATCTATACGAAAACGTAGCCAGTCAAGCCCCGCCGGGTTTCATGACTGACCGTAATCGTAAGCGAACAAATCATGCCACTTTAATGCGAGTCACATCGAGCTTAAGTAAGAATAGCCAAGAAATTTGGACTTCTTTGTCCGGTTATAAGATTGTAGCCGTACTCGTTTGCAAGTAATCGGCCCTTATAACTCATAGGCATCATGGCCGGGTCTTTGAGTTTGTAACTGTGCTATTCAAGCGACCAGCCCACAAGACCTAGATATACGCATCATACTGAGAGTACATAACCTGATAATAACCATCTCTTTTCTTGATAATCACCTCTTTACTTGATATGAAAAATCTAGGTCAGCAAGCCGCCTCATTAAAAACCCGTCCAGTCCCCAAGGGTACCCTGGATAGGAAAAGAGTACGTCTGAAAACCTGCTGCCTGTTACATCGTTCCATTCCATATGCCAATACAATTTTTGCTAAGTATAATATGGACGTAGCTGAGCCACGTTCCACGGTCTGTCTCTTTCTTGCATAGATGAAGTGGTGTGAGCGGTGTCATTAACTGTGGTCGACTCTTCCCTTGCATCTATCAAGTAATATGACCCATTATGCAAATTCCGGCTTATGATAAACGGTCCTTCCCAGGGTGGTGATAACTTGTGCTTTCCTTCGTTCGACTGTACCAGGCGCAGAACCAGGTCTCCTTCCTGGAAGACCCGGGTTTTCACGTGCCGGCTATGATACCTTCGTAAATCCTGCTGATATATGGCTGATCTTTCCAGGGCTTGTTCCCTTTGCTCTTCTAACATATCCACGGCATCTTGCCGGGTCTTTTCATTCTCCACTTCGACGTATGCTGATACTCGTGGTGAATCGTGGATAATATCACTCGGTAGTACTGCCTCCGCGCCATAGACCATGAAGAAGGGTGTCATCTGAGTAGATCTATTAGGCGTAGTATTGATGCCCCAAACCACAGAAGGGAGTTCTTCGACCCATGCGCCAGCTGACCTGATACAGGGAACTCGTAATCGTGGTTTTAACCCGCGAAGCAATTCTTGATTTGCCCTCTCCACTTGTCCGTTGGCCTGCGGATGAGCCACTGACGCGACGTCAAGTCGGATTCCATTGCTGCCACAGAACTTCTCCATCTCACCAAGGGACATGTTGGTTCCATTGTGGCTGTGGGGATACCCGAACCGGTAGATAATCCTCTTCAGGAACTTGACTGCTGTGGCTGATTCGCAATTAGTAACTGGCATAACCTCAACCCACTTGGTAAACTTATCAATAGCCACCAAAAGATGTGTCTTCTTGCATGGTGACATATGAAAGGGGCCAACCATGTCCATACCCCATACAGCGAACGGCCAAGTTAACGGGATGGTCCGCAACTCCATAGCCGGCACATGGGTTTGGCGAGCGTACCTTTGACATCCGTCACACCTTGCTACCAATCGTTCCGCATCTGCTAGAGCCGTGAGCCAGAAAAATCCGTGTCGATAAGCTTTAGCCACAAGAGATCTTGTGGACGCGTGATGTCCACAGTCGCCTTCGTGGATTTCCTTAAGAATCTGTCGGCCTTCTTCTGGCGCTACGCAGCGCAAAAAGACCCCTGCTGCGCTTCTCTTATATAATTCCCCATTGATGATAGAATATCCCTTTGCTCGCCTCAAAATTTGCCTTGCTAATACCTCCTGCTGTGGTAACTCGCCTCGCGATAGGTAAGCCAAAAACGGTTCTGTCCACTCGGGAATAGTACGTACAGTGGCCACAAGCCCTGAATCCGGGTCTTGATTTGCCAATTCCTCCTCTGACTCGGTTTTAACTAATGGTCGCCATAATTCATCCAGGAAAACGTTAGGTGGAACCGGCTCTCTGCGCGAGCCGAGTCTAGCGAGTGCGTCGGCTGCCTCATTCTTTCTTCTGTCTATATGCTCCACCTCATACCCGGAGAAACATCCTGCAACCCTATCAACTTCCCTGCGGTATGCTGCCATAGTTGCGTCCTTTCTATCCCAAGTTCCTGACACCTGTTGTACCACAAGGTCCGAATCTCCGAAGCACCGTATCCTCTTGACGTTCATCTCCTTGGCTGCCTTTAGGCCGTGCAATAGGGCCTCGTATTCGGCCACGTTGTTGGAACAGTCAAAGTGAGTTTGTAGTACGTAACTCAATTTATCTCCTTTGGGTGACGTTAGCACCACCCCAGCTCCTGATCCCTCGTATTGCTTAGATCCATCGAAGTGCATGATCCATGATTCGGAATTTGGAACCGTCGCAGCCATGCCTGTATGTGTCCAGTCGTTAACGAAATCAATTAAAGCTTGGGATTTGATTGCTGACCTGGGTTCGTAGTTGATGTGATAATCCCCCATCTCTATCGCCCACTTGGCTATTCTTCCCGTCGCGTCCGAGTTTCTGATGATATCCGACATTGGTATTGAACTAACCACTGTTATGGGGTGTTCTTGGAAATACGGCTTCAACTTCCGGCTAGCCATAAAGACCCCGAACACCAACTTTTGCCAATGCGGATAGCGCTGCTTTGCTTCTGATAATACCTCGCTGACGTAATAAACCGGTCTCTGAACCGGGTAACCCTTCCCATCCTCTTTGCGCTCCACAACAACTACTGCGCTGACGGCTCGGGGGCCAGCTGCCACGTATAGCAACATAGGCTCTTTAGGACCCGGAGCCGCTAGTACTGGTGCTTCAGATAACTGCTTCTTTAGTGCCTCAAACGCCTCATCCGCCTCTTGATCCCACACGAATTTATCTGATTTCCTCAAGAGCCGGTACAAGGGTATTGCCTTTTCTCCGAGTCTGGATATGAATCGGCTCAAGGCTGCTACGCAGCCCGTGAGCTTTTGAACATGCTTCAAAATTTCCGGTTTCTTCAGACTCTGGATGGCCTTGATTTTATCCGGGTTTGCCTCGATTCCTCTCTCGGAAACTATAAAGCCGAGTAATTTCCCGGCTGGAACTCCGAACACGCACTTTGTCGGGTTAAGCTTCATCTGGTACCTCCTCAAGTTTTTGAACGTCTCCTTTAGATCATCGATAAACGTCTCCGCCTTCCTGGTCTTGATGACCACATCATCCACATAGGCATGGACGTTGCGTCCAATTTGGTCCTCGAAGCACTTTTGAATACACCGTTGGTAAGTTGCACCGGCGTTCTTCAATCCAAACGTCATAGTTTTATAACAGAAGGCCCCAAAAGGGGTTATGAATGATGTTTTCTCCCAATCCTCCCTCTTGAGCTTAATCTGATGATACCCGGAATATGCGTCCAGGAAGCATAATAGATCGCTTCCAGCTACTGCGTCTATAATCTGATCTATCCTTGGTAGCGCGAATGGATCCTTTGGGCAATGTTTGTTGAGACTCGTAAAATCAATGCACATCCTCCACTCGTTGGTCTTTTTCATCACTAGAACCGGGTTTGCCAACCAATCCGGGTGAAATACTTCCATGATAAAGCCGGCTGCCAATAGCCGAGCGATCTCTTCGCCTATAGCCTTCCTACTTTCCTCATTCATTTCCCTCAAACCCTGCTTCACCGGTCTGGACTTGGGATCCACATGTAAACTGTGCTCGGCCAGCTCTGTAGGGATACCCGGCATGTCGCTAGGTGTCCAGGCGAACACGTCTGCATTTGAACGAATAAACTCCACAAGTGCCTTCTCCTGCTCTTTTCCCAAATTAGACCCTATGGTAAACTGCTTAGTGGAATCACCTTCGACAAAATCTATCTTCTTGGTGTCTTGTGCTGCCTTGAATTTTGCTCTCTCATCCTCAGTATTCGGCTTTTTCAAGGCTGTTCTATCATCCGGATTTACTTGAGACCGGTAATATTCGAGTTCTTCCTTTCTGCATGCTTGCTCGGCCATAACCGAATCTCCTTCGTCACACTCGGCCGCTATATCCCGGTTCCCATGTATGGTGATGGTCCGTTTAGGACCCAGGATTTTTAGCTGCAAATACACGTAGCACGGCCTAGCCATGAATTTGGCATAAGCCGGTCTTCCAAACAGCGCGTGATAAGGACTGCGCAATTTGACCACCTTGAACGTGAGCCACTCAACCCGATAATTATCCGTCGATTCTCCAAAAGCAACCTCCAAGGTGATCTTTCCCTCGGGGCTCGCCGAGTGACCTGGCACGATCCCATGAAAGATTGTCGAGCTTTTCTATAACTGGGACTCTTTAAGACTCATCCGTAAGAAGGTTTCCCAATAAAGGATGTTGATGCTACTTCCACCGTCCATCAGGACCCTCTTCAGTTCGTAACCATTAACCTGTGGAGCAACCACCAATGCCAAGACTCCTGGACGCTCTACTTTTTCCGGATGATCTCTTCTACTCCACGTTACCTCTTGTTCCGCCCATCTAAGGTATCCCGGCGCGGCCGACGAAACCGAGTTTGCCGCTTGCTTTAATGTCTCTTTGTTCCTGCTAGAAGTTCCTGTAGTATGCACATGATATTGTCCTTTTAAATCAGGCGTACGTACCATACCGACGAAGATGTTGATCCGGCCGACCGTCACCATAGATCCGGACTCGAGGTGATCCGACTCTGGCCCCCAGCCGGAATCGTCCACCATCTTTTCTCCTTCGCGGTCGATGTAGATCTCGCCCACGACAAGATTTTCCATGTTCTTCCGAGCTTCTCCCGTGATGTAAACACCTTTGGACGCAGGCCCCACGGTGGGCGCCAACTGTCGTGGGATAATCACGGCAGACGTTACCGGGGGTAACTGATCTTGGGGCAAGACGACACAGGCGTTTGGGAGAGGGTTTAGCTCAGAGAAAAACATGATGCAACTCGATCTGGTAGCCGGCAATCAAAGTCGCCGAGTCTCCGATCTTGATATAATAACTCAACTCTGGGATTACACTAGATGCTCGATATCAAGCGATATTGCTAGGGTTCTTAGATCTCTCTCTAAACTAGACCTAGGGGTGGGTTTATAAAGCACCCGTACCCCCTCGGCCCTAGTCTCCAAGGCGCAGCTTGAATCCTATCCGGACACCGCTTATAAACCCTAACTTTCCTTACCGTAACCCACAATCCGGGTTACGAGGCCTACAAACTTTGGGCCTTCCAGAAGCTTCATTATTTTTAACCAAACTGCGCACCATGTTCCTTGGGCCGGGTTACACCTTGGAGTTGGCCTACCAGGTTATTATCCCCCATCACATCTCCACCACAAGAATTCTCGAGCTCATTCACTTAGATCTCTTTGGTCCACTATCTTATGATAGTCTCGGAGGAAAGAAGTATTACTTGGTGATTGTGGATGATTATTCAAGATATTGTTGGATGTATTTCTTCAAGACGAAAAGTGAAACTCAAAAGACAGTCATCGAGTTCATCACTCTAGTGGCGCGCCAACACAATGCTTCCATATTGGCCATCGGTAGTGATAATGGATCAGAGTTCAAGAACTACACCGTTGAGGGTTTTCTTAGTGAAGAGGGCATTGCTCATCAATATTCTACTCCTTATACCCCTCAACAAAATGGTGTCGCGGAGAGAAAGAACCGGACTTTGATGGATGCGGCCAGGACCATGATTAGGGAGTTCTCTTCTCCCTATTACTTTTGGGCCGAAGCCGTCTCCACCGCATGTCATGCTACCAACCGGTTATATCTTCGCAAGATCTTGAACAAGACTCCCTATGATATTCTCACGGGCAAGAAACCGGATGTATCTTACTTCAAGGTCTTCGGTTGCAAGTGCTTCATTCGCAAGAAAGGTAAACAGTTGTCAAAATTTGAGACCAATTTTTATGAGGGCATTTTTGTTGGCTATGCCACAAACGCTCACGCCTATAGAGTCTACAACAAGTCCACCGGACAAGTTGAAAAAGCTATAGACGTGGTGTTTGATGAGGATAACGGCTCCCAAGGGGGGGGGCGTATAGATCATGGTGTTGTAGGAGATGCAATTCCTCCCATCGTCATAAGAAGAATAGGGATTGGTGAAATAATCCCCATTGAGGGTTACCGGATGATGGAGGGAGAAGGACTATGCCCCACTCAAGTGGAGCCATTGACTACACCCATTGATGATCAAGCTACTCAACAAGATGCACCAAGCCCTCAAGCTAATGATCAAGGTCAAACGAGCAATCAAGGCCAAGCTACTCATCCTAATCATGATCAAGGTTCTATCATTGTTGAGAAAGCTCAACCTAGTGGTGATCCTTCACCCATCATTGATCAAGGACGAAATGAAGATGGACATGTCTCCGATGAAGAAGGTGATTCTCAATCTATATCCAAGGAATCTTGGGAGGAGATGCTAGCTCGTAGAGCAAAGAGAAGGCTAGAGAATCTTGAACGAGCGGGTCACATGGAAGACAAGATACTTGGGAAAGTTCGTGGAAGGGTTGTCACTAGGAGGCAATTGACGGATTTTAGCAAGGCTCATGCTTTTTTCTCTTTCATTGAGCCCGAGAAGGTCTATGAAGCACTCGAAGATCAAGATTGGCTTGAAGCCATGCATGATGAACTCAATAACTTCGAGCGCAACAAAGTGTGGAAATTAGTGCCAAGAACCAAGGATTGCAAAAATGTTATTGGCACCAAATGGGGTGTTCAAGAACAAGCAAGAAAAAGATGGTATTGTCATTCGCAACAAGGCAAGGTTGGTGGCTCAAGTTTTTTCTCAAGTCGAAGTTATTGACTTCGGTGAAACCTTTGCCCCAGTAGCTCGTCTTGAATCCATTCACATCTTACTTGCTTATGCATCTCATCATAATTTAAGTTACAACAAATGGATGTTAAGAGTGCTTTCCTAAATGGTCCCATCAATGAGTTAGTATATGTCAAGCAACCTCTGGGTTTCGAGGATCCCAACCACCCCGATCATGTCTATAAACTCGATAAGGCACTCTATGGACTTAAACAAGCTCCACGTGTGTGGTACGGGCACCTTAAAGAGTTTCTAGTAGATCGCGGGTTTAGTGTTGGTTTAATCGATCCCACCATCTTTACCAAGACGGTTGGAGGTGACTTATTCATATGCCAACTCTATGTGGATGACATCATTTTTGGGTCTACTAACACCTTGTTCAATGATGAGTTTTGCAAGCTTATGACCGATAGGTTTGAGATGTCTATGATGGGAGAGTTGGAGTTCTTCCTTGGCTTTGAAGTGAATCAATATCATGAAGGAAACTTCATCAAAAAAGCCAAATACACTCAAGACATGCTGAAGAAATTCAATATGCATGATGCCAAGCCTATGAAGACCCCCATGTCCACAACCACCGACTTGAAACCCGACCCCAACGGTAAAGAAATAGATCAAAAGGTATACCGCTCCATGATTGGATCTTTGCTCTACCTTTGTGCATCTAGACCAGATATCATGTATAGCGTAGGTAAATGTGCAAGGTTTCAAGACTCTCCGAGGCAAAGTCATTTGGAAGCGGGGAAATGAATCTTTCGATATTTAGTTCATACCCCAAATTTTGGTCTTTGGTATCCCAAGGGTTCAAGCTTTCATCTCATTGGGTATTCAGATGAGGATTATGCGGGAGAGAAGACGGATAGGAAGTCCACATCCGGGGGTTGCTAATTCCTTGGCCGCTCCTTAGTATGTTGGTCTTCAAAGAAGCAAAATTGCATTGCTCTCTCTACCACCGAGGCTGAGTATATCTCCGCGGCAAGTTGTTGTGCCCAATTTCTTTGGATGAGCCAAACCTTGAAGGATTATGGTATTCATTTTGACAAGGTGCCTCTTCTTTGTGACAATGAGAGTGCTATCAAGATCGCCTACAACCCCGTTCTTCACTCCAAGACGAAGCACATTGAGATCCGTCATCATTTTATTCGGGATCATGTTGGGAAGGGTGATATTGATCTCACCAGGCCCACCAGTATACACGAGCAACTGGATAATGTACTTCGACGGGTCGAAGAGAAACGAAGGAGCTGGAGCCGGGGATGTCCTGATATCCCTTAGAGGAGACAAGCTGCAGTACGTCCTACGATTGGATTTTCCACCCGACGACCCGACATCAAACAACGATGCAGAATACGAGGCCCTCCTTCACGGCATGAAAATGGCGATCGCCTGTGGAGCCACCCGACTGATGATCTATGGAGATTCAAACCTCATCGTACAGCAGATGATGAAAGAGTGCGACGCTATTGCAGATAACATGGTTGCCTATTGAGATATGTATAATATGCTCGAAGGAAGTTTCAAAGGGTGCAAACTAAAGCACATCGCGCGATCTAGCAACGAGGAAGCAGATAAATTGGCAAACATGGGTTCTACCAACACACCCATACCACCTGGAATATACTTTGAGAGGATGATCAAGCACTCAGTCAAGGTCAAAAAACCAGCAGAACCACCCGCAGCATTGGAGATAGAGGTCAGCCTGCAAACCGCTATGATCGAGCTCAGCCACAACATTTCAAGACAAGTTTTTCTGGTCAAACCAGTCTGGACGCAGAAATACCTCGACTACTTGTCCAACAAGAAACTCCCAGCAGACGTTCGCGAGGCTTGACAGATAGTACGACGCAGCAAAACCTTTCGGGTGCTCAACGGAGAGCTATACAAACAGAGCATATCAGGAATATTGCAGAGATGCATAGCACCCGAGGATGGTAAGGAATTGCTGCGAGATATACACCAAGGAGATTGCGGACACCACGCCACCTGGAAGGCAATCGTGGGTAAAGCTTTCCCAGCAGGATTCTACTGGCTCACAGCGGCCAGAGATGCAAAGGACCTAGTCGACAAGTGCAATGCTTGCCAAAGATTCGCGCCCAAGCCACACGCCCCTGCCACTGAACTACACATGATCCCACTCGCCTGGCCCTTTGCACAATGGGGGCTAGAAATGGTGAGGCCACTGCGCAAGTCGACACCCGGAGGATATACGCACTTGCTCGTAGCAGTCAAAAATTTCATGAAGTGGATCGAGGCTATGCCAGTCACCTCTGCCATCGCCCAATGCACCGTGAAATTCCTCGATTCCATTGTGTGCAGGTTTAGCATACTGCACAACATCATCACCGACAACGGCAACAACTTCACAGCGAAGGAAACACAGGAATTCTGCGAACAGAAAGGAATCACCCTCTGCTTCGCCTCAGTGGCTCACCCGCAAACTAATGGTCAAGTCGAGCGATCCAACGGATTAGTCTCAGCTGACCTCAAGAAGCGGCTACTCGATCGCCTAAACCTAGCAGCAGGGCACTAGGCACAGGAGTTACCATCAGTACCGTGGAGTATTCGCACAACGCCAAATCGGTCAACAAACTATACGCCATTTTCATGGTCCAAGGAGCCGAGGCCGTCCTACCTGAAGATGTCAAATTCAGCGCACCCCGAGTCGTCGCATACAGCGAAGAAACCTTGAATAGAGCACTCGCAGAAGACGTGGATGCACTTGATGAAATTCGCGACATTGCACTCGCAAGATCGGCGGTATACCAGCAGTCACTGCGCAATTACCACAGTCGTCGCATACGCCACAGATCCTTCGTGGTAGGCGACCTGGTGTTGCGGCTCAAGCAAAAGGAAGGGCACAAGCTCAAGCCACCATGGGAAGGACACTTCATCATACACGAAGTTATCCCAGGCGGCGCGTATCGATTGAAGAACCCGGAGACCGGTGGCATTTACTCCAATCCATGGAACGTTGCGCATCTCCGCAAGTTCTATCCTTAGGATTATTCTATTCGCAAAAAATAAGGCTATACTAGCCATCTTGTAGCTCGAGGAAATACGGCTTCTCAGCCATATCAATAAAAACACATGATTTCTCAACCATGGCTATTTATGTTTCTTCATTTTACATGACAATAGGTATACACCCCAAGCGCACGGGGGCTATGCCTAACTAAGCATTAGAGGAAAATTTAGAAATACAAGGTACAAACAAGGTTCACGCCTTATAAAACACCTTATAAAATCGAAAGTGAACTATACAAGGTAACATGATATCTACATCCTACGATTACACCCGACGATGAGCAGTCTTTTCAGCCAGCATCTGGTCAACCTCTTCAGAAGTCAGTCGAACGATCTCCTCCGCCGCAGGTTGAACGACTGCATAATGAGGAGTAAAATCGACTGGAGCATTGGGAAGCCTACCCACATAATTGAAATTGACCTCAGGGTGCCACACCCGAACAAAAGCAAGCGCTACTTGAGATCCGCAGATAAGCTGCTGGCGAACACACTCGCGCACTTCCCCTACCCGACCAAAGATTCTTAGTAGCTTTCTCAAACCTTCCGGAACTTCACCAAGCGGATAAAAAGTCTTGTGCACAGATGTCAGAGCTTCATGACAAACATCAACAAGTATCTTCGTCTGGCCTACTCGATACTTCAAAGTAGCCAAGATGAAGCCTCGACTGCGGTCAGACCAGAAGTTGTTAGCATGCGGTTTTGAGCTACCCGCTTCATGAGCAATATGATTATCCACCCAATGCGCTTCACACGGACCGTCAGGATCAACAACTACAAAGAATAGTAAAAAGGTTAAAAGGTGAAATAAGGTAAACAACAAAGTGCTAGGAGGCTCGTATGCTTACAAAGCATGTCTTTGGTAACAGCTGCCAGCTCCTCCATCACGAACTGTTCACGCTCAGCCACAAACTTTTGCTTTGACTTAGCCACATCAGCCACTCCACGCAAAGCAGCTTGCACTCGCCATCTGTGACACGATCACGGAGCAAGGAAAATGTACTAACAGCAGCAACAAGGGGATCCATTCATGCAGCAGATCCACTCGAAGACTCTGCGCTAAGACCCACAATCTTGAAGGAAATGAAACAAGTTCAGATACACTCCAAGACTCCACTCGAGAAACATACCACCTAGCTAACAGGTGCCCGGGGGCCACTCCCATCGGGAGCTCATAACGCTTCAATCGCAACAATCAGGCATTTTAGACATCAAAGAACACTTCGATTAAAAGCAAAATACTGGAATACATCCCAAGGTTCATTACATCAAAAGGGCAAAGTAAAAGCAGACTATCCTATGGAACTGCAGAGGTACTGCCACTCGCAGCAGGATGCCCCTTGCGACTAGCGCAAGCAAGCAATTTAGATATCTTCTTGGCAAGGGCTTCAGCCGGATCGCCAAAAGGACGAAGCGCTACCTTTCTGCCTGTGGCGGCGTCATAAGGAAGGCTCGAGTACGCCTTCTCCAGGCCCACAACTCCATGCGCCAACGCAAACTGGATAGCAGTCTTCGCTCTGCATTCAGACTGGGCAACCGAATGAGCCTGAAGAAGATCATCCTCCAGGAAAAATTTCAGAAGGCCGCCCAGCGTAGGTGGAACCACGACATCCACCAGAAGGCGCTCGTGGAATTGTGTCAACACTCGAATGGCTTCGCCAACGAGGGAGCAGATCCCACTCGCGTGTTTCTGATGCTGGGTGCAGGAGTCCGTCAAAGCATCCAATCGTCGGCTCCCAGGTAGCTCCAGTGCAACACCAAGGATATCTGCAAAAGGACACCGTAAACTCCCGAGATAGCCAATTAAAATTGTGTCGCAGCAGAAGTCAAGTGCAATTTACCCGCAAATTGCTGAGCCAGAGGGTGGATGATGCCAACAAGATTGTTATCATGTTTAGCACCAACATCTTCCAACTGCTTCAGCGCCTCCTGGGCCTCGGCAAGCTTCCCCGCAAAGTCAGCCGAATTCTTGCGAGTGGACTCCAACTCCTTTCGGGTGAACTCCAACTCAGCCTCAAGGGTTTTCACCCGAGTGACAGCTTCAGTTTTCTCGGCCTTCAGGAGATCGACTTGAGCTGCAGAGTAGTGAATTCAGCCTAAAGAAAACCTATATGATCAAAAGAAACAACGAAAGAAAAATGGAGCGGATTAACCTACCTTGGAGAGCTTGGCCGTCCTCGACGAGTCGATCACGATCCAGCCAAAGGGCGGCGCAATCTGCCTCAGCCGAAAGCACGCAGCGACCATTGGCGGCAAGAGAATCAAGAAGAGACGCAAAAGCACAAAACAAAGTTCAAGTTAAAGAAAAAAAAACTCTTGAGCCTATTCACGACTGTACATAGTCGAGTATAGCCTCGGGGGCTACTCCCATCGGGAGCACTGCCGTGCACCCGATAAAATTAAGGAAAGAAAACAACATAAACTTGAGTCCGTGGCTAATCGCAAGCGACTAACCACGACCTCGGGGGCTACTCCCATCGGGAGCACTAACGTGCACCCGATAAAAAACATTAATGAACGAAGCAGAAAGTACCTGACCCTGGGCGGTGAACACAGGGTCCGCTGAGCTACCCGAAACTTCTTTGCTCGCCGAAGCTCCACCCGCGAAGCCAGACAACCTATAATCTAGAGCCGCAGCTGCTGGTGCTGGGCTCAGGGACTTCTGGATGGCCTTGACGACTAGAGTTTCACCCGCAGTTGCTTCTTTTCTCTTCACAGAAGGAATAGAAGAAGCAAACTGACCAGGGCTGATGGTTTGAAGCCTGACAGGAAAGGAAGAATCAAACAAAGGCATAAAGGAAACAGGAGAAAATTTTCGACTGAAAGATAAAGCGAAAGAAAGAACTCACTCATCATTGTCATCATCATCCAACATATCCGTGTTCCAGGCGGTGGTGACCTTCGACTTGGGGGCTGGAGGAGGAAGCACGTTTAGAGGCGTCACCACGAGAGGCTCTGTCGCCTTGCCAGATCCGCCACCCAAAGAACTATCTTTGGAAGTGGCTTCATCGTCTACCTGCCGGTGGCACTTGCGGTGATGGAGGTCGCTACCCGAATCTTCCACGTCATCTGAAGAGCCGTGCTCGGAGCTCGAGTCAGCCTCAGCAACACTGGTGTCGAGAGCAGCCTCAACATTGCTCGCCAGGAGCTCCGGGGCATCCTCAGCCGAGACTGGCGGGTAGCACGTTTCTACTTCCAAACTCTACAAGAGAAGAAGAAGAAAAGAGAAAACTCAGTCGACAGACTCTCGAGTGGCAAAAAGGTTAAAACAGAGAAGGAAACTTACATCGGCAGGAGGAGGCTTTGAAGCCTCGAATGATTCAAGAGGGCAAGCCGCAAAGTGCTCGCCTACCTTCAGCTTGGTGATAGCCGCGATTTTCTTCTCGAATTCGGCATTCGAGAGGATATCCTGGCATACACGGCTAGGGTCCTGGACACCCTGGTACTCCCACATAGTTGATGGCCTCTCTTGAAGAGGCTGGATCCTACGCCGGAGGAAGACGCTCGCCAGGTGCAAACCATTCAGTGCGACCCCCGTTGTCTGGTCGCGAAGAACCGCCACCTTCGCGAGTAGCGGAGCGACGATCCGGTTTTCTTCAGCTGAGAGCTTATGCGTCCAGGACTTCCGTCGCTTCAAAACAGCGAACGGGTGGAATTCATGAGCTCCACCTGCGCTGTTATCGACGACATAAAACCACTTCCTCCGCCATCCTTGCGCGGAGTCGATGAAGTGCATCTCCAAATAGGAGCTATCCGTCTTCACCTGGATTCCGAAGCCGCCGGTGCGCAGCGTCTCTCCAAGCTGGTTCTCGACCCGTGACTTCTCGCGGAAGACCCGCACTTTAGATAGGGCCTTCCAAAGGCCCTAGTGCGGGCAAATGCGTAAGAAGCACTCGCAAAGTACGATAAAGCACGAAATGTGCTGAATCGCATTTGGAGGCAGATCGTGGAGCTGTATGCCATAGACATACAACAGTCCTAGGAGGAAGGGATGAAGAGGAAGGGAAAGACCGCGCGATACGTGATCCGTGAAGATCACGCGCTCGTTCGCATGAGGATTTGGTACCTCCTCCTTCTTGCCTAGGCGAACGCGCTTGTCGTCTTTAGGGGGCAGCAGCCCCTCCCTCTGCATCTCCTTGATGCTTTTGTTGGTGGTGTTGGCGGAGTGCCAGTCGCCCGTCCTCGCGACGGGCAGCACATGGACATCCTCGGTCTCCCTCGACGACAAAGAAGCACCGCCACATTTCTTGCCTCCCGCCATGAGAGCTCGTGAGTACTTGCAGAGGAGGAGAGGCGCGCAAGGAAGAAGAAAGGGAAGCAAATGACCGGGAAGTTTTTACTTTCCGCCTAAGGGTGGATATTTATGCACAAGTCAAGCCAATATGGACCATAGATCAAGCAACATGGCACCCATCGCAGCTGCCACGCGTGAAGTGGAAACGAAGCGGCGGTGGAAAGCTGTTTTATGCCGCAATCTTAAGAGCGGATCGTGCGCATTTACTGCGCATGGCTTGCGGAAAAACAGGAAACGACTTCTCGTTTCCGGTCAAAAAGCTGACAAGGTGGGCCAGCGTGGCCTGTTTTCACTTCGTCACGTCCCATCGGGAGGAGTTAGAACAAACAAAGTGCACAATGACATCATTGCGTACATCATCAAACCCGAGAATCCCCTCGGGTAGGATCCTAAACACGAAATTTCTTTCGTATGGACACATCAAGACGCGAAGACTCCTTCGCATAAACTCCATAACACGAAATTTCTTTCGTATGGACACATCAAGACGCGAAAAATCTTTCACATAAACTCCATAGCACGAAATTTCTTTCGTATGGACATATCAAAACGCGAAAACTCTTTCGCATAAAAGCCCTTGACACGAAATTTCTTTCGTATAGGCACAACAAGGCTTCCGGACACGAAGATTCTCTTGTATGGACAGGAAAATACAATTGCGAAAATCCTTATGTGTAAGTGCAACAAGGAAAAATTCTTTACTTGCAAAGTTGAGAGGAAATATTCGTGAGAGAGCAGTCCCTGCCACTCTAACATACGATGTATACACATCTTTATCCTGGATCGTTCTGCCGACTAGGCACATCCGGATGCCGTATCCTCTCGATACGAAGGTAAGACCCAAAAGATCTTTCTTGAGGGACTGGAATCGCACTCAAGCTGCGTCCTCCGGTAAATTTCCGTGTCAACAACACGAAGAAAAATCCTAGCGGACGCGCCGGGTACCCTCATAGGTTAAGTTCGACTCGGTAAGACCTCCACGGCCCAGTCGCAATGATCACCTCACCAGATTCGAAGTCGGAGGTCTCGAGTCTGCACAGGCCAGAACTGTTTTTTACCCTAGATGCAATTAATTGGCGTAGGCCCTGAGCTTTCGGAAGACCCAAGCAACTGAGCCACATCCTTCTGCGAAAAACAGCCAATACACATGCACTTTTATTTTCTCGATACTCGAGTACAAGGAGTGCATCGCACACAGGGTACACACCCTCTTCAGACGATTGAAGCCATCCGTCCAAAAGAAATCAAGACAAACTTTGAGCGTCTACCCAAAAGATTCTCAGCCGAGTAAACGCTCGGGGGCTACTGACAAAGGGATGGATCCTAGACCTATCGGGTGAGCCTACCCGGTCTAAGGCCCAAGACCCAAGCTCCAAGGGAGACGCCGTGGACTATTTGCAGGAAGGCCCAATCAAGGCCCACCTGCAAAGCCTTGTGGGTTAAGAAAGGAAACTTGTAACCGACTTTAGGTTAGGGTTTGTATCCCCCCGGGGACGGTTTGAAACCTGGCTACCTATATAAAGCCAGGAGAATCACCGGGAGGGGGACCAAGCAATACCGCACCACCTAATCCTTGAGATTGAGATCTACTCTCGACTTGAGCACCCCACTGTAACCGATCTATCGAGATAATACAGACCGACAGAAGCAGGAGTAAGGGTTTTACCTCTACGAGGGCCCCGAACCTGGGTAAATCTTGCCCCCTGTTAGACGACGATTGTCACCAGCCCCTATTCGTTCTCTTACTCGAAACCCTATCGGTTCACCCAATGGGACTTGTTGAGATGCATATTCGACACCCACCAAGGATCAACTTGCCGATATCTTCACGAAGGCCCTTGATGAACCAAGATTTCGAGCTTTGAGGAATGAACTAAATGTCATCGACTCTTCCAACTTCACTTGAAACCTTGCATATGTACTTTCATTATACATGTTATTAGGTTTGGATGTAGGCATGGACATAGGGGGAGAGTTACTCAACTCATGAGTATACACTCCTCTTATTATGCGAAAATCAATTCATCATTGCATATCTAGTCAATTTGTGACTTATTGTGCTTAACTGTGAGTAGTACTCTTGGACCCAAGATATATCTTCGCGGTGCCAAAGTACACACTCAAACATGGTGGCTTCAGCCACCGACCTCCTTTTCTCGGAGTTGCTTTTATTTTTGGCTCTTTCACGCATATCCTACTTCCCCCTTGACAACTTGTGCGGGTTCGGTTTTTATCTCTTTGAATTTTGCGAACCCCATCGAATAATGTCTCTTGTACAACAGTTACCATTTTCCAACCCAGCCTTTTCCCAAAACACCATTCCAATCTTAATGCTCTCGTTTTTCGGTTCTTGGCGCGCGAAAACTGGGTCTGGCGGAGGCTCCGGTGAAACACCGGAGGCTCTGCTGCGCCTGTCCACCGGAGCCCACCGATACCTCCGCTGGTGTGAAATTCGCCCAGCGGATCCATGTCGCTCTGGGCTAGCTGGACAGGTGGCGGAGGCTCCGGTGAAACCACGGGAGGCTCCGCCGCGCCTGTCCACCGGAGCCCACCGGTACCTCCGCTGGAGCAAAATTTTCCCAGCGGATCCGTACCGCACATCACTGGTTGGAAAGGGGGCGGAGGCTCCGGTGAAACCACCAGAGCTGCCGCCCATTGCGGTTCTGCGGGATAAGACCTAGGGAGAGCGGGGGCCAACGAGATCTAATATCATTTTCCCCCACTCGCCCTCCCTCTTCTCCCTCCAAATCGTCGCTGCCGCCCCCGTCTCCGCCGCCGGGAAGGGTGCTCCACCGCCGGGAGTCTCTCCTCCTTGCCTTGGACCACCCCGGGATCTTCTTCCTCCTATCCTTCTACCATGGATGTGGGTATGTTTGCTCTCTCTCTCTCTCATCTAGTTGATGGATGGGGAAGCACTAGGAGCTACATGTTCTTCACATCTAGATGCGTGGATTTAGGCTTTGGAGTAGGAAATCTCGAGTACAAAACCTAGAAACCTAGATTGTGAGTATTAGGCTTGAATCACTTTGGTTCTTATGGTGGATTTGTTCAAATTCCCTACCCCTTGTTATTCAACCCTAATGTTCTTCATATCTTTGTTTCTTGGATTTGTGCGTTACATAAACTTGAGCATTACCTTTTCTTCATGCTTTTCTTGCTATCTCTTTCATAGATGGCTCCAGGTCCAAGGACAAGGGCAAGGGCTCTCGCACCAAGAAAATAGCTAGTAGCAAGGCTCCAAGGGTTGATGAAATCGAGGAAACATTGGACCCATCTCATCCCAAGCGCAAAAGATTCCCGGCTACCGAGAAGACTTTGCCTCGCAAGGAAAAAACTGCCTCTCAAATGTCCGAGGGAGTGTTCTTGGCCACACGTCGCGAGAACCCATACATCATTGAACGCAACCGGTTGATGCCACAGTTCCGGGGTAAGGACCCTCGATTCCACACCGTCTTTCAAAGCCAAATTTATCTTGAGATCTTGATGAGGAAGCCCATGGAGAATGTTGCCCCTCAACATGCTATTAACTTTGGTCATTTGGAGAGGAATCCCAAGTACTTTGGAGAGGCACTAGAGATTGTCGATGCACTTGCTCTTGCTCCCATCATGCAAGTCCAACAAGATTATGATGAAGGTTTGGTTTATGATTTCTTGGCCACTGTGCACCTCGCCAATGAGACAGAGCGTCATCTTATTTGGATGACCAAGGGACAACAGCTGACTATCAAGTCGTCTGAAGTTGGGACTCTTCTTGGCGGATAGCCGGATCATGGACCTTTTGCCGGTGGCGAGGAGTTTGACAATGGATGGTTCCATCTTCATGCCATCAATACTCAATCTCTCTCCAAGGATCAACTCACCCCTCTGTATCACTAGAAGAAATTTGCTGTTGGGTTTGTCAAGGGTCTCTACCCCACTTATGATGTTATGCTCCGCATCTATCGTGAGACCATCAACCCAAAGGCGGGGAACGTAGATGAGATCCAACGTTTCCTCAAGAATCTTATGCTTCTTACTCATGAGAAGCGGCTTGCCAATTCAACTCAAAAGCTCGATGTGCTTGATTATCTGTGGAATGAGTTATGGCACGTTATTGTCAATAGGAAGAATGCTTGATTTGGGCCCTTTATCATGAAGATCATCTTGCGTGTGTGGGAGAACAAGTTCCCGGAAAATCCTATTGAGGATGCTAATTGGATCCCACACATGGAGAAGAAACTTCTCATCAAGGACCACAACGAGCCTATTGTGCATCCCACTCCTGCTCCTCGCAAAGGCAAGGCCAAGCCACATATCAATGTTGATGAGGAAGAATAAGAAGAAGCAGCTGGTCCCTCTCGTGCCCCTCCTTATAAAAGTGCCTTCAAGTGGATGGCAAGGTCCCTCAAGAAAGTGTTCCGAGTGAACAATAAGATTGAGCAGCATCAATGGTAGCAGCATTATGACAGGGAGCTCAAGCACCGCACAACAACACAGGCAGCACGTCAGCTTCGTCGTGATGGTGGGGAATCTGTGGAGTCCAAGGTGCTTCCTAGCATCACCAACTGGGACAAGTGGCAAGCCAAGGACTCCATGGGAAATCTTATTGAGTGGTATGATGAGGAACCTGGAGAAGAGGCCACCAGCTCTCGCCACCGCGCCCGCCCTCCGAGCATGGATAACTCCTCCGAGTGATCTTCGGGCCGTTAGCGTCGGTCTCCTCCCTCTTTTAGTATCTTGATGCCAAAGGGGGAGAGATACCTATTTAGGAGTGGGCATTTGCATGGGTCTCTCAAGCATGTTTTTGATTTGCATCTTTCCTCTTGCTTGAGAGAGTTGGTCTTGTATTTGGAAACTTTGTTTGTTTAAATTATTATGTGTTGTGAACCTCGTTATATGCATTGTGTGCTCGTGAACTCATTACCTTAATTCTATCACTTGTTGTGTGCTCACTATTACATATATGCTTAGATATCCATTGTGTTTAAATTATCTCAACATGAAGGGAGCATATCAATAGGGGGAGCTCCGTCCATGTTGTGTGTTTAATTATGCAAATAGGGATGTTGTCATCAATTACCAAAAAAATGAAAGATCATCTTCCGTTTTGATAATTAAATGACAACATACCTATAGGACTAATGTTTATTTGTTATACATGAAAATTACCAGGTTCATCAAAGATACAATCTCTATGGGTTAAAAATTTGTTTGGAATGAAAAGAGCTCAAAGTAATAAAACTGGGAAGTTATTTCTGCATGAAGCAGAGGCTCCGATGAAACCACCGGAACCTCCGCCCCAGCCTTTTTCCCAGCACTTCCCAGGCGCGGGCTTCCGGTGTGGGCTCCGCCAATATGGCGTTCGGGTGCATTAGAGAGAAGGCCAGAGCGGAACCTCCGGTGCACCTCCGGTGGGCGGAGGATCCGGTGAAACAACCGGAGCCTCCGCTCTCTCCACTGCCCCACTGGGGGGCTGGCCTCCGGTGGCGCCTCCGCCAAAATGGCGTTCGGGTGGATAAGAGCGGAGGCTCCGGTGGAACTCCGGTGGACCTCCGGTGGGCAGAGCCTCCGCCAAAACCACCGGAGCCTCTACCCCACAGGATATAGCACGAAGGAAAATGGGTTGCGCAGCTGCGCACATATGAAGACCACCGGAGCCTCCAATGAAACCACCGGAGCCTCCGGTGCTGCGTGAACTGCTCAACGGCCACATTGGGGAAGGGCTTTAAATACCCCTTCCCCTACCTCATAAATGCTAAGCTTTTCCCACTCTCTCTCCTAGCCATTAATGAAATATTCAACCTTCTAGATCTCCCTCTCCAACCACCCAAACACTCCCATACTTTGTGGAGAGCAAGCGGAGACCTAGATCCGCACTTCCACCAAAGGAATTTAAAATCCATCCACCACATCATAGTAGATCTAGAATCCTACTTGAGGCCTAGAAACCTTAGTAGATCTTGTGCTTGTAGCTTCCACCTTGTTGCAAGAAGCTTCGGGTTGCTTGAGAGCCTCCATCCATCTTATGGAGTGACCTCGAGCTCGTGTAAAGGTTTGGTCAACGCCTTCAAGTAGACCTCATAGTGGAAACAAGAATCTCCCTCATCGGAGAAGCTCAAGGAGAATAAGGTGTGCACAACCGTGCTATTGAGGAGTGCCTAGGTGGCTCCCCACCTCTCCAACGTAGACGTACTTCTCATTGAGAAGGAACTACGGGAATCATATCTTTGTCTCCTTGTTTACACTTGTGGTTTATCTTGTTACCTTTCGTTTTACTTCCGTTGCGTATCTTACCTTGTCCACATAGTTTTCTCACCTAGTTGCACATCTAGAGAACCTTATGTTATCTTGCTTCGCCGTACTAAAAGGAAAAGAAAAGAAAAATTGGTAGTCAACCTATTCACCCCCTCTAGTTGACCATAGTGCACTTTCACATGTGTTCCAATATAGTCATACGTGCTCGCAATGAGAAACTTGCACAACATCTTTTGTCCTACCAGCCCGTTTGCAGACGGGCCTCAAGGGAAACTACTGGTAATTAAGGCGCCCCTTTTAATAAAGCACCGGAGCAAAGCATTAACACTCCGTGAACACACGTGATCCTCATGTAATAACCATCCCCTCTGCTTGTCCCAATTTCTGTCACTTTGGTGCCTCGGGTTTCGGACAATGACATGTGTAAACAACTTGCATATATGATCAAGAAACATAATTATACTCATGAAACAATAACATGTTCAGATCTGAGATCATGGAAATTGGGCCCAAAGTGACAAGCATTAAGCATAACAGTTTCAACAACGGTAGAAAACACTAACAACAGATACTAGGCACTATGCCCTAACAATCTGGCATTATTACATGAACGATCTCATCCGATCCCTTCCATCCCTCTCATCCTACAACGGTGTTTACTCACACATGGACGGGGAATCATGGATGGTTGATGGAGAAGAGGCGATAGTGACAATGGCGATGATCTCCTTCGTATACCCGTCCCGGCAGGGCGCCAGAATAGGACTTCTGATCCCCGAATTGAGTTTCGAGGTGGCGGTGGCGCTCTGTGGCGTTTTTCTGGAATATGATGAACCCCCTGTTGTTTTAGGGTTACGCGTGATAAGTATTCGAAAGGGGAGCCCAAGGGGGTGCCTGGGAGCCCTAGACCACCAGGTGGCGCAGCCTGGGGGGTGGGGGGCAGGGGTGGTGTGGCTCCCTCCTGGCCCCCTCCGGTTCTCCTTCTAGCTCCGGGGGTCTTCGGGTGTTTTAAGGTCTTTGGGATCTTATCTGGGCATTTTTCTGGAAGTTGCTTTTTCTGCACAAAAACAAGACACCAAGGTAATTCTGCTGAAAACAGCGTTAGTCCGTGTTAGTTGTATCCAAAACTCACAAGTTTAGATGCAAACAATAGCAAAAGTGTTCGGAGAAGGAGATACGTTTTGGACATATCAAGTCCCCCGAGCTTAGCTTATTGCTTGACCTCAAGCAATTCAGTGACAACTGAGTGCGATAAAATAACTTTTACGAACACATTTGTTTCATATGATGTAGATATACTCACTATATGATCAAGTGCTTGGGAAATTCATAATAAGATGTATGCAAGATAAAAGTCACCTAATAGTTATGCCAACCATGAAGAGATACCAACAAACTAATAATGAACAACTTGAAATATATCAATCTTCAGGATTGCAATGCTCATAATAGGGTATGAAAAAGTGTACTCGCTTGCCATTAATAATGGAGCAAAAAATAAATGCTAGGGAACCTCTGAAGTTCAAATGAAGACTAGAATTAAAGATATCAAAGATACAATCATCAAAGTTATACCACAATAACCTGTTTTCTGGGACAAGCACATTACACTAAGAATGACAGCCATGCTCCCAAGAAGGTGCATAAAGTGATAAGGTGAATACTTAGCATAAAATAAAGAAAGGCCCTTCGCAGAGGGAAGCAGGGATTAACTCATGTGCTAGAGATTTTTATTTTATTAAACAGAGGTATTGAAAACATTTTTAGAGAGCTGTATGCTTATGTCAACGAATGCTAAACAAACAATACAATACGTCACAAGCCAACTAGACTTCACAAGAGAGGCTCCCATAGAAGGACGCTTCTGGGTAGAAGGTCATCCCTCTTTCTCTTTTGTTTACACACTTATGCTTTGACTAATAAATCGGGGGCAAAAATAATGAAGAGAATTTATAGTAACCAATTTTGGGGCTGGGCACCCCGCTGCCAGCTCTTCTATCATTCGGATAAGTGGATGAAGCCACTAGTCCAGGGTGTGAAATCCAATCAACAAGTGAGATAAAGATTTTCTATCTACGCCCTCATGAGCTAAAACAGGGGCACAAAACCAGAATAATTGATTTGAAGGTTTTAAAGGTAGCACATGAGAAATTTACTTGGAGTGGCGGTTAAATACCACATATAGGTAGGTATGGTGTACACATTTGGAATACTTTGGTTTTTGGTAGTTGGATGCATGAGTAGAGCTCATACTTAGTCCATGTGAATGCTAGCAATAGACGGGGAGCAACAATCAAGAGAGCAATACCTATCATAATCATGCTTGCGACAAAACAAATTTAAGAGGGGCCTAAAAGTGATACAAATACTATGAGGAAAAATAAATCGTCGAGGCTTAATTGACCTTTTGTTTTCAGTCATATGCATGCATGAGCATGTGCCAAGTCGATTCAAGCGAAACAATCAGAGGGAGATACCACAATGTCATACCCTTCTATGAATAAAACAATGCAAGCAAACATTTATATGACATGCTATCTAATATTAATATGTTGGAACTAAACATGAGAGAGCACGAACTACTAAGTATCAATTAAATAACATACACCTTACACGAACAAACTAAGCATGTTCACATGGATGAGTATATGTACAAAAATGAAAAAAAATAGAGTTCGTACCAGGCTCTCACCACAACTTGAATTGTCGTAAATCGTCATTATTGCTCTTCACTCGTGTGGAGTGAATAATATAGAATGATAACCAAACTCCAATGGAGACACGGAAGACTGATGAACTCTACAACAAACTTTACAAAACCAAAGAAGAACAACAAATATTTTTGGGTTTTCGAATTTAAAACAAGAGCAGAAAGAAACAAGCAAACAATACAAAATATTTTTGGATTTTTGAATATTAAACCGAAACGAGAAGGTAAAGCAAACCAACAAAAGAAACTAAAGAAGCAAATAAGGAGAAACAACAGAAATATTTTTGGTATTTATGTGTTTTGGAAAGCAAGAACGAAACAATAAAAACAAAAAAAAGAGAAAGAAACAAAAACAAACGAAAGAAACGAAGACATGGATGTACAAAGAACCGACATAAACATGATATATAGATGAGTGTGATGTCGGTATACCTCCCCCAAGCTTAGGCTTTTGGCCTAAGTGGAGATCAATCCCAAGCGGGCCATGAGGTGCCCCCCATAGTTTTCCGAGGATGAGCCATCCTCCTGATATGTGCTCGAGGATGCCCCTGTGTACTGCGTGGGGTAGTCCTTGGGAGGAGAATTCCGCCTCATTTGCTGCCTATGGAACTCCATCAAGCGCAACTGCTCATCTAGCTCTCCCTTCGGGCGTGACCATAGCATCCTGTCAACTTTGAACAAAACAGGCTGCGACAAAGTAACTTCCCTGTCATCTCCGTCAACAAATAAAACTCTATATACTAAATGTTCAACAGTAGAGTTGGCAGTAATAAAATAATGAGCCTTCATGGCAGCAAGATCAATTCTATCAGGAGCTATCAATTCATCATGGGAAGCAATAGGAAGGCCTAGAGCAGTTACTATACGTCTAGAAATAATGCCCCCATAAATGGGTCCCTTAGCAGCTAGGCAGCGAGCAATGAGAACCAAGGTTATACTTGTTGCTACGGTTAAGTGCAGCTGCAAGAAAAGCAAGATGATAGTTTGAAATGTTGCTAGTGTTCTCTTTACCAAGGATACTAGTAGCAAGATACTAAGTGAAATATCTAATAGCAGGAAGTTGAATATTCCTTATCTTCCTGCGCTGAGCTGACTGGCAATCATCATTGGTAACTCCTTGATAGAGCTCCATCAAGTCAGCGAGTCTCTCTTGAATCTTACACACCGTCCCAAAGGCGTTGATACCTATAATGCTGCAAAAATTATCCAAAGATAGGGAAAAAGGGCTACCATAGATCTTAAATGCACAGTTGGGTTATATTGTGAGTTATGAAATCTAAAAATCTCAACAAAAGTTTATGTCAGAATAGCATACTGGGGACCTTCATCATACAAATATTTGGTTAAGCCAACCCTTTCTATCAACATCAAGAAGTCATCAAGTATACATGCACCTCTCAAAAGGGAAACTAGATGGATTAGCAATTCCATCGTCTCCCGCATCATCGATGCTTGGTGCAATAAGGTCCTCATTGTAGGATGGCCTCAATAGAGTAGATGAACGTGAGGGCCTTGTTCTTCTAGGTGCATCACTCCTAAATATTTCTCCAAAGTTGTGGCTGTCCATTTCTGAAATTTTCAACAATCATCAAAAAAATTAATTTCAAGCAACTATATGGTGGAAACTACTATAGAGACTTATAGAAGATATAAACATGCATCAAAACTATATCATTTCAACTTAAATCAAGCATGCAAACTCACATAAGCTATCACCTACAGTACCAAAATACTGAAGAAATACTCCACCAAATAAAATTCTACTTGGATTATCGGGGGATTCACATACCAGATAGAAAATGCACCAAATTTCAGCAACAAAGGTGGGCTGAGCAAAGATATCAAAAAATCTCGAGGAAGAACAACAAGAATTGGGGTTCCAGGAAATGTTTTGAGTTTAGGGTGGGAGAGAGGAATCTTTGGCAGGAGAGAGAGCTAGTGGAGGGCCAGGGGGCCCCACGCCATGTGCTGGCGCCACCAGGGGCTGGCCGCGCCACCCAGTGGTGTGCCTGACTGGTGGGTCCCCCTGGTCTCCCAGGTGCCTCTTTGCCTCATTTTTTACGTAAAAATTTATTATAAATTTTCTGGAATTTTTCGAGAAAGTTGATTTTCTAGGTATTTTCAGAAATTAATAATTAATTAAAAACCAGAAACGCAAATGTGGAAAGGTGAAAAACAAAACCAAAACCAGAACTACAGAGGTTCTATGACACTCCAAAAGGAAATTGGCCAAAGAAATCAAAGGTGGCAGTGGTGAAAACAAAAATATGGATGGTGAAAACATGCATAACCACAATAATCGAGATGAAAACATGACTATGGATGATGGAAAACATAATTGTACCAAAGTAACAAGGTGATAACATAAGTAACCATGGTTAAAACATAATGGGGAGGTGAAAACATAGTGAAAACATTGCCCTCTTCATTCAAAATCTCTTTGTTAACAAGGTTGATCAAGTCTTGTTACCACAATAAATTTTTTGTGAAGCCAAACTTTGCTTAACACTAAATAATTATGTTACCACAACCTTGATAGACATAGTCCCAATAATAACAATTTCATATTCTTTTGGTGGCATAGGAATGGGACAAGAAAATTCTCCAATCTTGATGGTCTCAATATTTTTTCAGTTGAATTTAAACCATATATTCTACCAATCTTCTTGGGAAAATAAACAGTATGCTCTTTATCATTAACATTAAAAGTTACTTTCCTTGATTGCATCAATAACATCCCCTGCAGTGTTAATAAAATTTCTCCAAAGAATAATAGACATATTATCATCTTCAGGCATTTCCAACACAACAATGTACGTAAATCAAACAGTTAGTAGCCACTTGAACAGGAACATTCTCACATATACCAACAGGTATAGCAGTAGATTTATCAGCCATTTGCAAAGATATATCAGTGTGTATCAATGTTTCCGGAGAGAGTCTCTTATAGAGAGAAAAAGGCATACCACTAACTCCTGCTCCCAAGTCACATAAAGCAATTCTAACAAAGATTACTTTACGCAAATCAGCCTTCATAAAACCCTTTACGAAACCAGAAGATATATAATAGGTTAATTAAGTCTTGTTGAGTACCTTTCGTACTCAGGTTTGCTTAATTTTGGTTCAGGTGGAGTTCGTCACTCCGGTGGTGTTTCAACGTGGACATCGACGAGTAGTTCGGGGTTCCCAGGTAGCAGCCTGGAATCTATGGGTTGGGACGTCGCCTTATGTTGTGGCCTCTTAGGCCTTTTTGGTTCTTGTTGATTAGCAACATAATTTGCCTTCCGTTGTCTGATGTAATGTTGGGTCGTGTGACCTCTGCTTGTAAGCTATACTCTAGTAACCTTGTTTAATAAAGCTTCATGTTTAGAGTACTGCTTTGATCGGTTGTTGGTTTCGAGCTCATTGCTATATAGTTTTGGCTATGCCTGCATAGTTGTCGCAGTCGAGGGGTTGTGGAGCCGATGATCCATGTCTGAGCCCGCCTGTCGATGTGATCGGCCTGGGGCGAGGTAACCCCAGTAACCCTCGATTGTTGTTGCACTTTCTGGACACATAGCATCTCTGTATAGCTTTGGTCCCGTCTCCTTCAGCTTCATACGATTCGTGGACGCTCTGATATGCATAGTTGGTTATGACTAGCATGGATACAAGGAGTAGTAGACTGGGGATCCGGACTACGTGCCGATGAATCCAGTCTGCCTGCCGTTGTTTGTTGCGGCCGGGGCTGGTAACCCTGAAACCCTTGTGAGTCCATGGCTAGGAGCACATAACAGTATGTATATCTCTGGGTCCGGGGTCGTGACAGGTCATGGTATCAGAGCAGGACTGCCTATAGGAACACCTTACTGCTTGGTCGATGTTGAGTCTAGTGTTTGTGAAAACTATTTTGAAACTCCAAATGGTTTGTGAAAAACCTTCTTAGGATTCTCTTTACTCCTTATCTGGTATCGTTCTAACTCAAGGTCACCTTACCTGTTTTGATATGAAAAGGTTTTACTATGTCTTCTAGTCATTCAAAACCTAGGTGCCTTCTTTGGCAATGACGTCCTTTTACCCAAGTTGACCTAGTGTTAAAGTTTCTAGAGTCGTGTGTGTTCCGTGTTCCGTTATCTCTTGTTTCAACTAGGAGATTCCATCCATAATCTCTCAAAGTTGTGTGGGTTCCACATACTCTTGTTCTAAAGTCTCAAAATCCTGAACCTCGAGATTTCCTTTCCATCTCGAATGTATCCATTATCCTCTGCTCAAATACTTACGGAGCTATGTTTGTCTTCTTGGAAAGATACTTCGTGATTGCTATTCGTAGTGTTCTTCAAGGCACTAAGATAGTAGTTACTCCTTTCTCAATGTTTTTAACCCTTGGACTTGAACCGAAGGTCCCGGAGTGTGCTAAATTGCAGTGGGTTGAATCGTGTGGTTTCTCAACTATTCGATGCTCACACTATCAGTACAGGATGCTGACCTTTAACCCAAGTTCTGTTCCTTTGGATCATGAGGAATCTGTTCCACCTCAGGGTGGTTAGGAAATTCCAACTCTCATAGCCATATGTTCTCTTTTGGAATAGAAATGGGTCACAAGAAAAGTGATCATTATGGCTTCCACATCTTTCTTCTTGATTAAGCTATACCTCTTTTTTTAGCATGGGTTTTACAAATGAGTATTACCATGTGCAATCAACGTGATCTTAGGAATTCTCCTGAGCATCTTTCCACCTTCCCGTTGCTCTCAAATATCCTTCCTTTGTTTTGAAACCAAGTTGCTTATGTGTGTTGGATTCTTCCAATACATTTGCTCTTGTGTTTCGTGAGAACGCTCCACCTTGGAATGTTAGGAGAAACAAACTCCACTACCTCGTTCATCTCTAAAACCAGGTCAAAGTTTTGTAATCCACAAAATAAAGAAGTTTCATTAGCTTCTATTATGGTCTACCTCGGGGTATCACACTCCTTATTATCAAGAGGCTCTGTTGAGTCTCATGGCAATGTTGATGAAGTGATGCCCCTACACATCTTCACTTCCCTTTCTCCAAGCTTGAACGCTTGAGTATGATGGGTCTGTGCTTTGAGGTGTGTACCAGATATTCTTAGCAACTCCTATTGCTTCGAAAAATCTCAGAAACATCTGTATCCATCTTAGCACTACTGGTCACCCAGCCTCTATTGGAATTTGACTGTGTTCCAAATTCGTTCATTCCGGTGCACATTCTCGGTCAGAGAGTTAGGTTCATTCCGAAGCTCTCATGTTCATATCGGTTGCTTTGAAAAGCAAGATCCCTGTGATATTCTGGCTCTCTTTCTAGAAGTATCACCAGGTTGTTACCTGACCGTAATGTCTAAACAAAGGGTAATTTGAATTACTCCTTTCTCCAAGGAACCCTGCTGGATATCCTAGACTAGTTGGTTGAGCTTAACCACTAACTTGGAGAGTTGAAAGGCAAAAGCTCCGCCCAACTTGATCCTTTGATAAGGGATGTCTAGTTTCCTTCGTGTTGAAGCATGATAGTATCTCCGTAGTGGAAATGCTATCATCCCACCTTGATTGATTTGGGCTATCGTCAGATCAAGTCCAGATTCAAGGACTGTCTTGATGGTGTTTTCACTCATGGTGTTTTGCCCAAGTATACCTTCATGTCCTCCAGTCTGACCAATACCTTGCCTCGTTCATGTATCATATGAACCCCTCTTCTTGGAATGTTATGATAAGAGTGTTGTTGAGCCTATCGGTGACATTCCTATTTTCTCCAAGTTGCAAGAGGTTCATGTTGAACAAATGGCAATAATGTTGGGAACTTTTGAGAACAATCTTGGTGTCATCACGAAGTTGTGCTCTCGATGTTTGAAGTGACTTCCTTTGGTTCATGTGCATATGGTGAAAGTTGTCGCCACGGATCCGAGTAAAGTTTCCTTGTTCCCTCGGGAATAATCCCAAGTCGGTCATGCATGTGTGGACTATTCTTGAGATGGTAGGTTGTTACCTTCATTTATTTGAGGAAGTTTCCATCCACATCAAGCCACTGATTGACTACTCATGAAAGA
Source organism: Alopecurus myosuroides (assembly GCA_028641055.1). Lineage (NCBI taxonomy): Eukaryota > Viridiplantae > Streptophyta > Magnoliopsida > Poales > Poaceae > Alopecurus > Alopecurus myosuroides. Next base: position 295,625,343 of record CM054061.1, read on the forward strand.
GAAGAGGTCTAAGAACCTCGTTATCTTTGTGACCGTCTTCCCAACAAAGACTCTGGTGTGTTCCGTTACAAGTAGTCTATGTAGGTGCAACCGTCTTTCGCAAGTTGCTAATACAAGAGTTACGCAATCCTACTCATTGTCGCACCCTGATTTCTAGGGGATACTCACCGTACGAACTGGATAGCAGATGCTTGGATTATGGGGCATAACTGCTCCCACGTCCCAGCTTCCTGGTAGGCCTGCGCTTATGCGCGACAACACAAGCCCTACTATTCCATCGTCGATGTAAACTATCCACTAGAGATCAAAGGCACTTCCGTCGACGTACTTCAAACCATACACACATGGTACGTCAACGGCGTTGAACAACTGATATCACAACAGATCTCTACGACACAAAGATTGAAATAACTTGCAAATGGCTCTCATTAGAGCAGAGATAGCAAATACAATCATTCAGAGGGCAACTGCCCCAACAATACATCATTACAATACAGCGGAAGCATTCAACATGTCTGAGTACAGACAAGAACCAAATAGGCCTAAGAGGCCGGAAACAAACAGACGGAGCCCATCCACGAAGTCTCGGATCCTGCCCGGGTCCGCTATCTACTCGTCAGCAGTCTCGTCATACTCCACGTAGTAGCCACCATGTAGATCCTCGGAAACGTCGTCTGCGTAAACCACAGCCCCAAAGGGGTCAGTACATAAACGTACTGGCAAGAAAGACTCACAGTTCACCAAAGTGTAACCCGTCAACACCAAGCACAGATGCTTCGGGTTCAACGGAAGAAAGGGGATATAAATGATGCTGCAACTGGCTGCTGCACTAACCAACTACAGAGATTCTACCACTTCCGGCTAACAGAAAGGAGATAAGATCGAGGATTGTAACCAACTGAAAGATAACTTCAAACAAACCCATCCTGGATCTCGCCCCTTATCCAAAGAAGCAATCCGAGGATAACTCACACAGTTGAGTTAATGATGGTTCAGATTATTGTGTCAATAAGCCTATTACTAGTCAAGTTGTTAATCATTGGGTGTAAGGTTGGTAATCATTAGGTTTAAGTTGTCCTGAGTACTTGTTAGCCAGTACTTTCACCAAGTAATCCATAACCGCGGAAAACACGGCTTCTCGAGAAGATTATCCCTGCAGGGTTGCACCAATTTGGCCGTACACTCATGAATAACCCGCCAGATGGAAAGGCCCTTCCACCAAGCGGGGTACTCAACACAACCAACCATTCTTCGCATCAAGCCCAAAGAACCTTGGGCGCACGGCTAATCGAGCCCAGAAGAAAATGGACCCTCATAGCACTCTAAGAACGTGTCCCCCTATATGCCGACTACAAAAGTTCCACCCTGCGCTGGGCTCGCAAAAACATGCATGCGGCAAATGGAAAACACGAACTAAATGAGGCGATTTGGACGAGATGCGAATCAGGTCAAGTTGAGGGGGGCGCCCATACTCGCTTCCCAAATGCGGGTAGTGCGCTCATCATGGATCAGTAGACAAGACCCTTTTCCTATTAGGGTCGACACTAGCAGGCCTCAAAACCACACAGGGCCTCCTGCCGGTGCCTTATCATCAAATTTATTATTAATAGTAACATTAGCATGATTGATTGATTAAACATCGAGCCCCCAGAACATAATGAAATAGTAACTGAAAGTAACGGGTAACAGACTCGAGCAAAAGCAACCTAAGCATGATAGTAAGACACGGGCACAAGCAATGGTTATAGGTGTGGAGGTGAGGCAATATCAAGGTTAAGGGATTCATGTGATGGGTTCGTAACAGAAACAACTACTACTAAGGCTAGCAGAAAAGAACAACGGAAAGTATCGGTAACCAATGTTGAAAGGAACACAGTGGTTCATGTGAGTGATAACTTGCCTGCAAAACCCAGTAGCCTGGTACTGAGCTAACTCCTTAGAAGGGGTGTCGTAAGGATCGTCGGTCTCAACGTCGTCGTTTATCCGAGAAGAAGCAAACAAACATTGCAGAAAGATAAACAATCAATATAATGGCATAGGTGCACAAACATGGGATGATGCATGTCAGGTTAAGAGATGCATCAAAATAACTACTTGACAAGATAACACAATTTAATTGGACCCATATGCAATTGGATTGCATATGGAAAAGATCCATTGAAATAAGTGGAAACAAATGATTTACAATTAATTATTATGTGAAAGTTGTTAGCATGATGCATGCATGATGGTAACAACAAAATAACAACAAATAACAACATTAGAATCAAATTAAGATAGGGTGTAGCAATTTAGAATTTTATTATTAACTTAGGGAATTTTTGGGTGCCTTAAAGGTGACACACAAGTATTTGTTGTTTTCAACCATTTAAATTGTTCAAAACAAATAATAAAGTTTATATTTGAAAAGTTTATCAAATTTTAGTTGGAATACATGTTTCACATTTTGAAATTGGACTTAGGATTATTTAACTATGAATTAAACAATATTAAACAAGTTTTAATTGAATTTAAACAAGATTAAAATGTTTAGGCATTTTAAGTTATTCAAACCAGAAAACAAATTTTATATTTGAATAGGATATTCAAAAAGGTGTGAAAAACATATTTTATTTGACTTATTTGGAAAAGGTATGAATTAGTTGTGAATTATTACAAATTACATTTGAATTATTCAAATTTGAAATTTAAATGAATTTTGAAAACTCAAAACAGAACACAAATGGAATAATTGGAAAGATTATAAAATTTTGAACAGAAAACATATATAACTTTTATTTGTTGGATTAACAGATTAAAAGTTATTGAATTTCAAAGTCTATTGCTTTAAACTGTTATTTAAAAAGAAATAGAAATTTAAACAGATTCTTTCTATTCCTTTTTCTACGCACAGGAAGCGTACACCCGGGCACTGCCCTGTGGGCCTACGGACAGCGTGGCGTGTGCGCGTACGCGTGGCAGTGACGGTCAATGGCAAGTGGGCCACGGGGGTCAGAGGGAGAGCAAAAAGGTGGGGATTAATCGCGGGTGCTGGGGTTCGAACCCAGCACCTCTCCCTCGCTGTGCGCTGTCTGAACCACTGGGCTGGTTCGCGTTTGTTGTCAGTAAACAACACGCAGCGAGGTTGTCTTTCAGTTTCGCCTAACTGAACTTTCTGACGAAAACCAACGCCGAAACCTGACAGAATAGCTACCGGCGGCGATCACCGTGCTTCTCAGGTGCTGATGCTGGGTGTACGAGTGCTGCTGCGAGATGGTGCTGTGGATGCAAGATGGTGCAGAGAGATGACTGGGAGGCACGGCGATTTGCTCACCGGGAGTTGGTTGCTGTCGGGCTCGACGGCGAGGCGGCAGGCACGGGCTCATCGGCGAGGTCCTAGGCCATCTTGAGCTCGATGAAGGTGTCCAGTCGTCAGAGGGGATGGTGGCGAGTCGTTCCACGTGGTCAGCTCACGGCGAAAGTTACGGCAACGTCGGCGGCGAGCAGAGGTGCAGAGAGGGCGCCACGGTGGCCGGAGACGACGAGGACCGCGGCGTCGATGTGGTGGCTCTGCGGCGTCGCTCTGGTGTCAAAACGAGAGAGGAGACAGTGGGCTTTCGATTCCCGGTGCAGGTGGGTGTGGTGGTGGACTGGATCGGCGGCGCCGTGATCGGATTCAGAGGAGGGCGGTGGTTCTCCGGTGAGCTCGCGGTTGCAGAGAGAAAAAGAGGCAGACGGCGGCGGACCTCGAGGGGAGAGAGGGGCATAGGGGCTAGGGTTGGCGCTGCGGGGTCTAGGGCTCCTTATAGGCGCCTGCGGGGTCTCCTGGCCGTCGTGATGGGATGGTGCCGCCGTGGCACCATCGAGATGCCTGCCGTACAGGAGGAGGACGAAGGCGCCACCTAACTGAACCGGTACGCGTCTGCTGGGCTGCTGCGCGCGCTAGTTAGGGAGTTAGTGGGCTGGGCCGGGCGGTATATTAGGTGCTGCGCGTTAGTTTCCTTTTTATTATTTTGTTTTGTTTTATTTTTTTTTGTATGTTTGGCTTTTGGAAGAAAATAGCTAGGTTTTAGCTTAGGGAAAAATCTGAAAAAAATTCACATAAGCTCCTTAGGCCAAATGCAGCCATTTAGCAACTTTTAGTTTCAAAATTTTAAAGATTTGATTGCTGTTTAAAAATTTAAACCAAATTGATTGAAATTTGCAATATTAGTTAATATTAGAAAACAAAGTATTTTTCAATAGGGTTACCCCTAAGTTTTGAAAATGATTTAAAGAGTACAAATGTGTGTTGAGATTCATGGATTCAAAAGAGGTACTGATTTTGAGAATTGGTTTGAATTTGGGTAATTTGATAATTAAATAACTATTGATGAAAACCATGTTTTTATTAGGGTGACCCCTATGATTCAATTTGATTAAATTAGTTGATTAAATTCATAAGTTCAAATTGGTTCTGCTTGATGCATTGATTTGAACTTGAAGGTGATTTGGAAATCATTTGTTTGATTAAACCCACAATTTTAATAAGTGATCAACATGGAATAAAATGAAACAATTTGGTTGTTTTCACTTGTTATTTTTATTCCAAAAGTTGTAACAGAACAAGTATGAAAACATTGTTTGAGTAAGGTTTGAATTTGAGTTGTGAAAACAGTGGAAAACAAATGCAACAATTAAGAAACAAATGCAAACAACATGATGACATGATGCAACACTTAAATAAACAAGAAATCAATCATTCTAAGGGGAGTTTTCATACTTGGGATGTTACAAAACGCCCCCCCTTGAAGGAATCGCGCCCCGAGATTCCTACTGAGAAAAGAAAAGGTCCGGATACTTCTTGGGAAGATCCACTTGAGCTGTGACACGTGAAACACATCGTGCACATTGGATAGACGTCAGGGAATTTGCAAACCACCGGAACATTTTCAATTGAAGGAAGAGGTTTTTGTATCAAGGGTGTATAGCTGGATAGAATTTGATTCATTTGGAGAATAGATTATGTGGCTAAAATGGTGGAACAGAGTTATTGACATCAATGCAACACCAAGAATAATCATCAATGTCAGAATCATCAACATGAGAGTAACGAGGAATTTGTGGCCTCCCATTAGAATTGGATTGTTCTTACTTATGTTGGAAGTCAACATTTGAGATCCCGAGGAGTGAACAGAGATTTGATTGCTTAGTGGAACCAGAATTAGGTAGTATGTTGTGGAAAAGATTGTTGACACAAAGGAATGTGATGCTCCGGTATCAAATAACACTTTAACTGGATAAGAGTTTACGAGGAAGTTTTGATTAGACGCCGGTAGAAGAATTGAAGTGGAAAACAACAACAAGATTTGAACGGACGAAAAGGATGTTGAGAAGAACAGGATATCAACATCGGGGAAAACGAGAACAAAACTCCTGAGGTACTACGGAAAACCCATCCGGGCTTCTAAAGGATCAATATCTACTGCTTAAGGAATAGAGGATCTGCTTCCGGGGCCTATTTGCCACCGTTCTCAATCGTGAGTAGGCAACATGATAAATCATGTCACAACCACCTCCATTCCTATGGTCTAGTAGATATAACCATCCTAGAGAAACCAGAATTCGTGAAATCCTAACTTGAAAGTTTAGATGAGAAGGGAGAAATCAACGTTGCACTTCCTTACCAGAAAAGGGAGGGAGGGTGGGGAAAGAAGAAAAAGAACAGAATTCCTACTCTCACGTTTCATTTTTCCTATATAGCTACAAAATAGTTTCTAGACTCAACTGCGACCAGTAAAAAGGGATCCTGCAGGCAGACAGGCTCTGATACCATTTGTCGCACCCTGATTTCTAGGGGATACTCACCGTACGAACTGGATAGCAGATGCTTGGATTATGGGGCATAACTGCTCCCACGTCCCAGCTTCCTGGTAGGCCTGCGCTTATGCGCGACAACACAAGCCCTACTATTCCATCGTCGATGTAAACTATCCACTAGAGATCAAAGGCACTTCCGTCGACGTACTTCAAACCATACACACATGGTACGTCAACAGCGTTGAACAACTGATATCACAACAGATCTCTACGACACAAAAGATTGAAATAACTTGCAAATGGCTCTCATTAGAGCAGAGATAGCAAATACAATCATTCAGAGGGCAACTGCCCCAACAATACATCATTACAATACAGCGGAAGCATTCAACATGTCTGAGTACAGACAAGAACCAAATAGGCCTAAGAGGCCGGAAACAAACAGACGGAGCCCATCCACGAAGTCTCGGATCCTGCCCGGGTCCGCTATCTACTCGTCAGCAGTCTCGTCATACTCCACGTAGTAGCCACCATGTAGATCCTCGGAAACGTCGTCTGCGTAAACCACAGCCCCAAAGGGGTCAGTACATAAACGTACTGGCAAGAAAGACTCACAGTTCACCAAAGTGTAACCCGTCAACACCAAGCACAGATGCTTCGGGTTCAACGGAAGAAAGGGGATATAAATGATGCTGCAACTGGCTGCTGCACTAACCAACTACAGAGATTCTACCACTTCCGGCTAACAGAAAGGAGATAAGATCGAGGATTGTAACCAACTGAAAGATAACTTCAAACAAACCCATCCTGGATCTCGCCCCTTATCCAAAGAAGCAATCCGAGGATAACTCACACAGTTGAGTTAATGATGGTTCAGATTATTGTGTCAATAAGCCTATTACTAGTCAAGTTGTTAATCATTGGGTGTAAGGTTGGTAATCATTAGGTTTAAGTTGTCCTGAGTACTTGTTAGCCAGTACTTTCACCAAGTAATCCATAACCGCGGAAAACACGGCTTCTCGAGAAGATTATCCCTGCAGGGTTGCACCAATTTGGCCGTACACTCATGAATAACCCGCCAGATGGAAAGGCCCTTCCACCAAGCGGGGTACTCAACACAACCAACCATTCTTCGCATCAAGCCCAAAGAACCTTGGGCGCACGGCTAATCGAGCCCAGAAGAAAATGGACCCTCATAGCACTCTAAGAACGTGTCCCCCTATATGCCGACTACAAAAGTTCCACCCTGCGCTGGGCTCGCAAAAACATGCATGCGGCAAATGGAAAACACGAACTAAATGAGGCGATTTGGACGAGATGCGAATCAGGTCAAGTTGAGGGGGGCGCCCATACTCGCTTCCCAAATGCGGGTAGTGCGCTCATCATGGATCAGTAGACAAGACCCTTTTCCTATTAGGGTCGACACTAGCAGGCCTCAAAACCACACAAGGCCTCCTGCCGGTGCCTTATCATCAAATTTATTATTAATAGTAACATTAGCATGATTGATTGATTAAACATCAAGCCCCCAGAACATAATGAAATAGTAACTGAAAGTAACGGGTAACAGACTCGAGCAAAAGCAACCTAAGCATGATAGTAAGACACGGGCACAAGCAATGGTTATAGGTGTGGAGGTGAGGCAATATCAAGGTTAAGGGATTCATGTGATGGGTTCGTAACAGAAACAACTACTACTAAGGCTAGCAGAAAAGAACAACGGAAAGTATCGGTAACCAATGTTGAAAGGAACACAGTGGTTCATGTGAGTGATAACTTGCCTGCAAAACCCAGTAGCCTGGTACTGAGCTAACTCCTTAGAAGGGGTGTCGTAAGGATCGTCGGTCTCAACGTCGTCGTTTATCCGAGAAGAAGCAAACAAACATTGCAGAAAGATAAACAATCAATATAATGGCATAGGTGCACAAACATGGGATGATGCATGTCAGGTTAAGAGATGCATCAAAATAACTACTTGACAAGATAACACAATTTAATTGGACCCATATGCAATTGGATTGCATATGGAAAAGATCCATTGAAATAAGTGGAAACAAATGATTTACAATTAATTATTATGTGAAAGTTGTTAGCATGATGCATGCATGATGGTAACAACAAAATAACAACAAATAACAACATTAGAATCAAATTAAGATAAGGTGTAGCAATTTAGAATTTTATTATTAACTTAGGGAATTTTTGGGTGCCTTAAAGGTGACACACAAGTATTTGTTGTTTTCAACCATTTAAATTGTTCAAAACAAATAATAAAGTTTATATTTGAAAAGGTTATCAAATTTTAGTTGGAATACATGTTTCACATTTTGAAATTGGACTTAGGATTATTTAACTATGAATTAAACAATATTAAACAAGTTTTAATTGAATTTAAACAAGATTAAAATGTTTAGGCATTTTAAGTTATTCAAACCAGAAAACAAATTTTATATTTGAATAGGATATTCAAAAAGGTGTGAAAAACATATTTTATTTGACTTATTTGGAAAAGGTATGAATTAGTTGTGAATTATTACAAATTGCATTTGAATTATTCAAATTTGAAATTTAAATGAATTTTGAAAACTCAAAACAGAACACAAATGGAATAATTGGAAAGATTATAAAATTTTGAACAGAAAACATATATAACTTTTATTTGTTGGATTAACAGATTAAAAGTTATTGAATTTCAAAGTCTATTGCTTTAAACTGTTATTTAAAAAGAAATAGAAATTTAAACAGATTCTTTCTATTCCTTTTTCTACGCACAGGAAGCGTACACCCGGGCACTGCCCTGTGGGCCTACGGACAGCGTGGCGTGTGCGCGTACGCGTGGCAGTGACGGTCAATGGCAAGTGGGCCACGGGGGTCCGAGGGAGAGCAAAAAGGTGGGGATTAATCGCGGGTGCTGGGGTTCGAACCCAGCACCTCTCCCTCGCTGTGCGCTGTCTGAACCACTGGGCTGGTTCGCGTTTGTTGTCAGTAAACAACACGCAGCGAGGTTGTCTTTCAGTTTCGCCTAACTGAACTTTCTGACGAAAACCAACGCCGAAACCTGACAGAATAGCTACCGGCGGCGATCACCGTGCTTCTCAGGTGCTGATGCTGGGTGTACGAGTGCTGCTGCGAGATGGTGCTGTGGATGCAAGATGGTGCAGAGAGATGACTGGGAGGCACGGCGATTTGCTCACCGGGAGTTGGTTGCTGTCGGGCTCGACGGTGAGGCGGCAGGCACGGGCTCATCGGCGAGGTCCTAGGCCATCTTGAGCTCGATGAAGGTGTCCAGTCGACAGAGGGGATGGTGGCGAGTCGTTCCACGTGGTCAGCTCACGGCGAAAGTTACGGCAACGTGGCGGCGAGCAGAGGTGCAGAGAGGGCGCCGCGGTGGCCGGAGACGACGAGGACCGCGGCGTCGATGTGGTGGCTCTGCAGCGTCGCTCTGGTGTCAAAACGAGAGAGGAGACAGTGGGCTTTCGATTCCCGGTGCAGGTGGGTGTGGTGGTGGACTGGATCGGCGGCGGTGTGATCGGATTCAGAGGAGGGCGGTGGTTCTCCGGTGAGCTCGCGGTTGCGGAGAGAAAAAGAGGCAGACGGCGGCGGACCTCGAGGGGAGAGAGGGGCATAGGGGCTAGGGTTGGCGCTGCGGGGTCTAGGGCTCCTTATAGGCGCCTGCGGGGTCTCCTGGCCGTCGTGATGGGATGGTGCCGCCGTGGCACCATCGAGATGCCTGCCGTACAGGAGGAGGACGAAGGCGCCACCTAACTGAACCGGTACGCGTCTGCTGGGCTGCTGCGCGCGCTAGTTAGGGAGTTAGTGGGCTGGGCCGGGCGGTAGATTAGGTGCTGCGCGTTAGTTTCCTTTTTATTATTTTGTTTTGTTTTTTTTTTTTGTATGTTTGGCTTTTGGAAGAAAATAGCTAGGTTTTAGCTTAGGGAAAAATCTGAAAAAAATTCAGATAAGCTCCTTAGGCCAAATGCAGCCATTTAGCAACTTTTAGTTTCAAAATTTTAAAGATTTGATTGCTGTTTAAAAATTTAAACCAAATTGATTGAAATTTGCAATATTAGTTAATATTAGAAAACAAAGTATTTTTCAATAGGGTTACCCCTAAGTTTTGAAAATGATTTAAAGAGTACAAATGCGTGTTGAGATTCATGGATTCAAAAGAGGTACAGATTTTGAGAATTGGTTTGAATTTGGGTAATTTGATAATTAAATAATTATTGATGAAAACCATGTTTTTATTAGGGTGACCCCTATGATTCAATTTGATTAAATTAGTTGATTAAATTCATAAGTTCAAATTGGTTCTGCTTGATGCATTGATTTGAACTTGAAGGTGATTTGGAAATCATTTGTTTGATTAAACCCACAATTTTAATAAGTGATCAACATGGAATAAAATGAAACAACTTGGTTGTTTTCACTTGTTATTTTTATTCCAAAAGTTGTAACAGAACAAGTATGAAAACATTGTTTGAGTAAGGTTTGAATTTGAGTTGTGAAAACAGTGGAAAACAAATGCAACAATTAAGAAACAAATGCAAACAACATGATGACATGATGCAACACTTAAATAAACAAGAAATCAATCATTCTAAGGGGAGTTTTCATACTTGGGATGTTACACTCATCTTCTTGAGCTTTACATCGTAGTCCATACCTTGAGAATCCAGTAAATGTATCTCAATTGTAACCGGTGCAATTCTGCTGATCAAACATACTGAGTCTTGTTTATCAATCCACTAACCAGAGCTGAATCTCAAGCAACAATGATGGTTGGTGTTTTCCTCAAGGGTATCGAATTAGGTCTTTTCAGAATCCGGCATGTGTGATGTTGTGGTTGACACAATTAGCCGGAACGCCCAACTTTGTAATCCTTTGAATCCGTAAGAACAACCACTCTCCGTGAGAATTCTTGTGGCTCATTCTAAACAAGTTTTCCTCACCGTTCTTCCAAACAAAAGTTCGACTTTCACTTGATTACCTATAAAAGGCTTGCATAAGCCTGATATTGGTATCCAGAACATCAAGGAGAACCTGGAAGTTGATCTTTCCAATATCTCTCCGTTGAACCTCCAAAACCTTTGTTTCAGTGGAAACAAGTTCATCAGGAGAATATCTCTTGGTGTTTTCTAAACCGCCATCGATCAGTTTCCTTTTCAAGTTGTTGGTACTTGAAATTCTGTTCATCTCACACATTGTGTGAATTTGTTAGTCACTTCAGCCGTGGGATCTTAACCATGTGGTAAACGTATTGCTACGGATAAACCACAACAGGAAATAGATTCCCTCATTTCTTCCGGTGTTCCAACCCCCGATGGTTAACCATCCTTATGGTGTGACCAAGACTTCCTCCTTCTTTATAATGTTCCAACTTCTTTTGGTTACTCATCTTCTGTCGTGAAGTAACATCTTGATCTTTGACAAAGTTTTCGACAAACTTTAACGGAATGAAAGTTCCTTCATCTTTCGTGTCCACTCCGAGGAGTGAACATGATCCTGTATCAAAAAAAATCTCCGACGCACGATTACAGTGTTTTCTCGTGTTTTCCTTCGTCTGTGGATATTACGTTGTGGTATCCAATACCATCCTCTCCATCTTGGTATTCTGTTTGAAGAAACCTCGATGTCACAAGTTGTCCAACCTTTCTTCTACAAAAGGATTTAAAGTCTTGTGCAAAGCTCATATTCGAAATCCTTTCAAGAACCATCGTCCAAAAACTTGAAACCTTCTCATGTTCCCTCCGTTATCTTGATGTGTTTCATGCCTGTTAACTCAAAAGTTCTTTATGACCAGTCCTGTCCTGAGTTATCTATGAGATACTCGATCTTCGTGAAGATCAATTCCTAAGAGTTTTCCCTCTTACCTAAGGTGTAGCCGCTGGATATCTTTGCAAGTGCTACGGATCAACCTCTTCAAGAAGAGAACCGTAAGGTTCGAGAAGACCATTCAAAACCAGTGTTCCTTCTCTCTTTCTCTTTCAGGAATCTCGGGACGAGATTCTTGTAAGGGGGGTAGATTTGTAACACCCCAACTTTTGCTAATAAAGGTTTTGTGGTGTTGTGGTCATCTCATACATGCATGAAAAAGTTCATCCAATTTTGAAATTGAATTTTATTAAAAATTTCTCAAAGCTCACTTAAAGTGAGCACCAAAAATTTGAATTCAAAACTGTTTCAAAATTAGAAAACCTTTATATGGTGAGGTTGGAAATTTTACAAGGTTTCCAAAATGTATTTTTGCCAATTTTTATCTTTACAAAAAGGCCCTCAAATTTTAGTTTCCAACTCTGTTTCTAAAGAGAAAAGGACCACTTTGCAAATTTTCCGAGAAGGCAGGGGGTTATGGGAAATTTCCCGTTGTCTTCTACCTCCTGCCAGTAGGAGTGCTGGCCGCCGACATCGTCTCGCTCCACCTCCTACTTCCAGCGCGGCATGGGAAGGGTGAGGACGCAGAGGAACCGTCCGGATCGAGCCAACCCCCGCAGAAGCCCCTTCTCTCACATCACCTCCTCTCTTTCTGTATCCCTCCCGAGAACCAAACCCTAGCTCCGGCGAGCCGACTCGCCGCCGTCGTTCTGGCCAACCCCGCGCCACACCGGGCACGCCATCAACTCCACCATGGTCTCCTCTCCCTCCTCCACAGTTCCTGCGAGCCGAGGAGGCCTACATCGCCGCAATCGGGCCGCCGTTCCCGAGCTCCGGTCGCCGCGGGAACCTCACGCCAGCGAGGATTCCGGCCGCCCCTTCTTTTCCCGACCACCTCCCTAGCCTCCCAGTGCGGTGGTGAGTCTCCTGGTACCTTCCAATCCCTCCCTCTCCCACCGTACCGTCCCCGCGCCGAGCTCCGCTGTCGGTCGCCGCGCCCCTCGTTGCCGGCGAGCTTCCGGCGACCATTTGGTCGTCCCGCCGCCACCCCTAGGTTCCACTCGTTCTCCTCTACGTGGTGGTAACCTTTGTTTCGCGAATTACGCGCGAATTGCGTCGAATTTGAGTGGAGCTGTGAAGAACAGAGCACTGTGATGTCACCGTGACATCACAGTGATGTCATATTCCTGTTTTTGTTATTTACAGAAAATGAATAAATTGTATAGTTAATATCTTCCAAAATTTTACTCAGAAAAATAAAGTAAAAATATGGTAATGTTCAGAAAAATGTAATCTACCCAAATATGTCATTTTCAATCATGTTTGAGAAAGTTCAAAGATGAGCATTTATTTAATGTTATTTAATTCCTTTAAAATAGAAAAATAAGTTTTTATTCACTAAAATTAGAAAATTAAAAGTTATATACCAAAATGCTTAAAATGTAAATGCAACCTGTTTATGGTGTTTTCAAACCCATTTGAGCAACTAAAATGGTACTCACTTTCATAATCACCCGAATTGCCCCTCCGGGGCCTATTTTGGGATAATTTCAATAAAATTGCATAACTGACATACGAACCCTAGAAACTCATCGAGCATGTTTAGGGATTTATTTCAGTGCATTAATTTTCTCATGCATACATATTGCGCATTGCATCGATGCCATGTGTTGATTGTTATTTCTCTTTCGGTGTTGTTTCCCCCTCGGTAGAACGCGATTCCGAAGTGAAGGCCAACATCTCCAATGAAGAATACTTGATCTTAACCGACAAGTCAAGCACTTATTCCTGAAGACTTTATCTGGTTTTCTTATAACCAAGGCAAGCATAACCTCTTATCTGCTCATATATGTTTTCGAACAACATTTGATTCTCGTACTTTGCATTCGATTCCAAAGTATTTGATGCTAGTAGATATAGTTCACCTATATACTACATTGCCACAATGACCTGATCCACTGCTCCTAGCCACCATAGATTTGCTTGTGCGCATCGCCAGAGCCTCATATCTGCTACCGCTTAGTTTCATATGTTTGTTACCTCTGCTCCATCCGGTTGATGAATTAGAGCTACGATAACCTAGTATGATATGATGACGTGGTAAGATGAGCACTGTGTGGTTAACTTGACTAAGGCTTGGACGGGGGGCCACTTGGGAAGTGGTTGTTTGTTTTGTACTTGCCAACCCTAGGAGTAAGGTCTCGCCGCGGAAACCAAGACTGAGCGCGCAACCACACGCGGGGCCTAACAGACCGCGCTCGACTAACTAACTTGTTTGGTTCTATCCGTGAGTCACGTAGTTTGGGATTCCCATCTGCGTGTGAGTCAAAAACCTTTTGGAGGTGTTTAGGGCGTGACCGGGACAAGTGATGGACGTACACGGATCTTGATCCCGACTCACAGAATAGGTGCCGTCAGGAGGTGGCCAACTCCCTGTTGACGGGGTGGCCCTGTTTGGGTTGACTCATGGATAGGGCTCGACAAGGTAAAGGTCATGGCCAGCCACCCTCTGCCGCGCTGCATGGACGAGCGTACATGTGGCGTTAAGAGTCGGATGGTACGTGTGGGTAAAGTGTACCACCGTGCAGGGATAAATCTTTCGGAAAGCCGTGTCCACGGTTAAGTACGACTTGGTGAATGCCACGTGGCCATAGATAACTTGAACGTGACGTAAAAGATGTTGACAAGGCATGGAGGCAATAGATGAAGGGTGCCTCCTCGGAAATGCCGAGAGGGGTGATCCTTGTAGCATGTGAGATGCTGGGAAATAATGTTGGTGGATTCAAAAGATGATGATTACAGTAGTGAGTTTCTCATCTGTTTTGAAAACAATCCTGGAAACGTGCTATTCTTCCTCGATTTGGAAAAAAAAGATTGCTTTACGCAAATCAGCCTTGATAAAACCCTGTACGAAACCAGCAGATATATAAGAGGTTAATTAAGTCTTGTTGAGTACCTTCCGTACTCAGGTTTGCTTAATTTTGGTTCAGGTGGAGTTCGTCACTCCGGTGGTGTTTCAACATGGACATCGACGAGTAGTTCGGGGTTCCCAGGTAGCAGCCTGGAATCTAAGGGTTGGGACGTCGCCTTATGTTGCGGCCTCTTAGGCCTTTTTGGTTCTTGTTGATTAGCAACATAATTTTCCTTTCGTTGTCTGATGTAATGTTGGGTCGTGTGACCTCTGCTTGTAAGCTATACTCTAGTAACCCTATTTAATAAAGCTTCATGTTTAGAGTACTGCTTTGACCGGTTGTTGGTTTCGAGCTCATTGCTATACAGTTTTGGCTATGCCTGCATAGTTGTCGCAGTCGAGGGGTTGTGGAGCCGATGATCCATGTCCGAGCCCGCCTGTCGATGTGATCGGCCTGGGGCGAGGTAACCCCAATAACCCTCGATTGTTGTTGCACTTTCTGGACACATAGCATCTCTGTATAGCTTTGGTCCCGTCTTCTTTAGTTTCATACGATTCGTGGACGCTCTGATATGCATAGTTGGTTATGACTAGCATGGATACAAGGAGTAGTAGACTGGGGATCCGGACTACATGCCGATGAATCCAGTCTGCCTGCTGTTGTTTGTTGCGGCCGGGGCTGGTAACCCTGAAGCCCTTGTGAGTCCATGGCTAGGAGCACATAAGAGTATGTATATCTTTGGGTCCGGGGTCGTGACAATCAGTAGACTCAGGTGAATTAACAGGTGTAAAAACATTTTCAATGGGAATTTTAGTGTTTTCAATTTGTTTAGCTCTAGAAATTGTAGCATCTAGGAAAGGACCTAGTGAAACAGTATCATCAAGCACAATAGAAGCATCATCAAAAGTATCAGAAGCATTTTTAGACTCAGCAAAAGTAATAGTGTGTTTAGCATGTGGTGGTGTAAGAAGCTTACTCATAACAAATGGTGAATCAAGAGCAACATAGGTGTTCATAGTTGTACCTCTCCTTGTAGTGGATGGTAATATAGGAACTTTTCAATCACGAGTTTTACCCATGAAGAAATACTTTCAACGAACAATATCATGTTCAAGTGTGCAAATAATTAAAGCTATGCTCCTCGACAATGGCGAGGGAAAATAGTATTGATGACCCACAAGTATAGGGGATCGCAACAATCTTCGAGGGAAGTAAACCCCAAATTTATTGATTTGACACTAGGGGAGCCAAAGAATATTTATGAGACTTAACAACTGAGTTGTCAATTCAGCTGCACCTGAAAGTAGACTTGATCGCAACAATATATCAGTGGTAACAGTTTTATAGCAGCAGTAGTAGTAAAATAACAGCAGGAGTAAAATCGTAACAGAAGTAGCAATCGCGGAAAACAGCAGGATTAAAGTACCGTAGGCTTAGGGAATGGATGAACGGGCGTTGCATGGATAAGATAGTTCATATAATAATCAAAACATTGGAATTGCAGATAATAATATTAAAGCATCCAAGTTCTAGGCAAACTATAGGCATGTGTTCCAATTTAGTCATACGTGATCGCAATGAGAAACTTGCACAGCATCTTTTGTCCTACCAAACCGTTTGTAGCGGGGCCTCAAGGGAAACTACGTGTAATTAAGGTGCTCCTTTTAATAAAGCACCGGAGCAAAGCATTAACACTCCATGAACACACATGATCCTCACATATAACCATCCCCTCCGGTTGTCCCAATTTCTGTCACTTTTGGGCCTCGGGTTCCGGACAATGACATGTGTAAACAACTTGCAGATATTATCAAGAAACATAATTATACTCATGGAACAATAATATGTTCAGATTTGAGATCATTACACTCCGTCCCAAAGTGACAAGCATTAAGCATAACAAGCTGCAACAACGGTAGAAAATACTAACAGTGGATATTAGGCGCTATGCCCTAACAATCTGGCATTATTACACGAACGATCTCATCCAATCCCTTCCATCCCTCTCAGCCTATAGTGGTGTTTACTCACACATGGACGTGGGAATCATGGATGGTTGATGGACAAGAGGTGGCGGTGACGATGGCGATGATCTCCTTCGAATCCCCGTCCCGACAGGGCGCCATAACAGCAACTTCTGATCCCCGAATTGAGTCGAGGTGGCGGCGACGCTTTGTGGTGTTTTTCTAGAATATGACGTACCCCTGTTGTTTTAGGGTTACAGGCGATAAGTAGTCGAAAAGGAAGCCCAAGGGGGTGCCTGGGGCCCCCATACCACCAGGTGGCGCGGCCTAGGGGGGCGCCCAGGGGTGGTGGCCTCCTCCTGGCCCCCCTCCGGGTCTCCTTCTGGCTCCAGGGGTCTTCGGGTGTTTTAAGGTCTTTGGGATCTTTTTGGGCATTTTCTCGAAAGTTGATCTTTCTGCACAAAAACAAGACACCAAGGTAATTCTGCCGAAATCAGCGTTAGTCCGTGTTAGTTGTATCCAAAACTCACAAGTTTAGAGGCAAACAATAGCAAAAGTGTTCGGAAAAGGAGATAGGTTTTGGACGTATCAGTTGTCTACGCTTATTATAGTCCGGATTCCGAGATCCCAAGGTTACATGGTCGGGATATCAGAGGGAATGGAATCTAGTTCGAGGATTACATGTTTCCACCGTATGTTAATGCCTTGCTTTGGTGCTTGGTAGAATGATGTCCCACAAGTGTAGGGTATCGCAATAGTCTTCGAGGGTAAATATAGCCCAATTTAATTATTCGACACAAGAGGAGCCAAAGAATATTTATAAGCCTTAACAACTGAGTTGTCAATTCAATTGCACCTGAAAAATATCTTGCTTCACACAATTTATTAGTAGTAACAGTCATATAACAACAATAGTAGTTTAATAGTAACAGTAGTAGCAATAGTAACAGTGAGTGTAAACGGAACAAGTAGGAGTGCTAAAAACACCATAAGCATAGGGATGGATGTGCGGGTGTTGCATTAATGAGATTAACCATGTAATATGGGTAACAAAGGGCAACAGAAATATATAAGAGAGTATCCAAGTCACAAACTAGCATAGGCATGTTTCTCGAGAATTGTTGTACGTGCTTGCAATAAGAACTTGCACGACATATTTTGTCCTACCACCCCGTTGATGCTGGGCCAAAAAGGAACTAATGGTATTTAAGGTACTTTTCTACCAAGCACCAGAGCAAAGCATGAACATACTGTGACAAGCATTAAGCACTCCAAGTTGCAAATCCTTGTAAAGGTCCTAGTTGTCAACCTCAACGACAACATAGTGATTCGAGCCTCTCCATATCGGTGAAAGGACTCAAAGGAGATACATTGTGCCATTTTACGGCTACTCGGTGTTCCACTTTGGTGGCACTGCACCGCTCCAACGGAGATTAGCTTCTATTGGGAAGTGAACTTCGGGATACATCTCCGCGTCATTGTGTTCGGTTATTCCTCAACTTCCCTTTACTTGTTGCTACTAGCTTAGTTGACTATATCTTGTGCTAGTAGTATTTTATCACCATATAGGATTGTTCCCCTAGTTGCATAATCTAGACAATCTATATTTGAGAACTATCTTGTTAATTGAATAAGAAGTAAACTTTGTAGTTAACCTATTCAGCCCACTCTAGTTAACCACTCGATCATTCAATTGGTATCAGAGCTTCGTCTCTTTATTAAGGCTTTACCGCCTAAAGAGGAGGATGGATGAAGGGGAATAACCCGTCACCATGGGTGCCATCCAAAAGCTAATTCAATCCATGCTTGATAGCTCAGAGAAAAATATGGAGGTTTTTATAAAAAAAAATGACATGTACATCTAGTCACTCCACTGAGCATGTCAATGTAGATGAAAATGGAACTCTCATTACTTCTAAGGAAGGATCCACGACATCTAAGCCTATAGATACTAGTTATGAAAATATCTTTGGTTATGCTTACAACAATGCTCCTAATGTTCAACATCCACATGTTAACAATCTTGGTGAACCTCCTATGGTAGATAGGAATTGTTTCACTAATTGGAAAGCTTCTATGAAGTCTTACAAGTGCAGCTCTTCAATGCAAATATGGAGGATTGTTGAAAATGGATATGATCCTAAAGACCCCAAGAACTTAAGCTCAAGTGATGTCATAGATGAGCAACTCAATGCCCATGCCATACACATGTTGGAAAAGGCAATGACAACTCAAGGTGTCGAGCACATCCGGTCCTTCACAAGTGCCAAGAAAGCATGGGATTGCATAGTTGACATGTATGATGGCAACATCAACATACAAAGCTCCAAGAAATGAATCATCAAAAGACAAGTTGAGAACTTCTATATTATGGATGGAGAGAGTCTAGAAGACATATTTAGAAGACTCAAGGCTCTTATGAATGCCATGAGAGATTGTGGATTCAAGGATTGTGATGAGGATTGGGTCAAGGAGAAATTCCTATTCACCTTGATTCCATACAATGATCACATGGTGATGAATGTGCAATCAAGGGCTCATTACTTGGAGCTATCCCCAAATGATGTTTTTGGGTCTCTTCATCACCCTAAACATCATGAAAAGGTCCTCCGATGATGTCATGCCCGTGTGAATGGAATAAAGAGAACCTCTCTCGCCTTGAAGAAGATGACTCAAGTGATGATGGTGGTTCCTCACATATTGTTTCTGAGAGAGAGATGAGGACATGACATGAGGAATGCTTGGCCCTTGCTCAACATAAGTGGCGGAAGAAAGGAGAGTTTATATCAAATGCCACAAAGAACAATAGAAAGGAAGTCTCAAGCATGAAGAAGGAAAGGACTTGCTTCATTTGTGGGGATAGTGAGCACTTTGTTGCCGAGTGTCCCTTCACGAGTAGAATTGAAAATGGTGGGAGATTTATAACATTTCCTAGTCCAAGAACTTCATCAAAAGAGGCCCTCCCAGGGCTTTGATTTCAAAGGAAGTTGAATACACATCCAGTGGTGAAGAGAATGATTATGAACAAATGGGCATGGCGGCCATGGAAAAGGGCGTCATTCCTTCAAGCTTAAGCTCTCTCTTCTCCAACCCCAATGACAAGAAGGGCCCCTCAAGTCACAAGTGCTTCATGGCAAAGGGTATATCCCCAAAGGTGAGTCCTACTGATAGGGCAAAGGTAGTCCTATATTTCGATGAGATATATACGTGAATTGTGGTGGAGTTTGACCTTGGAGATCTGACTACTATGCACACGTACGCAACGCCAATGCAATCGCTAAACCAATCTCCTGGAGTTACCGATCTTGTGGATGCACGATCAGCCCGACGAAAAGGTCTAGTTCTACCCGCAATCAAGGAACAAGTAAGAAAAAATAATGCAATCTGGAATTGTAGATGGACATAAGCTTTATTGAATGGTGGGATTACGAGAAGCGGTATGGATCAGGCTATTGAGCACTAATCGAGTACACGAAGAGGCAACAATTCACTAGTAGTCTTTTAACTAAACAAAATCCAAGTCTAAACTGAGACCTATGAAGGGTATATATGGAGGAGAGGCTTGGTTGGCGACCAAGAAGGTAGAAGCACGTCCCAAGGCACCAAAATCCCAACACTAATTCGTACAAGGCCTTTGGGCCCAATCAGAGGTGGTGCATCACCTTTTTCCTGGATTCTTGGCTTAGTTTCAGCTGCAGGGTCAGACTGTTTTGGCCATAACTTCTTGCTCCAAACGAATTTTGAGGTGAGGCCAATTTTACTGGAAAGTTCACGACACCTGCTTTCCAACAAAAAATAGATTCACCCAGTTCGGAGCTCGTATGCAAAACTTATAGCCTTCTGAAGTCATGTATATTTCTGAAGTCCGAATCTGCGTTCAGAACATGGAGAACTCAGACTCTAATTGCTCTTCGACCCAAGGTGACTTAGGAGAACTCCTTGAATAGCATCAGATCATATTTATTTTTTGTACCCTCATTTCTTGATCAATTGTATGGGAATTCTTGATATTCTTGGTCATATCCGGCCTTCTAATGTCCTCATCATCCTCCCTTTTTGAAAGATAAGCCGTCCTCGACGCTGTTTCTTCTGAAACAGGGATAACAAAAGAGACAAGGTATACACGTGATAGATGTATATGTCATCCATTTTTATTTCCCTTAGTTGATGCTCATATGCGACATTTATATGATGGTAATTTTCTTGTGTTATAAAAACCAAAGAATCATCACAAATAGTATAACACATGAAACTATTGCAACTCAATTTGCATATATAAGTGAAACCCCTATGCATAATACTTATACGGCAATGCTCATCATTAAACCATGCCAACACTGGTAAAGAAAACATTGTTGTAACATATAAATTCTAGCCACAACTTGTTTAGATAAGTAGTCATGCAACAAGCTATTTGACGTAAAATCATTACCATAGTTGGAGGTCATACCAAAATGATGGAACATATGCATCAGTTTATTATCATTGAAAGCATTACGATGATCATCTCCAAATGACGAAGTGCAACTAAGATAGCAAGTATAGAACACATTATTGTCATAATGGAACAAAGCATGTCTCAACAAAAATCAATCATAATTGCAAGTGTAAGTGAAGCTCATATAATCATGATCGGGAGGAGAAACACATATATGTAAATTCTTATTGGTCAGTATTAAATCAAGTGTCCTCATAGAAGATCGATGATCAAATTTGTGACAAGCAAGGTCAAACCAATCCATAGGAAGTGAATACAAAATAAGTTTAAACCATGCTTCAACTGCGCTACTCTTATAATTATGAACATGAGATGGATGAACACCGAAATTATAAATCATATGTCCAATATGTAAGATGCAACTCAAATTGCATGTAAGTGAAGCACACATTAGTATTACAACTACGCAACTCATGGGACAAACATAATGGATATGAAAATCTAGCATCTAATCTAGTATGAATAGAACAATCCAACATAGGTAGTACTTTAGTTGGATGCAGTGTATCGACTACACCAGTATGTATCATATGAGCATGAAAATTATAAACTATCCCATAGCAAAAATACATTCGCTCATAGCATATATTGCTTAAAATGGCAATATCATCACACGTGACACAAATTTTATGTACCCAAAAGTCATTATTAATACCATACTCACCAACCAGCTGAAATGTTAAATCAGGGGCATAACCACTTTTGAACGTACTCAAACATGTGATTTCAGAAATTTTATTCTTAGCATGTGACAAAGACATAAGTGGATTCACTGGAACACAAAACAAAGTATTAGCATGAGAAATTCTAGCTAAGACATCGTCATTCCTAATCAATTCTATATGATCTAATTCAGATTTAATTATTAAGTCACATGGTTCATTTGCAGCAGCAATAATTTCACCGATTGCACTCATATGAGTGGATGAATTAAAATCAGTAGTAGGTGCACTCAAATTAGTAGCCATCTCAATTGTTTGACCACATGATATATTTAAATCAGGAACAATGTCCTCTAAAACATACGATGTGACCAAAACAACTGGTAACTCAACACATGAATTATGCATATTATCATGGCATGTATCGATCTCATGTGGACGGACAGAATCGGTACCAATATTATTACTTTATAGCTCTATCTCAGATGCGGCAGGTACCTGTTGGGGGGCTACCCCGAGTAGGGGTAATATTGGTAAGGTTTGCTGCTTGAGGTACTGTGTACCGAGTAGGGGGCTACCGAGATGGCCTTATCCGTGATCATGCTAGGTACCGAGTTGGAGGTACCGAGTAGGATCTATCTCGGTAGACAAGGTGAAGATCCACATTGAAGATATGAGTGCCCGTCTAGGTTATCCCAGTAGCGCTTGGAGATTCCGGATAGGCACGGTGCTGCTCTTTTCGGAGGGAGGTCAACGGAGCTGTTGCAATACCGCAAGTCCAGGAAGATTACGCGTGTGCGGTTCAACTTACTAGGCGTGATGATGCGTATGGATACGCTGGTACAGTGTACTGTATGGGCGAGGCCACGTCCTATCTCTGACAAGCGGGACAGGACATGGCAGCGACCGTGATAGCGAAGACTTTCATCGTTTGTCAGCGAAGAAACGGAGGCGTGCGCTGTGGTACAGTGTGTAGTCACCTAATCTTGTACTATGGTTGGTGGCCACCAGTATATAAGGTGGCCATACCCCTCCCGCGTGAGGGTCGCTCGTTACGTGAGAGGAGAAGTGCTGCCAGTTTGTAGAGAGAGATAGCAGTAGAGCTTCTTCTTCCTCTGGCTCCTTGAGCTTGAGGAGCAATTGTACTCGGTTACCACTTATACAGAGAGAGAGGCAGGAGTAAGGGTGTTACCTCCACACGAGGGCCCCGAACCTAGGTAGATTGTGTTATTAGCAGTGTGTTCCGAGCGTGCCATCTAGGCGTGCGATCCCTCCCCGGATACCCACAGTGTTCCTCGGCCCCAACATTAGCCATCCTATGCCATATGTCTCTTCATCACCACGACAGTTGGCTCCCACCGTGGGGCCAGCAGTGGCGCTGGCTTGGGCTTCTATTCGGATGGGACCTCTTCTTCATTCGGGAGAGCGCATGGTCTGTGGTATTCTCCACATATTCGGCTCCTTCACTAGTACAGATCCCCTCATTTGTGTTCTGTGGCGCACCCAACCCGTGCGCCATAGAAATAATAGATTCTGTGGCGCACCCAGCCCGTGCGCCACAGAAATAATCGATTCTGCGGCGCATCCCCTCCAGGTGCGCCACAGAAATAGGTGCGCCACAGAATTGTTCCATGGTGTGCCACAGAAACATCTGCAGTATTTCAAAATTTAAATTGTTTCTGGTATAAATACCAGGTATATTACAGTATTTATACAGTTTGAATACAGGCAGTGATATTTGACAAATATATAAACATAGAAGTGATATTTGACAAAGATATAAGCCACACATTACTCGATAATAACATAATATACAATAGTGATACATAGTGCAAAAGTATCAAGTTTTGTTCATCGAACATCATCGAACATAGTGATACATAGTCAAACATCATCGAACATGCCATCACATAGTTCATCGAACATGCCACCACATAGGTACTCAATAAGGCCTAAGATAAGATGAAATAGACTACAAGCACGACGACGATGGTGAGCAAGAACGGTAGCTTGATGGAGGTCTTCATCTTGTTCTTCTGTTTCGACTGGTGGTCCCTCCACTTCGCAACCGCCTCGTGTCTAGTCTCGTATCCTTTATAGCAGTTGCCGCTGAACTTGTCCACCTGTGCTTTACAGTCCTTCCACTCGTCATAGACTCCTCGAACCCGACCCTCGAACACCACGTAGTACGTCATCTATATAGATAGACACAAAGCATATTAGTAAGTATAATGCAAAAAACAACTAAGGCATATATGTTCACCAAAAACAACTAAGGAAACAAAAATAAGCATCAAAGATATACAACATAAAACTAGGTCTAAGTTTAGAGCTAACTAATAGTAGCTAGCTAGGCCTAATTAAGTTTAGAGCTAACTAATAGTAGCTATCTAGGCCTAAGTTTAGAGCAAACTAATAGTAGCTAGCTAGGCCTAAGTTTAGAGCTAAACTAATATAGTAGCTAGGAATATATATATAAGTTAAGCAAATTTTGTTAAACAAACTAATAGTAGCTAGCTACGCACACCTCGATCAACGATACCTCTTCTGGAGAGGCGCCGGAAACGGCTTATATAGCTCCTTCGTCATCCACGACCTAAGATCAGCCTGCCGCTCTAGGAGTTCCTGGATATCCCTCTGGCATAACCCTATGGGCTGGTTCAAGGACCCTCCCATTTTGTTGACATCTTCAATGATTATCTCCGACAACTTGACTTTGATACGATCAAAAATCTTGCATAAGATCTTCCTGTGAGATTTCCCCCGCCATTTTGTTGGACCAGTCTCGGAGTTTAGAAGGATGATTCATATTATTTGAATCGCGGACAATCCCTTTGAGGCGATGGAGGGCATAGAAGGCCTCCTTTGTGCTCCAAGCCGGCTGCTTGATGCAGGGGAACTCGGTCACGTGCCTGAACCCGTATTTGCCAGTAGCCGGCCTGATACATTCTTGTTTCTTTTGGAATGTGCCTCCATTTTGGGCGTAGCCGTTGAGAGCCTCATCGAGAACACTCCTTATTCTGGTGTAGTCTTTCTTCTTCGTCTTATTCGACGAGTCGAAGTACTCGGCTAGTGACCACTTTGGGAAAAGCACGATGAGTGTGCAGTATGTGTCCCTGCTCAACACATGCAATCGAATCCAGGATAAGCAATGGATGAAATCTAGAAAAAAAACATTAGCTACGATGGTCGCGAGACTTACTCGGGAAAGACAGGCAAAAGAATGTCCCTCTTGTTCTCACTGTTTCTCAACATGAAGCTCTCGAGGTACTTCACTGCCTTGGTCCGTGAACTTGATCCTTCCTCCAGCTGGCTATCACGCATGTAGTAGGGATCCGCTACCATAACTTACGGGGGTAACTCTCGCTGGATCTGCAGCTGAGCATTGAGCGCGTATAGGCGGACCAAGTTATAGTCCAGCCGTCTCGAGTGAAACAGATTGAAGATATCCTCGTACGCTATGAAGAACAGTCCCACGGGGTCTTCATGGACGAAGTCCGGGCCCTCTGGCACCTTGACCACGAACGCCGGGTAATTTGGAGACTCTTCTTTAAGAAGGAGGCCCTCTAGCATCACGATAATGTTCTACAATGTGAGCATTGGTCCAGTTGCCCCTTGTATCTCGTCCGGACCCAGTATCGGTTTCCCAGCTTCATGCAAGTGGGTCAAGCCATCCTTACGGGGTCGTACCACGGCGTCGGCCAAGATCTTAGTATGCTGGGCCTTTTTAGCAGGTCTCATCCTAATCTTCTTGCTGGGGGTGGCCTGATCTGCTGCGGGAGCTGGGGGTGCGGGTGCTCGGGACGACCCTACGATTGTCTTATGCAGTGTGCCAGGGCTGAATAGTGTACCCTCCGGGTAGGTCAAGCGCTGGGTGACTTCAGTACGCCTAGGTTGATCGTCGTGACTGCGGAAGGCTTCATCGTCACGATCCATATCAGGCATGTACCTATCTTGGCTGTAGCCCGTGTTGAGGTAGGCATTGATGTCGACATTGTCATTGTAATGATAGTCATCGACACCGGCTCCAGCAAACGGGTTGTCCACGTCCTTTGGTGGTGACGGCGGCTGTGATGCCGGCGGTTGAGGCACAACTGCATTTGATGATCTTTTGGCCGGTCGTTGCGGCATATTTCCCAACAACACTTTGTGCCTTGTGGTGGTGGCAACAACCGCCGGTTCCTTCTGGGTGGTGGTGGCGACGACTACCGTTTCCTTCTGAGGGGCGGCGGCCTTGGGTGCTGTCTGGAGGGCTCTCTGCTTCGTGGGCCGGACGATCTTATTGAGCGGGGCCATAGGGGATGTGGCGCCGATGTTGCTCTTGATCACAAGACCCCCCCAAGACGAATCTGGCTCTTCGGCCATTTCATCACCCAAGTCGTGCAGTCTCCAAGTACCAAGGTGTCCTCCTCGTCGCAGCCTGGAGGTTGAAAGGGGGGAGGACGTCGCGATATTCCGGCACTACATTGGCCAACTTCACCTTCATCACGTTCTCGTCCATTTGAGAGTGGTGCATAGTGCGTTCCCCCGGTTGTATAATAGTGCCGGTAGCAACATCCACCAACTCGTTGGTTAGAAATCCTTTGGCCATGCTTGCGTCTGGACGGGCCCTATTGCGAACGTATCCTTTCAGGACACCATTCTGCCTTTCCATCGGCATCATGTAGTGCAGAAACGTCGGGCCGAGATGCATGATGTCATCAACGACATGGAGAAGGCGATGTACACATATATCACAGAATGCTGGCGGGAAGTCAATCTCGAGCTCGCATAGTATCACCATGATCTCATCCTGTAGCATCTTGAGCTGCCTCACGCCGATCGATTTCCGGGTGATAACGTCCAAAAAGTTGCAAAGGCCAAACAACGTATCACGGACATGCTCGTCCATTATCCCTCGGATCGCAACAGGAAGTATCTGCGTCATGAGCACATGACAATCGTGAGACTTCATCCCGGTGAACCTCTTCTTCGCTAAGTCCAGATATCTGCTTATACTCCCTGAGTATCCGTGAGGAACTTTGACTTCTACGAGGCACCTGAAAAACTGCTCAAGCTCCGGCGGACTCAATGTGAAGCAGGCAGCGGGAAGCACTACGGTGTTCTTCTTAGCCTTTTTGCGGGGAGGACGTTGAGTCCCTTCTGTCTTATCCTCATCGTCATCATCATCATCACTATTGGCGGGGACCTGTAGATTTTTCCTAATGCCAAAATGTTTTAGATCGTATCTTGCTTTCGGCCCATCCTTGGACTTCTCCGAATTGCAAATAGTGCCAAGCAGACTCTCCGTAACGTTCTTCGTAATGTGCATCACATCAAGGCTATGAGGCGCGTGGAGGACCGGCCAGTACTCCAAGTCGTGGAAAACAGACCTCGCTTTCCATACACCCAGCAGCGACTCTGGCTTGGGTCGTTTCTTTCCCGGCGAAGGGCACTCGTCCCAATTTTTCAGAAGCTCGTCGATTTCTTCGCCGCTCCTAGTGTGCGGGGCTCCATCGGGCTCGTCTTTACCATTGAACAACTCACCGCGTTTTCTCCATGGGTGATCCAGGCGAAGCCACCTTCGAGCCCCTGGGTACACGGTTTTCGAAGACCCAGGATCCCTTGGTAGCTGGAGATGCGGGGTCCCGTCCATGCACTTCACATAGCCGCAGAATCCGTGGCCGACCTGGGCAGATACATACGCGTAACCAGGATAGTCTGTGACCGTCGTCAGCAACGCGGCTCTCATATGGAAATAATCTCTAGTGTACGCGTCCCACGTACGGGGTGGCGTCTTCCACAACGTGTCTAACTCGTCTTTCAGCAGCCCGAGATACAAATGCATGTCGACACCTGGTTGTTTTGGCCCCTGGATGAGAATACTCAAGTGTATATACTTTTGCTTGGTGCACAGCCACGGGGGTAGGTTGTAAGGCCATACAAACACGGGCCAGCTGCTATGTGTGCTACTCTGGTTGCCGAACGGATTGAGTCCATCGGTGCTCATACCCAGCCTGACGTTCCTCGCGTCGCCCCCAAAACTAGGGAAAGCTATGTCCAATGCTTCCCACTGGGCAGCGTCTGCAAGATGTGTCATGATATAGCCCTTCTCCGGATCTTCTTCCGGCTTCTCCCTTTTCGCGTGCCATTGCATGAGCTTTGCTTCCTTAGGGTCCACGTAGTACCGTTGAAGACGGGGAGTGATAGGAAAGTACCATACCACTTTTCGAGGAATTTTCTTGTTGTTGGTTCCACACTTGTATCGTCCGTGGCCGCACTTCGGACATGTGGTTGTGTCCTTGTACTCCCCCCGATAAATTACACAATCATTGATGCAGGCGTGAATTTTTTCGTGAGGTAGGTCAAGAGGGCACACGACTTTCTTAGCCTCGTTGATACTGCTTGGCAATGTGTTCCCCTCGGGAAGGCGATCGTGCCAGAATTTCAAGTTCTTGTTGAAGCTCGAGTCGGTCCATTTGTTTTGCGTCTTCATCTTCAGAGCAGCAAGCGTTACATGCAACCTCGTATCCTCGGGGTGGCACCCAGGAAACAACGGAGTCACCCCGTCTATCTCCATTTGCGCCAGCTTGGCTTTCTCCCTAGCTGCAGCTATGTCGTTGCTCGTCTCCTTAAGCAGCAGATCCTTAACATGAGAGTCCCGCAAGGCAGAAATTAGCGGGGTCTCCGTGTTCACGTCTTCATCGTCATGTCGATCTTCTCCACCGACATATCCTTCTTCATGATGATCTTCTTCGCCGTCATTTCCTTCGTCACCTCGCTCGCCCTCTTCTTCGTGCACAACTTTTGCTGCCGGCGGTGCCACGTGGTTGCGGTCGTCAAAGAAACCGCGTCTGAGAAGGTGCTCCTCCAATTGTCCGGAATCAGGGTCAATCCAGCGCACGAGTTTGCATGATCGACACGGACATCTTATCTGCCGCCTGTTGCACCGAATCATGTCCGCCTTCGCGTCTTTCTTGTATCTAGCGATTCGAGCAGAGCTCATATCTAGTACCATGGTTGCCTGCACAGACACATAGAGAGCAGAAAATTAGAACCACAACATGCATAGTCGCCGGAAAAATTCGGCATGACCTCTCCTATAAGTAGGACATATGGGGTGCAAAAGTTTGCCGAAATGGAAGTGAATCAACATTTCGGCAAACATCCATGCACACCATGACCGCCCACACGCGTGCGACAATCGATCGGTCCACCTGCACATGCATGACAAACACCCATACACATCGATCGATGGCCACACGAGACATGCACCTCCAACTATACTCACCTCTAGTAGATTCGATACCGAGACGCGAAAAGATCAAGGAGAGGGAGGGACCGAAGTATAGATGGAAGTAATTAGGCCCCCCCAACAACAAGAAACTTCACCAACAATTATACATCGAATAAATAGGTTCACCTACCAAAAAAAGAGAATTAAATGTGTAAAAATGGAGTGGAGAGAAGGGGGAGGCGAGTGAGCAACATACACTTGGAATGAAATGAGTGGGGGGAGAGAGGGGGCTGCCATCTTTATGTGCACAGTGCACATAATTCTGTGGCGCACCAGCACATAATTCTATGGCGCACGGTTCTGCTGCGCCACAGAAATACCATATTCTGTGGCGCATCCGTCAAAATGCGCCACATAATATGGTATTTCTGTGGCGCAGCAGAACCGTGCGCCACAGAATTGGTATTTTCTATGGCGCACCAGGTGGAGTGCGCCATAATAATGGGGCTTCTGACACACAGTCCACTGATTGGTGTGGGGCCCACTCTGTTTCTGTGGCGCACGCTGTGTTTATGCGCCACATAATTGGAAATTTCTGTGGCGCACCTGTGAGCATGCGCCACCGAATTTCTTTTCTATGGCGCACGCATTATAGATGCGGCACAGATGGCGTTCCATAGAATGGCATTTCTCTAGTAGTGCTTTGACTTCCTCACCGACAAAGCCGGTGATTTCGGCGGCAGGACTGTGCCTGCAGGCGGCTCTGTCATCGCCTTCGGCGCGCACTTGGTGTACGTCGCCACCACCGTCATCCACGAGTACCCCGAGGTGGTGCTCGTTGCTGAAGATCCTCCTGCCGTTCTCGCCGTCAGCGGGCAGCACTCTGGTGGCTCTGCGGACATCGTGGAGGTGATGATGACCGGTCCGACTCCTGATGCCGGGTAGAGCGCGACCGGTGGCGCTGAGGCTGCTGGCAAGTCGGCTCGGCCGGTCCACAAGCCGCTGGAGAAAAAGGAGAACCGGCCGGGCTACAAGGCTCCCACTGCATCGACTGCGAGACTAGCTCCCTTCGCCGACGTCATCGAGAAGCTGAGCGTCCCGGCCGCCACGGATGCGGATCCGGCGGTGATGCGGGAGCAGGTCGATAAGCAGCACCAGGCCTTCCTGCTGGAGGCCACCGAGAGTGCGAAAATCAGGCAAGAGTTCGATCTCGACCAGAATGAGTACAATAGAGCTCATGGTCTTACTCCTGCTGGTAACAACCCTAGTCGGCTAGGAGCTGTGCGGAACCGAGGTCGTGATCTCGGTGCCGAGCTAGCTAGAGATGGTATAACTGCTAGTAAATCTGCTAGTGTTACTCCCACTACATCAACTGCTAGTACAGTTCTCCTGCTAAGAACCTTAGGGCGGTAGAGGCAGTTGCTGCCGAGTTGCCAAATCTAACCGGTGAAGATCGCGCTAGGCAGCAGGACCGGCTTAATGAGCTTGTTCTTGAGACAGACAGGCAGAGTGAGGCTTTCCAGAAGGCGAATCCGGGGGCCGGTGCGTATCATGTGGTTTATTCGCATGAGGGGAGATACGGAAGCAAGGCTTCCTCCCCTCGTGTCAATGCTGGAGGATCCCGGAGTATGAACTCCGGGAAACATAAACATATCCAAGTGTACGACCCGGATTTCGCCGGAAAACAGTTAGATATAGAGCGGCAGCCCGGGCAAAAAAACGTCGTCCGAGATGGACATGATGCTGCCCGAGTTCAGCAAGGAGGGCAAGGAGGCAACCGAGATGGCCCATCTCGACATCCGGTAGTCAACCCGATTCAGGCTCAACCTGGTGCCGGACTTGCTGTTCAGCCACATGCGGTTGCCCCTCTGGTCTACCCGGTTACCCAACCCGGTGCTGGACGGCAGGACTGGTACAATGATGGCTACTCGACAATGGAGAAAGCCGGGTACCAGAGAAATGACCGCTATGGTGATGATGGTGTGCTCGGAGCTCGGTTGGAGCCCCGAATGCTGCAACCAAGTGATACAAGGTACAAGCTAGACATGATCTACCTGTCGGAAGAGATGGAGCTGCAAGGCCCACCGGGACCGCATTGTTTCGATCCCAGGATCATGAATGAGCCCGCTGTGCCCAAGTTCCAGCTGGCGAGAGGGACCAAGACCTATGATGGCAGCACCAAGCTAGAAGATTGGCTGAATTATTATGTCACTGCTGTGCACATTGCCGGTGGTAACCGCAGATGGGAGGTGAGGTACGTGCCCCAGATGCTAGAGGGTCCTGCTCAGATCTGGCTGAACAACTTGCAGAGAGACAACTCCAACTGCTAGCTTGACTTCTCGGATGCTTTCATTAGGAATTTCACAAGCACCTACCGGAGACCCAACAGGCCACAACAACTCTCTACGTGATAGCAGAGGAAGAGGAGACTGACCGAGAATACCTGACTCGGTGGAGAACATTGAGGAACACCTGTGAAGGTGTGAATGAGTCTCAGGCCACTTCATGGTTCGCTCAAGGTTGCCGACATGGCAGTATGCTATGGCAGAAATTGCAGAGGCAGATGCCAAGTATGTTGGCCCAGACCATCAAGATTGCTGATATGTATGCACTCGGTGATCCCACACAGCCCCTACTGGACTCGGTTGAGCCGAGTAGAAGAAAACACAACAATGATGGTCTTGTATCCTCTAGGCGGAATGACCGCCAGGATTTCTGGAACAAGAGGCGAGATGACAGGCGGGATATCCGCTATGGCTCTGACCATGTAGCCGCAGTAGATCCGGATTAACCTGGTGCCGGAAGCAGTCAGCGACAAAAGAATGCTGGTCCCCAGTATGGGCAAACAAGAATTACAAGAAGCAGTGGACCGACCAGAAGAAGCCGGCTGATGACCATCAGAGGTTCACTTTCGAGATGATGAGGGATGGTTCGTGCAGCTACCACACTCGGCATCCGCGTAGGCCGGCAAACCATACCTCCAGGCAGTGCAGCTAGTGGGACCGAATTATAAGTGAAGCTGTGGGCCAGTTGCCTCCTCCTCCGCCTCTTCCCCTCTCGGATGCAAATGTTCTGCCTATCCGGGAAGCTGCGCCAAGGCCTGCAGACATTCAGAGGAGGGTAAATGTGAATCAATGTGGCGCAGGGGGCCAACCACAACAACGCCCTTAACTACAACAACAACAACAATCGCAACAACAACCACAACAAAAACTTCAACCGGAACAACAACAATAACAATGACAATGGCAGAGGTCAGAATCAGTACCAGGAGCACCATCAGACCTACATGGTGTTCACTACCGAGCCGGATGACAAGCAGAGTTTGCGCATGCGGGCTATGGAAGTAAATGATGTGATGCCGGCAGTGCCTGATTACATGCACTGGTGCGACCAAGAGATCGTATGGACTCGGGCTGATCATCCCAGGATCATGCCCAACCCGGGCAGCTATGCTCTGGTGCTAGACCCAACCTTCATTCGGCCCGAGATCAATGTCAGGTTCAGCAAGGTGCTGATTGACAACGAAAGTAGCATCAACATTCTGTACAAGGACTCAATGGAGAAGCTCGGTTTTACCGAGAACATGCTGCTTCCCAGCCGGACTACCTTCCATGGTATTGTGCTGGGTGTTTCCTACGCTCCCATAGGCAGGATTTGGATTGATGTGCTATTTGGCACCAGGGAGAACAACCGGACTGAGTGCTTGCAGGTCGAGATAGTGGATCTGTAGAGCCCTTATCATGCTCTTCTCGGCAGGCCTGCTCTGTCCAAGTTCATGGCCTCTACTCATGTACTGTAACATCCCAAGTATGAAAAATAGCCATTAGAATGTTTTCTCTCTGTTATTTTATGTTTTGCATCATGACATCATGTTCATTGCATTTGTTTTGCTTTGTTTTCCAATTGTTTTCCTCTGTTTTCATTTGTTTTCCTTTGTTTTCTATTTGAATTTCAAATCAAATTTCAAACCTTTTGTTTCATACTTGTGCTGTTACAATTTTCAAATAAAATTATCCAAATCAAAACATCATGTTGTTTCCATTAAACTATAAATTTCAAACCATCAAATTGTTTATGTTTCAATAATTCATTTAATAGCAAATTCACTTAATTCAAATTCCTTTCAAATTCAAATAAAATTCCAAACGGCAACCATTTGAAATTTATGAAAATTACAAAACAATTCTAATCAATTTGTTTCAAATAAAATTGAGGGTTCAAACTATTTGAAATGGTTCTTTTTAATTTTCACTTAATATCCCAAATTCATTCAAATTCAATCAAAATTCAAACAACAACATAATTTATTTATTTTGGAAATCTAAACTTGCAAGTTGTTGCTGTTACAATAATTAAGCAAAACCATTTTTTCCTAAAAATTTTCTAACATAAAAACCCTAGCCTTTTCTTCCTAATTCTATTCACCAAAAAAAAAAACAGAACAACAAAAAATAAAAAAAGAGAGAAGGGGAGAGGCAGGCCAGTGGGCAGGCCCAGCCCACCCAAACTGGCCTGGTACCCCTTCGATCCCCCCCTCATCTTCAACCTCTCGTACGGCTGCAATCTGAAGATACCCACGTCACATCAGAGGAGCAGGGAACGGCTGCAGCTCTCCCCCTCCCCCTATAAACCCTAGGGTTCCTCCTTCCCCTCTGCCCTAACTCCCTTCTTCCTCTCCTCTCTCTCCCCCCGCCTCCATTTTTCCCCTTTCTTTCCTCCCTCTGCCTCTCTGTATCTCTGAACCTGAACCCGAAACCCCCCTCTTCTTTCTCCGGTGATTGCCGCCGGGAGGGCCACCCTCCGGCCAGGATAGGCCTGGGGATGGAACCCCCTCGCCTCCCTCGTCATCCTCGACCCCTCATCGGCCACGGGGAACCAGCACGGCGCCGCCGCCGTCCCCGCGTTCTCGCCGGTCGCCACCATCCTCCCCGAGCGCCTGCAAATCTTCAGAGGGTGAGCTTCCCTCTCCTCCCTCGTTCCCCTCCTCCCTCTGCACGCACACGTCCGCACGCCCACTCGCAGCACAGCACCACGCACACGGCGCCCTCCCGCGAGTCGCAGCGGCAGCTGCCGCCGGCGGCCTTCCGCGTCCGTCAGGCAGTCAGCGAACTGAACTTTTGAGGTTCAGTTAAAAAACCCCACGAGCAACACCTTAACCCCCGCGCCTCCCTTACCTGTCAACAAACCGAACAGCCACCGCAGTGGTTACTGCCCCTTGCGCGCACAGTAGAGGGGGTGGGTTCGATTCCCACCCCGTGCAAAACCCCACCTTTTTCCATTTATTTTCCCAGGCCCTGCACAAATCCTTTATCACAAACAAGTCCCTGCCAGCTTTTATCTAGGTCCCTGTAATTATTTTCTAACTCCCTAACTATTAATTAAAATGGCAGATTAATACCAAAAATATAAAAATGCATAACTAAATCATCCCAACTCCAAATTCAACATTTTAAATATGTTTTCCACTCCAAATTAAATTCTCTACCCAATTATAAAATTTGTTTACTGTTTTGAATATTTTAAATTGGTGAAATATTTGAAAACTTGTTTAATTCATTTAATTTTGCAAAATTCATAACTTGAGCATAAAAATTCCAAATTCAACAAACTAAATATGTTTTCCATCCCATTTTTCATGTACTTTGCAAATATCAACTTTGTTTGCTGTTTTGAATAATTTAAATTGCTGAAAACAACTGTTTCTTAATTAATGCATTTAAAATTGCCAAATTAATAACTTGCTCATTTTAAATTCATTTTCAACAAATAAAATATGTTTTCCATGCTACATTAAACAACCTATCCAAATATAAACTTTGTTTCATGTTTTGAATAATTAAAATTGGTTAAATAATTTAAACCTTGCTTAAATCATTTTAAATTGCTAAATTCATAACTTGGTTAAATTAAATTCTTTTTGAACATATAAAATATGTTTTCAAACTAGAAAAGTATAAACTTTTCAAATATGAATTTGGGTTAATGATTTGAACAAATAAAAATTCAAATAATATTCATACTTGAATTAAATTCATTTAAATATTGTTTAAACTTGTTTAATTCATAATTAATTCATCTTAATTCCTTTTTCAATATTTGAAACATGTATTCCAACTAAAATTTTGTGTTCTTTCCAAATATGAACTTTGTTATCTATTTTGAACAATTAAAAGTGGTGAAAACAACAAATGCTTGTGTAACACCTTTAAGGAACCAAAATTTCATAACTTAATAAATAAAATTCCAAACTTGGTAAACTTCATTTCAAATTGTTTCTATTGTTGTTTTCTTATTGTTTTCATCATCCATGCATCATGTTAATCCACTTTCACATGTTGTTTAGCTGTAGATCATTTAATCCAACCATAATTCATGGGCTTTCCATATGCAATCCAAATTGCATGTGGGTCCATTTAATTATGTTATGTTACCATGTCAACTAGGTTATCTTTGATGCATCAATTAAATTGCCATGCATCATCCCATGTTTGTGCACTATGCCATGTTATTGATTGTTTGTCTCTCTACGTTGTTTTTTTGCTTCTTCCCGAATAGACGACGACGTTGAGACAGACGATACTTACGACACCCCTTCAGAGGATCTAGCTCAGTACCAGGCTGCTGAGTTTGCAGGCAAGTATTCA
The DNA here is from genome assembly GCA_028641055.1 of Alopecurus myosuroides. Classification (NCBI taxonomy): domain Eukaryota; kingdom Viridiplantae; phylum Streptophyta; class Magnoliopsida; order Poales; family Poaceae; genus Alopecurus; species Alopecurus myosuroides. The sequence continues at coordinate 295,660,894 of CM054061.1, forward strand.
CTCACATGAACCATTGTGTTCCTTTCCACATTGGATACCGATACTTTCCGTTGTCTATTCTGCTAGCCTTATGAATCGTTGCTTGTGTTCGATCCTATCACATGTTATCCTTTAACCCTGATATAGCCTCACCTCCACACCTATAACCCCGTTGCTTGTTGCCTGAGTCTTACTAGCATGCTTAAGGTTGTTTATGCTCGAGTCTGCTCTCCGTTATTTCTGTTACCATATCCATTATGTTCTGGGGCTCGATGTTTAAACAATCAACCTGTTAATGTTTGAGGTGATAATAATTTAATGATAAGGCACCGGCAGGAGGCCCGGCGTGGTTTTGAGGCCTGCTAGTGTCGACCCTAATTAGGAAAAGGGTCTTGTCTACTGATCCATGATGAGCGCACTAACCGCATGTGGGAAGCGTGTATGGGCGCCCCCCTCAATTTGATTCGATTTGCATCTCGTCCAAATCGCCACACTTAGTTCGGGCTTTCCATTTGATGCATGCATGTGCAGGTGTGAACCCTTGGCGCCAGGGTGGAACTTTTGTAGTCGGCATTTAGGGCGGCGTGGTCTTAGAGTGCTATGAGGGTCCCCCTTTTCTTCGTGGGGGCTCGATTAGCCGCGCACGCATAGCATGTGGTTCTTTGGGCTTGATGCGAAGAAGAGTTGAGTTGTGTTGAGTGCCCCGCTTGGTGGAAAGGCTATTCCATCTGGTGGGTTATTCTTACATGTACGGCCAAATTGGTGCACCCCTGCAGGGTAAATCTTCTCGAGAAGCCGTGTTTTCCGCGGTTATGGATGACTTGGTGAAAGTACTGGCTAACAAGTACTCAGAACAACTTACACCTAACTAATGATAACTTGACTAGTAATAGTCTTATTGACACAATAACTTGAACCATCATTAATCCAACTGTGTGAGTTATCCTCGGATTGCTTCTTTGGATAAGGGGCGAGATCCAGGATGGGTTTGTTTGGAGTTAGTTACAGTTGGTTACGATACGCTATCTTATCTCCTTTCTGTTAGCCGGAAGTTGTAGCATGTATCTGTAGTTGGATAGAGCAGCCCGCTGCCGCATCTTTTGTATCACCCTTTCTTCCGTTGAACCCAAAGCATCTGTGCTTGATGTTGTTGGGTACACTTTGGTGAACTGTGAGTCTTGCTTGCCAGTACGTTTATGTACTGACCCCTTTGGGGCTGTGGTTTCCGCAGACTACGTTTCCGAGGATTCACTTGGTGGCTACTACGTGGAGTATGACGAGGCTGATGACGAGTAGATAGCGGACCCGGGCAGGATCCGAGACTTCGTGGATGGGCTCCGTCTTTTCGTTTCCGGCCTCTTAGGCCTATTTGGATCTTGTCTGTACTCAGACACTTGAATGCTTCTGCTGTGATGTAATGATGAATTGTTGGGACATGTGTCCTCTGGATGATTGTATTTGCTATCTCTGCTCTAGTGAGAGCTATTTGCACTTATTTCTATTTATTTGTGTCTCAGAGATCTGTTGTGATATCACTTGTTCAAATGCCGTTGACGTACCCTGTGTGTATGTTATGAAGTACGTCAATGGAAGTATCTGGATTTCTATGGGATGGTTTGCGCAGACGATGAATAGTAGAGAATGGTTGTCACACGTTTACGTGTTGGCCTACTCATATTGAGATGCGGGTGCCGGTATGCCCCGTAAGCCATTTATCTACTGTTTAACGGACTATGAGTATCCCTTAGAAGTCCGGGTGCGACAAATGGTATCAGAGCCTGTCTGCCCGTAGGATCCCTTTTTACTGGTCGCAGTTGAGTCTAGAAACTATTTTGTAGCTATATAGGAAAAATGAAACGTGAGAGTAGGAATTCTGCCCTTTTATTTCTTTCCCCACCCACCCTCCCTTTTCTGGTAAGGAAGTGCAACGTTGTTTTCCCTTCTCATCTAAACTTTCAAGTTAGGATTTCACGTATCCTGGTTTCTCTAGTATGGTTATATCTACTAGTCCATAGGAATGGAGGTGGTTGTGACATGATTTATCATGTTGCCTACTCACGATTGAGAACGGAGGCGTGTAAGCCCCGGAAGCAGATCCTCTATTCCTTAAGCAGTAGATATTGATCCTTTAGAAGCCCGGATGGGTTTTCCGTAGTACCTCAGGTGTTTTGGTCTCGTGTTTCCCTAATGTTGCTTCGATATCCTGTTCTTCTCAACATCATTTTCGTCCGTTGAAACCTTGTTGTTGCTTTCCATTTCAGTTCTTCTACCGGCGTCTAATAAATAACTCTGTTCCACCCTTCTGGCCAGATAGTCTATTCTCCAAATGAATCAAATTCTATTCAGCTATACACCCTCGATGCAAAACCTCTACCTCTACTTGAAAATGTTCCGGTGGTTTGCGAATTCCCTGACGTCTTTCCGGAAGAGTTGCCAGGAATGACTATCGTCTTGAACTTCCAGAAAAACTATCCAAGGTGCACGATGTGTTTCACGTGTCACAGCTCAAGAGGATCTTTGCAAGAAGTATCCGGACCTTTTCTCTTCTCAGTAGGAATCTCGGGGCGCGATTCCTTCAAGGGGGGGGGGGCGTTTTGTAACATCCCAAGTATGAAAAATAGTCATTAGAATGTTTGCTCTCTGTTATTTTATGTTTTGCATCATGACATCATGTTCATTGCATTTGTTTTGCTTTGTTTTCCAATTGTTTTCCTCTGTTTTCATTTGTTTTCCTTTGTTTTCTATTTGAATTTCAAATCAAATTTCAAACCTTTTGTTTCATACTTGTGCTGTTACAATTTTCAAATAAAATTATCCAAATCAAAACATCAAGTTGTTTCCATTAAACTATAAATTTCAAACCATCAAATTGTTTAAGTTTCAATAATTCATTTAATAGCAAATTCACTTAATTCAAGTTCCTTTCAAATTCAAATAAAATTCCAAACAGCAACCATTTGAAATTTATGAAAATTACAAAACAATTCTAATCAATTTGTTTCAAATAAAATTGAGGGTTCAAACTATTTGAAATGGTTCTTTTTAATTTTCACTTAATATCCCAAATTCATTCAAATTCAATCAAAATTCAAACATCAACATAATTTATTTATTTTGGAAATCTAAACTTGCAAGTTGTTGCTGTTACAATAATTAAGCAAAACCAATTTTTCCTAAAAATTTTCTAACATCAAAACCCTAGCCTTTTCTTCCTAATTCTATTCAGCAAAAAAAAAAACAGAACAACAAAAAATAAAAAAAGAGAGAAGGGGAGAGGCAGGCCAGTGGGCAGGCCCAGCCCACCCAAACTGGCCTGGTACCCCTTCGATCCCCCCCTCATCTTCAACCTGTCGTACAGCTGCAATCTGAAGATACCCACGTCACATCAGAGGAGCAGGGAACGGCTGCAGCTCTCCCCCTCCCCCTATAAACCCTAGGGTTCCTCCTTCCCCTCTGCCCTAACTCCCTTCTTCCTCTCCTCTCTCTCCCCCCGCCTCCATTTTTCCCCTTTCTTTCCTCCCTCTGCCTCTCTGTATCTCTGAACCTGAACCCGAAACCCCCCTCTTCTTTCTCCGGTGATCGCCGCCGGGAGGGCCACCCTCCGGCCAGGATAGGCCTGGGGATGGAACCCCCTCGCCTCCCTCGTCATCCTCGACCCCTCATCGGCCACGGGGAACCAGCACGGCGCCGCCGCCGTCCCCGCGTTCTCGCCGGTCGCCACCATCCTCCCCGAGCGCCTGCAAATCTTCAGAGGGTGAGCTTCCCTCTCCTCCCTCGTTCCCCTCCTCCCTCTGCACGCACACGTCCGCACGCCCACTCGCAGCACAACACCACGCACACGGCGCCCTCCCGCGAGTCGCAGCGGCAGCTACCGCCGGCGGCCTTCCGCGTCCGTCAGGCAGTCAGCGAACTGAACTTTTGAGGTTCAGTTAAAAAACCCCACGAGCAACACCTTAACCCCCGCGCCTCCCTTACCTGTCAACAAACCGAACAGCCACCGCAGTGGTTACTGCCCCTTGCGCGCACATCAGAGGGGGTGGGTTCGATTCCCACCCCGTGCAAAACCCCACCTTTTTCCATTTATTTTCCCAGGCCCTGCACAAATCCTTTATCACAAACAAGTCCCTGCCAGCTTTTATCTAGGTCCCTGTAATTATTTTCTAACTCCCTAGCCATTAATTAAAATGGCAGATTAATACCAAAAATATAAAAATGCATAACTAAATCATCCCAACTCCAAATTCAACATTTTAAATATGTTTTCCACTCCAAATTAAATTCTCTACCCAATTATAAAATTTGTTTACTGTTTTGAATATTTTAAATTGGTGAAATATTTGAAAACTTGTTTGATTCATTTAATTTTGCAAAATTCATAACTTGAGCATAAAAATTCCAAATTCAACAAACTAAATATGTTTTCCATCCCATTTTTCATGTACTTTGCAAATATCAACTTTGTTTGCTGTTTTGAATAATTTAAATTGCTGAAAACAACTGTTTCTTAATTAATGCATTTAAAATTGCCAAATTAATAACTTGCTCATTTTAAATTCATTTTCAACAAATAAAATATGTTTTCCATGCTACATTAAACCACCTATCCAAATATAAACTTTGTTTCATGTTTTGAATAATTAAAATTGGTTAAATAATTTAAACCTTGCTTAAATCATTTTAAATTGCTAAATTCATAACTTTGTTAAATTAAATTCTTTTTGAACATATAAAATATGTTTTCAAACTAGAAAAGTATAAACTTTTCAAATATGAATTTGGGTTAATGATTTGAACAAATAAAAATTCAAATAATATTCATACTTGAATTAAATTCATTTAAATCTTGTTTAAACTTGTTTAATCCATAATTAATTCATCTTAATTCCTTTTTCAATATTTGAAACATGTATTCCAACTAAAATTTTGTGTTCTTTCCAAATATCAACTTTGTTATCTATTTTGAACAATTAAAAGTGGTGAAAACAACAAATGCTTGTGTAACACCTTTAAGGAACCAAAATTTCATAACTTAATAAATAAAATTCCGAACTTGGTAAACTTCATTTCAAATTGTTTCTATTGTTGTTTTCTTATTGTTTTCATCATCCATGCATCATGTTAATCAACTTTCACATGTTGTTTAGCTGTAGATCATTTAATCCAACCATAATTCATGGGCTTTCCATATGCAATCCAAATTGCATGTGGGTCCATTTAATTATGTTATGTTACCATGTCAACTAGGTTATCTTTGATGCATCAATTAAATTTCCATGCATCATCCCATGTTTGTGCACTATGCCATGTTATTGATTGTTTGTCTCTCTACGTTGTTTGTTTGCTTCTTCCCGAATAGACGACGACGTTGAGACAGACGATACTTACGACACCCCTTCAGAGGATCTAGCTCAGTACCAGGCTGCTGAGTTTGCAGGCAAGTATTCACTCACATGAACCATTGTGTTCCTTTCCACATTGGATACCGATACTTTCCGTTGTCTATTCTTCTAGCCTTATGAATCGTTGCTTGTGTTCGATCCTATCACATGTTATCCTTTAACCCTGATATAGCCTCACCTCCACACCTATAACCCCGTTGCTTGTTGCCTGAGTCTTACTAGCATGCTTAAGGTTGTTTATGCTCGAGTCTGCTCTCCGTTATTTCTGTTACCATATCCATTATGTTCTGGGGCTCGATGTTTAAACAATCAACCTGTTAATGTTTGAGGTGATAATAATTTAATGATAAGGCACCGGCAGGAGGCCCGGCGTGGTTTTGAGGCCTGCTAGTGTCGACCCTAATTAGGAAAAGGGTCTTGTCTACTGATCCATGATGAGCGCACTAACCGCATGTGGGAAGCCTGTATGGGCGCCCCCCTCAATTTGATTCGATTCGCATCTCGTCCAAATCGCCACACTTAGTTCGGGCTTTCCATTTGATGTATGCATGTGCAGGTGCGAACCCTTGGCGCCAGGGTGGAACTTTTGTAGTCGGCATTTAGGGCGGCGTGGTCTTAGAGTGCTATGAGGGTCCCCCTTTTCTTTGTGGGGGCTCGATTAGCCGCGCACGCACAACATGTGGTTCTTTGGGCTTGATGCGAAGAAGAGTTGAGTTGTGTTGAGTGCCCCGCTTGGTGGAAAGGCCATTCCATCTGGCGGGTTATTCTTACATGTACGGCCAAATTGGTGCACCCCTGCAGGGTAAATCTTCTCGAGAAGCCGTGTTTTCCGCGGTTATGGATGACTTGGTGAAAGTACTGGCTAACAAGTACTCAGAACAACTTACACCTAACTAATGATAACTTGACTAGTAATAGTCTTATTGACACAATAACTTGAACCATCATTAATCCAACTGTGTGAGTTATCCTCGGATTGCTTCTTTGGATAAGGGGCGAGATCCAGGATGGGTTTGTTTGGAGTTAGTTACAGTCGGTTACGATACGCTATCTTATCTCCTTTCTGTTAGCCGGAAGTTGTAGCATGTATCTGTAGTTGGATAGTGCAGCCCGCTGCCGCATCTTTTGTATCACCCTTTCTTCCGTTGAACCCAAAGCATCTGTGCTTGATGTTGTTGGGTACACTTTGGTGAACTGTGAGTCTTGCTTGCCAGTACGTTTATGTACTGACCCCTTTGGGGCTGTGGTTTCCGCAGACTACGTTTTCGAGGATTCACTTGGTGGCTACTACGTGGAGTATGACGAGGCTGATGACGAGTAGATAGCGGACCCGAGCAGGATCCGAGACTTCGTGGATGGGCTCCGTCTTTTTGTTTCCGGCCTCTTAGGCCAATTTGGATCTTGTCTGTACTCAGACACTTGAATGCTTCCGCTGTGATGTAATGATGAATTGTTGGGATATGTGTCCTCTGGATGATTGTATTTGCTATCTCTGCTCTAGTGAGAGCTATTTGCACTTATTTCTATTTATTTGTGTCTCAGAGATCTGTTGTGATATCACTTGTTCAAATGCCGTTGACGTACCCTGTGTGTATGTTATGAAGTACGTCAATGGAAGTATCTGGATTTCTATGGGATGGTTTGCGCAGACGATGAATAGTAGAGAATGGTTGTCACACGTTTACGTGTTGGCCTACTCATATTGAGATGCGGGTGCCGGTATGCCCCGTAAGCCATTTATCTACTGTTTAACGGACTGTGAGTATCCCTTAGAAGTCCGGGTGCGACATGTACCCTATTTGAAGATGAAGCTTCCCGGCCCCAATGGCATTATCACCATCTCGGGTGATTACAAGCGCTCTCTGGAGTGTGCATCAGCTGGATCTCGGCTAGCCGAGTCGATGGTCATTGCTGCCGAGAATAAGAGGATAAATGAAGTGGTGGCCATGGCCCAAGCAGCTCAACTCGGCATGCCCGGGATGCCTAGCTCTCAGCACGATGCCACCTTCCAAGCCTCTCAGGCGACCAAGAAGGTGCAGATCGACCCCGAGTTCCCCGAGCATGTTGCCATCATTGGTGCCAGGTTGGAGGAGAAATAGGAAAGCGAGCTCATCCACTTCCTCCGTGAGAATCGGGATGTCTTTGCATGGTCCAATTAGGATCTGCCGGGTGTCCCGAGGGATTGGTTGAGCACTCTTTGCATGTGAGGCCGGATGCCAAGCTAGTAAAGCAATCTCTACGCCGTTTTGCAGCTGAAAGGAGGAAAGCCATTGGTGACGAGATCACAAGGCTATTGGCTAGCGGATTTATTATGGAGGTAATGCATCCGGATTGGTTGGCCAATCCGGTCATGGTCGAGAAGAAGAAGGATGACCCTATGGTTGCTGTGGTGTGGCGCATGTGCGTGGACTACACCGACTTGAACAAGGAATGTCCCAAAGATCCATTCCCGCTGCCCTGGATTGATCAGGTTATTGATCCACAGCCAGATGCGAGTTGTTTTCTTTCATTGATGCTTACTCCTGTTTTCACCAGATTCCACTAAACCCAGCTGATCAAATAAAGACTGCCTTTATTACCCCGTACGAGGCTTATTGCTATCGTGTCATGTGATTTGGGTTGAGAAATGTAGGGCCCACATACCAAAGATGCATGCAAAAATGCTTGCATGAGCAAATAGGCAAAAATGTGCAGTATACGTGAATGACATAGTTGTCGTGGGATAATCACGGCAGACGTTACCGGGGGTAACTTCTCTTGGGACAATTCGACTCTGGTGTTTGGGAGAGGGGTTTAGCTCAAGGGAAACCATGGTGATATGCGATCTGGTAGCCGGCAATCGAGTCGCCGAGTCTCCGATCTGAATATATTATCTCAACTCTCGTGTTACAATGGATACTCGAATATCTCGTGATCGTATGATTGTGTGATGTCGCTAACCTAACCCTAGGGGCCGGCTTATATAATATCCGGACCCCCTGGCTTACCATCCAAGGCATACTCGGATCCTACCCGGACACTGCTTACAAACCCTAAGTTTCCCTATCGGAACCCACAAACCGGGTTACAAGGCCTACACTCTTGGGCCTTCTAGAAACTCCCTTTTCTTAAGCCGGGTCTTGCGCAGCGCCCTTTGGGCCGAGTTACACCCTGGCGTTAGCCTACCGGGTTATCATCCCTCCATCAGTAGTCCCCAGAATAGCTTGGGCTTCACGGAACCCTCCTTGAAGCACACGCTATTCCCTGCAAAAATAACAAACATACAAGTTCATAGAGGCCGGGTTAGGTTGCTTTGATAAACAGCTAGGCCTAACTCCACTGGTGGTCCATATAATAACCCGGCTCTCTCCGAATTCATCTTCATCTTCCCGGGTCAACATTCCGAAGAAAACATAGAAGACCCGGCTCATTTCGTTTGTTAATTAGCCTGAATATTAATGATGCGATATGCTTCTGATCTTTTCCGGATATCGCGCAAGGGTATTTTAATGCCTATCCCAAAAACTTTCGGGCGGGTATCCCACCTCCCGAAATTTCAGCTCCCGCTCACTTAACCTAGGTATCCCCACCCGCACCTATAAATAGGTGCCCTAGGGGGTAACCTAATCCAACGTTCCATTCCCACTTCATCTCTTTCGCCTCCGGTGCTCCCACACTCGAGCTCGCAGCCGCGCCACCACGGATCACACGGACGCGCCGCCGGGACCGAGCCGCCGCCATCTGCGCTCATCCTCGATCCGCGCCGCGCCGCCGTCAGTCTCCGCCGCCGCACCCCCGAGCTGCCCACCAGAAGATCCAGAGGGGCACCTCAACTGTGCCATCTGCCGCCGCCGCGCCCTGCTCCAAATCACGCCGGTAAGATTCCTTCCTCCATGAATTTCAACTTGAAGCTCTCCGCTCGAATTAAACTGGATCTAGGTCCACCCGTAGGCTACTTTCTTACTCCGCACCGATTTAGATTGCTCAACTACTCTCTTGCTTGTCTAATTGCTCAATGATAGATCCAATAACACTCTCCTGTCTCCCATAACCATTAATTTCTCCGCAAATTTCTCTGCAAATTTTCCAATCTAGGCATTGTCTGTCAAGATTTTCCGTAGTCGTTCTTCGATACCCGGGTAATCCACTATTTCCGGATTTCTCATTTACTCTCTAGGTAACCAGATAACCAACCCTCTTTCACAATTGCCCACTGATATTCGGATAACCTGTAATCTCTGTAGCTGCTCATTGACACTCGGATAACCCGTAATTTCCGTGCCGCTAATTGATACTCGGATAACTCGTAGTTTCCGGGTCTTAGTTACCCATGTTCTGCACTCTTGCCTTGTGTTTTGCAGACCGAACAAATGGCTCCCAAGAACAAGGGGAAACAGCCGGCAAAGCCAAAGTCAACTCAGTCCATCTCTGCCAACTGGGCTCGGTCTACCGTGACCAAGGCAAAGCTAGAGTAACTTGCCGAGTCTGGCGTCCTTCCATCTCAGGAGGATATCCTTTGGAGAGTACCGGGCGACGAGACCGGGCCTACCCCCAATCCGAATGAGGTAATATGCTTTGTGGAGCACGTGATCCGGGGATTTCGTCCCCCGGGTCACTCCTTTTTTCGTGAGCTCCTTAGCCACTACGGCCTCCGAGTATTCGACATAGGGCCTAACTCTATGTTGAATATAACTCACTTCATCGTCCTTTGCGAGTCTTACTTGTGCATCCCACCAAACCTTGCCCTCTTTCTAGAACTGTTCCAATGCAAACCGTGCCGCGAAAGCGGTGACATGTACCTTTTGGCCTGCGGCGGTGTGTCTATCCAACACCGAAAAAATTCACCTATGCCGACTCTTAGCTTAAACTCCCACGTCAAACATTGGCAAAAATCCTTCTTTTATTGCCGGGACGCCTCCCCACCCGGCGAAAAGAGATTGCCGGGTTTCTCGGAGGGCCTCTTAGATTTGTCCGACACTTTCAATGCATTTGCTTCTGAGTCGGACAGGGAGTCCATCCAGCCTTACCTAGCCAAGATAGCCGCCCTTTCCGCTCATGGCCTCCTTGGGCTTAATCTAGTAAAAACCTGGGTAAACTTCCGGATCCAGCCTAACTCCATTCGTCCCAAATTTATGTGCGAGTACTCGGGGCATGTCACGGATGCGCTCCGTTATTCTTCAAGGAATTACCCGGCTGGTGATACAAACAAAATCATCAAAAGTTTCCTGACTGAGAAGGTGGACGTGATCAAGAATATAGCCGGCTTAGAGCCGTATACTCGAGATACCCCGGCCCCTGCGGTAAGATCCGGCACTTATTCTTTTATTCTTGTACTTTTACTTGATACAATTACTAACTCCCACTTTTATGCCTTTACCTCAGGCTGATAGCGCTTTTTGGAGCATCGAGACTCCCCCACCTCCGAGAACCCGGAGGAAGAAGAAGAGCCGGCTGACACCGAAGAAGGTATCACCCGGGTTTCACCCACTTTACTTTCTTTTAACTAGTTTTCCCACACATTTATTTTTCCGACTGTGCACCATACTTCTCAGGGATGGAGGATAGGGAGGACAAGGATGACCAAGGAGACCCGGAAGAAACTGAGAGCGACGAAGAGGAGGTTGAGCCGGAAACGGTGATTGGAGCCAAGAGGAAACCCCGAGGGGTTGTATTCAAGGTTCCCTATTCCTCCATGTCTTCCAAACCCTATTCTTTTGCTAATATGCGTGAGCTTAACCAACAACTATCCAACTCGCCAAACTTGAAGGATCCACCTCCGGCCAAGCGTAGGGTGACCCGGAATTCCCCGGGTGATGATCCCCTCAACCCGAGTATCCCCACGTCCCTAGCCCCTCGTACTGGTACTTCCCCATCTCATCCTTCCAATCCACCTCGACGTCACCCTTCTCCCAACCATCCATTAGCCGGACAGTTCTGGGTCTCACTCTCGGATTCTGTAACAGCCTCGTCTGCGTCTAGCAGCGAGCTTCCGGCGGATTTCGTGGTGAATGCTGGGTAAGTTATATTTCCTGCTAAGCGATATACTAGTTCTTTTGATAACTTTCACTTTTTGCTACTAACCACTTCTCTTTTCTTTCCTTAGCGCCCAGGTCTCGATCAGTGACCCGGATAACATGGACACGGATAACCGGGAGACTGAAGGGCCGGTTAATGATATGGACGCCGCAACTGGCGGTGCTGGTGAAGAAAACCAAGGACAAGACCCCCTGACAGACTCGGCCCGGCAGGAAGCCAGGTCTCCCAAGCCATCTGAGGAACCTGACGACGACGACGTCGAGATCCTGGACACGAGGATGGGCACTCCCAATCCTGACACCGAGGCAGCCCGGGTCTCGACCCCAAAGCCGGAGAAGATTCCTCCTTCGAGTGATCAGGCCGCCGGCTCTTCCGGTATCAAGCCCGAGGATATGACCTTTACCCAGATGCTCGACGCCCTGCACACCTTGAGGGCTGACGAAGAAAATGTCCTAGAAGCCTTGATAGCCAAACATGAGGTAAATCTGAGTAATATTGCCTGTATATTTGTCTAGTCCCCAAGTTCCGAGTGAAATTATTGATAATTTGCTTGGAACTTTCATAGTGTATCCAATTGATAGTTTGCTTTTATCCGGCTAACCCTTCCTTGTGTTTCCACGCAGGCCTTCGTAACCCACTCTGAGAAAGCGTTGGCGAAGGACACCAAGCTCCTCGAGGCGGAGACGACTCTGCGTGAGTCGGCTGAAGCTGATGCCAAGAGGACAGGGAAACTTGCAAGGAAGTATAGAAAGAGAGCTCATGCAGCAGAGGATGAACTGACCAAGCTTTCTGTTCAGATTGCCGACAAGTATCGCGCTTTAACTGGTAACGATTCCTAACTTAATAACTGTAACCCGGATTCTCATTTTGCTAATCAGTCGGATTTCCTTACTTAAAGATATTTCTGTTTTCTGTAGGGCCGGATGATGAAACTCCGGATGAAGATGATATCGCAAAGCTGAAGACAATAAAGAGCACAATCCGGCAGCTCTGTGCAGGAACCAAATGGATTCTTTAGGCTTTGAAGTGGCCGGGTGTTGGACATGGTAGCTTGAAGACACTGCTTGACGCCTGCTCCACCATTCCTGAGTGGATCGAGCACTGGAAACGCTCGGCCTGCCGGATTGGAGTAACCCGGGGGCTTGCACTGGCTAAGGCGTATTTTCCAAAACTTGAGCCGGCAAAGCTCGTAGGCGGGTTTCCAGAGTTCAACCATGATGGCTCCAGGTTCTCAGCAAAAAAAACTTCAAGGCGATCCAGAAGGAGGTTCGTCACTCGGCCAGTATTATTGCCGATAGTCTGGACGTCAGCTCGATTGTTCCACCATACGATGCTGACGATAAGGCGATTAAGTCGGATCTTCCAAAACCGTATGATATGCTGGCACGGTGGAAAGCGGAGGCTGCTCAGGCGAGGGAAGAAGCCGCGAAGAGAAAGGCTGAGGCCGATTCTGCGCCTGCTACTTCCACGCCGGTTGTTCCTCCTCCCGCACGGGCCGGCACTGCTGCTGACCCGGGTGCCGCTGCCGCAAAGACTGCCGAAGAACAAGTCAAGGACCAAGACCCGACTGCCAAGGGCAAGGGCAAGATGGACGACTCGACCCAGGAGGCCGAGTGAACTCTTTATCGGCAACCGTCTCAAACACTTTATTCGGCCAATGGGCCTTTTTAAAACAATTATTCTTTTGATAGTGCGCCTGTGCACTTTATGATACTACTATCCTGGTTTGTAATACGTTTTAAAACCTTAATATCTTTCATGGCCCTTCTGGCCTTTGCGTGAATTTGATATTTCTTAACTTCGAGCTTGTTTCATTCCTGATTTTCCGACTTTCTGCTATGGTTCCTTTTGTGAGACTCGGTTTCCGGGTCTCGTGGGTTTTGACTAGTGGACTTTTTTCTAAGTCCCCAAGTCCCCAAGACTCGGATTTTTGGGTTTTTGAGTTGAATAGCTGGATAATTTGTTTTTGTTTTTCAAATTCCCAAGTCCCCAAGGCCCGAAATTCCGAGTTTAGGGTGTTGGGTCTTTCGAAAGGAACAAATTGTTTCTGCTAAGCCCAAAACCTAGAGCTGTTTCACATAGGCTTTGAAGTTATGCTTAATATACTTTGAGTTTCCGGCTATTAACCTTGTACTCTGCATAACTTGTGGTTTAGATGACCCTTTTGACCTTCTTCTACTATAAGCCGGCTTTCGCGTGGATAATCAATGTTGCTACAGCTGTACGAAGACAGGGTCAGGAAAGTCCCATTGGGCATCATGACTGATTGTAATCATACGCTAGCAAAGCATGCCACTTAGTGCGAGTCACATCAAGCTTAAGCAAGAAAAGTCAAGAAAGTTTGGCTCCTTTGTCCGGTTATAAGCTTGCAGCCGTACTTATTACAAGTAATCGGCCCTTATAACTCAATGACATCGTGGCCGGGTCTTTGAGTTTGCAACTGTGCTATTCAAGCAATCAGCCCCCAAGACCTAGATATACGCAATTTACTAGAGAAACTAATATACTAAGAACAATAAATAATACTTACCTGGAAGAAAAAATAAAAACACAACAGAAATATAAAAAACTTGATAAAAAATACACAAAAAGGGACAATATATTGCTTAACCATCTCTTTATTGATATGAGAAAAGTTAGGTCAGCAGGCCGCCTCATTAAAAACCCTCCAGTCCCCTTAGGTACGCTGGATAGGAAAAGAGTGCGTCTGAAACCTGCTTCCTGTTACATCGTGTAATTCCACTTATGAATCTAGTCTATTCTAGGTATAGTAGGGACGCAGCTGAGCTACGTTCCATGGTCTTTCTCTTTCTTGCATAGATGAAGTGGTATGAGCGGTGTCATTAACCGTAGCCGACTCTTCCCTTGCATCTATCAAGTAATACGATCCATTGTGTAGATTCCGGCTTATGATGAACGGTCCATCCCATGGTGGGTATAGCTTGTGTTTTCCTTCCTTTGACTGCACAAGGCGAAGAACCAGGTCTCCTTCCTGGAAGACCCGGGTTTTGACTCTCCGGCTGTGATATCTCCTCAGGCCCTGCTGGTATATGGCTGATCTCTCCAAAGCTTGTTCCCTGTGTTCTTCTAACATATCCACGGCGTCCTGCCGGGTCTTCTCGTTCTCCACCTCGACGTAAGCCGACACTCGAGGTGAGTCATGGATAATATCACTCGGTAATACCGCCTCTGCACCATAAACCATAAAAACGGTGTCATCTGAGTAGATCTGTTAGGTGTGGTGTTAATTCCCCATACCACTGAGGGTAACTCCTCAACCCATGCTCTAGCAGCTCTGATGCATGGGACTCGTAGCCGTGGCTTTAATCCACGAAGTAACTCCTGATTTGCTCTTTCCACTTGTCCATTAGCCTGTGGATGGGCTACCGAGGCTATATCAAGCCGGATTCCATTGTTCCCACAGAATTTCTCCATCTCACCCAAGGACATGTTGGTTCCATTGTCTGTAATTATGCTGTGAGGATACCCGAACCGGTAGATAATCCTTTTCAGGAACTTGACTGCCGTAATCGCTTCACAATTGGTAACTGGCATAACTTCAACCCACTTGGTAAATTTATCAATACCCACCAAGAGATGTGTCTTTTTGCAAGGTGACATGTGAAAGGGGCCGACCATGTCCATACCCCAAACGGCAAACGGCCAGGTTAAAGGAATTGTTTGCAACTCCATAGCCGGCACGTGGGTTTGGCGGGCATACCTTTGACATCCATCGCACCTTGCCACCAAGCGTTCCGCGTCTGCTAAGGCTGTGAGCCAGAAGAAACCGTGCCTATATGCTTTGGCCACAAGGGACCTTGTGGATGCGTGATGCCCACAGTCGCCTTCGTGGATCTCTTTCAGGATCTGCCGACCTTCTTCTGGTGCCACACAGCGCAAAAATACTCCTGCAGCACTCCTTTTATATAACTCCCCATTGATAATGGAATAACCTTTTGCTCGCCTCAGAATTTTCCTTGCTAGTACCTCTTTCTGTGGTAACTCGCCCCGTGATAGGTAAGCCAGAAACGGCACTGTCCACTCGGGAACAGCACGTACCGTGGCCACGAGCTCCAAATCCGGGTCTTGGTTTGCCACCTCTTCCTCAGACTCGGTTTTAACTGATGGTCGCCATAGCTTGTCCAGAAAGACATTGGGTGGAACCGGCTCTCTGCGCGAGCCGAGTCTGGCGAGTGCATCTGCTGCCTCGTTCTTTCTTCTATCTATATGCTCCACCTCATACCCGGAAAAACACCCGGCGACCCTGTCCACCTCTCTGCGGTATGCTGCCATAGTTGCATCTTTTCTATCCCAAGTTCCCGAGACCTGCTGTACCACAAGGTCCGAATCTCCATAGCATCGTATCCTCTTAATGTTCATCTCCTTGGCTATCTTCAATCCATGCAATAATGCCTCATATTCGGCCACGTTGTTGGAACAATCAAAGTGAATCTGCAACACGTAGCTCAACTTGTCTCCTTTGGGTGATGTGAGCACCACTCCAGCTCCTGATCCCTCGTATTGCTTGGAACGATCAAAGTGCATTATCCAAGACTCGGAACTTGGAGTCATGGTGGGCATGCCTGTGTGAGTCCAATCATTAATGAAGTCAACTAGAGCTTGAGATTTGATTGCTGACCTGGGCTCGTAGTTGATGTGATAATCTCCCATCTCGATCGCCCATTTGGCTATTCTACCTGTTGCATCCGAGTTTCTGATGATATCCGACATTGGTATAGAGCTAACCACTGTCATGGGGTGTTCCTGAAAATACGGCTTCAATTTCCGGCTGGCCATGAAGACCCCGAAAACCAGCTTCTGCCAATGCGGGTAGCGCTGCTTTGCTTCTAATAATACCTCGCTGACATAATAAACCGGCCTCTGAACCGGGTGATCTTTCCCATCCTCCTTGCGCTCAACAACAACCACTGCGCTAACCGCCCGGGGCCCAGCTGCAACGTACAATAACATGGGCTCTTTAGGACCCGGGGCTGCTAGGACTGGTGCCTCAGATAGTTGCTTCTTTAGTGCCTCGAACGCCTCATCCGCCTCTTGGTCCCAAACGAATTTATCGGATTTCCTCAAGAGCCGGTACAAGGGTATTGCCTTCTCTCCGAGTCTTGATATAAACCGGCTCAGCGCTGCAACACACCCTGTAAGCTTCTAAACATGCTTCAGGTTTTCCGGCCTTTTCAGACTCTGGATAGCTTTGATTTTATCTGGATTTGCCTCAATCCCTCTCTCTGAAACGATAAAGCCGAGTAACTTCCCTGCTGGAACTCCAAACACGCATTTTGTCGGGTTAAGCTTCATCTGGTATCTTCTCAGGTTCTTGAATGTTTCCTTTAGATCGTCAATAAATGTCTCCGCTTTTCTGGTCTTGATCACCACATCATCCACATAAGCATGAACGTTGCGTCCAATTTGATCTTCAAAGCACTTCTGAATACACCGTTGATAGGTTGCGCCAGCGTTCTTCAATCCAAAAGTCATGGTCTTGTAACAAAAGGCCCCAAAAGGGGTTATGAACGACGTTTTCTCCCAGTCCTCCTTCTTGAGCTTGATCTGGTGATACCCGGAATATGCATCCAGGAAACATAATAGGTCACTTCCAGCCACTCCGTCTATGATCTGATCTATCCTCGGAAGGGCAAACGGATCCTTTGGGTAATGCTTGTTGAGACTCGTATAATCAATGCACATCCTCCACTCGTTGGTCTTTTTCATCACGAGAACCGGATTGGCCAACCACTCCGGGTGAAATACTTCCATGATAAAGCCGGCTGTTAATAGCCGGGAAATTTCTTCTCCTATAGCTCTTCTCCTTTCCTCATTCATTTTTCTCAGGCCTTGCTTCACAGGCCTGGACTTGGGGTCAACATGCAAGCCGTGCTCTGCCAGCTCTGTGGGGATACCCGGCATATCGCTAGGCGTCCAAGCAAACACATCCTGATTCGAACGAATAAACTCCACAAGTGCTTTTTCCTGCTCATCGTCCAAGTTAGATCCTATAGCAAATTGCTTAGAGGGATCACCCTCGACAAAGGCCACCATCTTGGTATCTTGTGCTACTTTGAATTTTGCTCTCTCATCCTCAGTGTTTGGCCTCTTCAGCGCTGTCCTGTCATCCGGGTCTACTTGAGACCGGTAGTATTTGAGCTCCTCCTTTCTACAGGCTTGTTCTGCCATTGCCGCGTCGCCTTCGTCACACTCAGCCGCTATATCCCGGCTCCCATGTATGGTGATGGTCTGCTTAGGACCCGGGATTTTTAGCTGTAGGTATACGTAACACGGCCTGGCCATGAACTTGGCGTAAGCCGGCCTTCCAATTAGCGCGTGATAAGGGTTGCGCAACTTTACCACTTCGAACGTGAGCCACTCCACCCGGAAATTATCCTTTGATTCTTTAAAAGAAACCTCCAAGGTAATCTTTCCTTCCGGGCACGCCGAGTGACCCGGCACAATCCCGTGAAAAACTGTTGAACTTTTCTGTAGCTGAGACTCCTTGAGACCCATACGTAAGAAAGTTTCCCAATATAGGATGTTGATGCTGCTTCCGCCGTCCATTAAGACCTTTTTCAGCTCATAACCATTAACCTGTGGTGCAACCACCAATGCTAGGACTCCCGGATGTTCTATCCTTTCCGGGTGATCTCTTCTGCTCCATGTTACATCTTGCTCCGACCACCTCAGGTATCTCGGGACAGCCGAGGAAACCGAGTTTACTGCCTTCTTCAATATCTTTCCATCCTTGTTAGAAGTTCCTGTGGTGTGAACATGATACTGGCCCAATTGCTTCGGGTTGGCTTGGAAACCTCCAGCTCCTCCCTGATTGTTACCCGGATTTCCAACTCCTGGGTTGCCTGCTGGGGGTGGGCCGTTGCCCGGGTTTCCGCCCGGACCCGGTCCTGCTCCCCGACCTGCACCTCGCATAGCCTTATTTACTTCCTCGTTCTTCCATCTCTGTAAATCCACACACTGCTCCAATGAGTGGTTAGCCGGCCTTCCGTTCCTGCTGTGTTTTGGGCACGCCATTCTGAACATATCCCAGTTATTACCCGGCCTTGGTGGCCCTTGATAGTTTCCTCCGTTATGATTACCTCCGTTGAAATTTCCTTCTGCTCTGGGTCTCGAAGACCCGGCTTCCGTGCTGGCGACGAACTCGGAATTCCCATCGAACGGGCGCTTGTTCTGGTTGTTCCCATTGTTACCTCCATGGTTACCCGGCGTAGATCCATTGCCGGTTCTTCCATTATTACCCGTATTTGCTTTTGCTTTCTTGTCATCAACATCCTCTTCCGTGGTATCCGTAGCAGCATGTTTGTTGCACGCATCCATTAGCTCTCCCATCATAACCTCTGAAGCATTCCGACTAGATTTCATGCGAGTTAACTTCTGCACTAAAGGCTTATACTTGCATGTCTTGGCCATAGCTTGCAACGCGTCTTTGGCTGAATATCTGTAGATGAATGCAGTATCTCCATAACCCGGCGCACCCAGCTGCGCGCCGACTCTCCCTTCTTTTGCACACACCGTTCTAGATCGTCGATAGTAAATAACTTCCTGCATGTTCCGTGAAAGTGCTTGATAAACGCAGTTTTCAACTCACTCCATGATTTAATAGATCCTTCAGGTAAATTGTTGAACCACAACTTTGCTGCTCCTTCTGACATCATTAAGTACATGAACTTGGCTTGAAGATTTTCAGATGCGTTGCGAATCGACATAGCCATCTCATAACTGCTCAACCATGTTTCTGGGTCCATAGTCGGCTCATAATTCACTACTTTACCCGGTTCCTTGAATTTATCCGGGTAAGGCTCAGCCCTGATGTTATCCGACAGACACTTGGGCCCAGCGAGATTAGTCGGTACTGGCCTCACCCGGGAAACATGCGATCCTGCGGGGGGTACGGCTGGACGTGGCGCTGCTGCTAGTCCGTGCACCGCAGACCCGGCCGCGGCTCGCCTGGCTCTGGAACTATCCACAATAGCTTGTGCTGCTGATACTGCTGGTGCTGCTTGAACGCGGGGAGGAGGCGGCATTTGCTGCTGCTCTGCCCTCCGCCGCGCTGAACTTGTTTGAATGTTGCCGGTATTGCCATGCTGCTGGCTGATATAAGGTGTTCCATGCATTCCACTCCTATTATCCGGGTAATTAACCTGCTGAGCTACTGCCGTCCGCAGCAAATCGATCGCCCGCCGGGTCTGCTCCGCATGGGGTGACTCTCTTACGGGGATCTGATTCAATGCTAATGTTGCGGCATACACATTATCCATGGGGTTATTGAAGTGACCTGGTGGCGTACGAAATCGTGATGGTGGTGGTGGTGCTGTGTTGCCGACAGTGGCCCCAGCCTACAATGTGGGTAACCCGGCCTGCACGTTTGCCGGCTGTCCTCCTCCGGTTGCCGGCTGATGCACAATTTCCTGATTCACAGCCGGAATCGGCTGATCCTGGGGTGTGATGAATAATGCGTTCGGGTTTATGACTCCACCCATCGCCGGTAATCTTGTCTGGTATCTTTGATGCGCCCTGCTTGTCTCAGCTCGGAGCCAGTTCTCCAGTGCGTCCAGTTCGCGTTGGCGCGTGGCTACCCCTTGCTTTTCTGCTTCCACATCCCTTCTTTGTTGCTCCAGCGCGGCGTGCTACCTCCAAGTCCCTGGCACGCGCCGCGGCGTTTTCCGGGGTTATCACAGTTGCTAACACTGTTAGGTCCAAGACCATATTGTTACTGAATAGGGCCGGGTGTTGTGGATTCGAAGGACCCGCCCCTGGCGTCCTGTTAGCCAGGAACCCAAACATATTTGCCTGCAGCTCGCTATCCGCCGCTCGACTGGTGACTGAAGCCGACTCTCCGTCAACCCGGGTCAAAACCGGATTTCCGTCAGCCGGATTTTGCTGCTGGGCCAATGCTTGCGCCGCTCTGATCGCGGCCGTAGTCACGTTCCCCTGATTGAGTTTGGTCGCAGGGGCCGTGTAGACCGCGACCTGGCGCGCAATGCTTGGTGAAGACTCATATTCCTCCTCATCCCAGCTGTCTTCCTCGTACCGGTCCTCCAGTAGGTGCAAGATAGACGCGGTATCATCTTCTCTCATGACCCGGCCACGCGGGGTCCATGCCGGCTCCTCCGGCTGTTCCCTCTTCGTGGTGGGCTCTTCTATCGGATCCACCGTCCCGACCGATTCTTCTCCGTCCGACTGAACGTGGGTGGCCTCTCCTGACACAGAATCAAATCCAAAATCGTCAGGGATTGAACCGCACGTACGTACCATGCCGATGAAGACGTTGACCCGGCCGATTGTCACGACAGATCCGGATTCGAGTAGATCCGACTCTGGCCCCCAGCCAAAATCGTCCACCATCTTCTCTCTGTCGGGGTTGGTGTAGATCTCACCGATGACGAGGTTCTTCATGTTCTCCCGAGCTTCTCCCGTGATGTAAACACCCTTGGACGTAGGCCCCATGGTGGGCGCCAACTGTCGTGGGATAATCACGGCAGACGTTACCGGGGGTAACTTATCTTGGGGCAATTCGACTCTGGTGTTTGGGAGAGGGTTTAGCTCAAGGGAAACCATGGTGATATGCAATCTGGTAGCCGGCAATCGAGTCGCCGAGTCTCCGATCTGAATATATTATCTCAACTCTCGTGTTACAAAGGATACTCGAATATCTCTTGATCGTATGATTGTGTGATGTCGCTAACCTAACCCTAGGGGCCGGCTTATATAATATCCGGACCCCCTGGCTTACCATCCAAGGCATACTCGGATCCTACCCGGACACTGCTTACAAACCCTAAGTTTCCCTATCGGAACCCATAAACCGGGTTACGAGGCCTACACTCTTGGGCCTTCTAGAAACTCCCTTTCCTTAAGCCGGGTCTTGCGCAGCGCCCTTTGGGCCGAGTTACACCCTGGCGTTAGCCTACCGGGTTATCATCCCTCCATCAATAGTCATCAAGACCAAGGAGAAACACACACTCCTAGAAGATATTCAAGAAACTTTCTCAAATCTGCGGAAGTACCAGATGAAGCTGAACCGGACAAAATGCACCTTTGGTGTCCTAGCAAGGAAGTTGCTCGGTTTCCTCGTTTCCAGCCGAGGTATCGAGGCCAACCCCTCCAAGATCAAGGCCATTGAGAACATGTCTCTTCCGAGATCGTTGAAGGATGTGCAGAAGTTCACCGGGTGCCTGGCATCCCTTAGCCAGTTCATTGGGAGAATGGGAGAGAAGGCTTTGCCTCTGTACCAGCTGATGAAGAAGAGTGACAAGTTTGTTTGGACCCCACAAGCTGATGTGGCGTTCAAAGATCTGAAGACCATGTTGGGTACCACTCCGGTACTAGCATCCCCACTGCTTAAGGAGCCCATGTTGCTCTATATTGCAACTACCAACCGAGTTGTTGGTGTGGTGGTGATAGTGGAGCGAGAAGAGGAAGGCAAGTCTGTGCAAAGACATGTGTATTATCTCAGTGAGGTGATCTCCAGCTCGAAGAAAAATTACCTTCACTATAACAAGATGACATATGGGGTATATATGTCCGCCAAGAAACTCAAGCACTATTTCCAAGAGCATCCGATTACAGTGGTGAGTACTTCCCCCATCTCGGAGATTCAGGGCAACAAAGATGCAAGCGTCCGAGTAGTCAAGTGGGCAATTGAGCTGGCAGCCTACACTCCGCTCTATGCGAGAAGAGAAGCCATCAAGTCCCAAGATTTAGCGGATTTCTTTGTTGATTGGGCCGAGATGCAGTATGAGCCTCCCTTGCTGGAAACAAATTATTGGCGAATGCATGTCGATGGATCCAAGGTGAATGAAGGTATCGGTGCTGGTGTTGTTCTCACCTCACCCAGGCTGGATCAGCTCAAGTATGTCCTGCAAATCCACTTTGCAGCATCCAACAATGTTGCCGAGTATGAAGCCTTGGTCCACGAACTGAAAGTATCCAAGGAGATTGGTGTGCGCCGTATAATATGCTATGGTGACTCGGATCTGGTGGTTTAGCAAGCCTCGGGGACTTGGGACGTGTTGGATGTCAATATGGCGTCTTATCGGTTCCTTGTCCAAAATATGTCCGTATTCTTTGATGGGTGTGAGTTCCATCACATTCATGAAGTTGAAAATGAAGCTGCAAATGCTCTGTCCAAATTGGGCTCATCTCGGCAATTCATCCCGACAGGGATTGCTCTGGAGCATTTGAGGAAGCCGTCCATCAAGCCCTCCCCCGAGTCGGATTCGATATCCGTCCCGGCTCAACCGGAATCAGAAGCTGTGCCAATGGAGGTAGATATGGGGTGCATCATGGAGAAATCGGGGACTACCTCCCTGATCTCGGGGACTGCCTCCTTCATCTCGGGGACTACTTCGCGGAACTCGGGGACTCTTTCCCGTCTCGGAGCTCGTTATGTCGGCAGAACCTATGGAGATTGATGAGCCAATATTTCCTATCCGGCCAATACCGAGTTGGGCTCAGCCCATTATGTCTTATCTGGTGGATGGCACTTTGCCGAGTGAGGAGATCTCGACCAGGAAAATTCAGAGATGATCAAAGGGCTACACCATCATCAACAAAGAGTTGCACAAGAGAAGTGCCAGAGGTGTGCTCTAGCGCTGTGTTGAACCAGAAGAAGGAGAATAAATTCTCCGAGAAATACACCGAGGGGAGTGTGGGAACCATGCCTCATCTCGGGCTCTAGTGAAGAAGGCCTTCCGGCACGGCTTCTATTGGCTCACTGTTGTCTACACATGCTTGTATTCTTGTAAACAGTGTTGGGCCTTCAAGTGCAGAGGTTTGTAGAATAGCAGTAAGTTTCCCTTAAGTGGATCACCCAAGGTTTATTGAACTCAGGGAGGTAGAGGTCAAAGATATCCCTCTCAAGCAACCCTGCAACTAAGATACAAGAAGTCTCTTGTGTCCCCAACACACCTAATACAATTGTCAATTGTCTAGGTGCACTAGTTCGGCGAAAACAGAGTAAAATGCAAGTAATATGGATGATAATAAGTGATAATAGCAATCTGAAATAAAAATGGCAGCAAGCAAACATGTAGCAGAATAGGCGGAAAACGGTGTTTCAATGCTTGGAAGTAAGGCCTAGGGATCCTACTTTCACTAGAGGACACTCTCAACAATGATCACATAATTGATTAACTAGATATCTTCTCTTCACTATGCTACTCTTAACAACTCTCTGGTCGAATAACAACACCAATCCATGCATATGGATTTAACATCACTCCTCAGAGTAAGCACTTTCCAAACTAAGTAACCCGCATGCTATCACCATGGGACCCAGATGGTTCCACGCAAACATCACAATTTCATAGGGTTATCCAACACAAAAAATAAATACAATGCTAAACCACACGGTGCACACACTGTCACCTTTACACCGTGATCAAAGTGTTTATGGAGATATCATAACAAATAACGAACACTAATTATTGCGTAGGGATGCAAAAAGCATTCCTTAAAGTAAGCATTCCCATGTCTAGTTAACCCCACGCTGTCACTATGAGCGCCCTAGATGGTAATAGACAACACGACAATTCATAGAGGAGACACACACAATGTGCACACTGTCACCTTCACACCGCGGGACAAGGTGACTCCAAAGTTCATATTAATAAAACACTTGAGTAGCAAAAGATGAAGAGTAACATCTACGAATTCAACTAGATTACAAAGGTCATGATCACATATAGATCACACCATGGGAGAGAGAGATAAACCACATAGCTACCGGTAGAGCGCTTGAACGGACAACGACGCCGCCTAGAGGGGGGAGGTGAATAGGCGATTAAAAGTTTTCCGGTTAAGGCTTGCTAAATGCGGAAATAAACTAGGTGTTTAAATTAACAAGCACACAACCTAAATATTCTAGGGTCAACTAGGTGCACCAACAACTTATGCTAAGCAAGACAAGTAACAAAGTGATAGCAAGATATATAACTTCAAGCACGAAGGCTATCACAATGTAAATTGCATAAGTAGAAAGCTCGGGTATAGAAATAACCGAGGCACACGGAGACGATGATGTATTCCCGAGTTCCTCCCACAAGGGGAGTACGTCTCGTTTGAGGGGTGTGAGCTCTCCACAAAGGCCTACTCAACGCCATAAAGGACTCACCCTATTCTCCGATCAACCCCTCCACAAAGGCCTAGTTCACCTTCCGCCATTGGCAACCTTCAAACCCGAGGCACGCATCCACAATTTAATTGAAGGCTCTCGATGTCACCACAATCTTGGGGCACACATCCACAACTCAACTGGAGGCTCCCAAGAACACCACAAGTCGTCTAGGGTCCAAGACCCAAGAGTAACAAGCTCACAAACTTTCACTTCCACGAATCCTCGTGGAGAGACCAAACCGATGCAAATGGCAAGAGCACAAGTGCTTAATTCTCAAATTCCAACAAAGCAACAAATGCTTATGGGGGAATAAGAGAGGAAGGACAATGGAGGAGAAACACAAAGAACTCCAAGATCTAGATTCACTAAGTTCCCCTCACTAAGAGGAGAGATGGATTGGTGGAAATGTGGATCTAAATCTCCTCAAACTTCTCCCTCAAAGATATGCAAGAATCATTGGAGGGATTGAGAGAGGAGGAAGGTTTCCAAGGTCAAGAATTGTGTGGAGAGAGGAGGAAAACGTGTTTGGCAGCCTTGGGGTCAAGGGGGAAGAAGACCCCCTTAAATAGGGGACCCAAAATATGAACGTTATGTGAAAAACTCGCCCAGCAGCGGTACTACCGCTAGGCCCAGCGGTACTACCGCTACGGGGCGTTTCGGTACTGGTTCGGGCGGTACTGGGGTAGTACTGGACCAGTACTACCGCTGGACCAAAAACAGAAAAACCGACGATACGAAAACGATCATAACTTTTGCGTCCGGATTCCGTTTTTGATGATCTTGGGCTCCTTGAAATCGCAACGACGAGATATGCAAGATTATGCAGAGAAAAATCATTATACAATAATGAAACTTAAACCCAAAAGGGGAAAGGTAAGATCTCTCAAAAGAGGACCAACCGGGAAAACCTTCAACATAGAAAACTCAAAAGGTGTTTCAGGTGAAAATCGTTTTTGATGAACTTGGGCTTGTCATGAAGATCACAAAAAGCACCAAAACCCATAGAGATAAAAGCCAACTAAGAACCAAGAAAGATGATATGCAAGAGTGCAAATGTTTGAGCTCTCCACAACGATTCGATCAAGTTACTCACTTGAGAGCCCCTCTTGATAGTACGACTATCGATCCTATAACACGGTGTCCCAAAAGTATGAGACCGGTAAAATAGAAAACCTATCAAGTTTATACCTTTTCCTTGATCATTCCACTTGAGCTAGATGATGGCGATCTTGACTCTCTCAAGTTGGATCTTCTTTCTTGATCGTGCTAGCTAGCACTTGCTCCACTTGATGAAGACTTGAAGTTGCTCCCCCATACACCATTATGGGAGAGACCCTTCGGAGCATCTTCAAAAGGCCACAATCTCCAAATGGGTGGAAAGCATCAAGCATAGGATTTCTTCGATATGCTTCACTTGAGCTTCCACGTCAAGCTCGATGACAAACACCTCTTGACGACATAGACCATGGGCTATATGAAATCTCTCTTGTGAAACATGCCCATGGAAAGATACCTAACCACACATAGAGATAGCACACACACATATCATGGGTTAGTTCACAAAGCTATATGAACAATTGCTTACCATTATCACGAGATACACAATCCAACTAGGTACATCTTGTAGCTTTGTGTGTTGATCACACACATGATCAACATTGTATCTTTTCTCATTTCTTCGTCCATAAAGTTGATGTCTTGAAGGTAGACATGAATGTGCTATCCATATTGTTCTTCAAGACATCGAAGCAATAATATTAACAGCACAGCGGTACTACCGCTGCACCACAGCGGTACTACCGCCCACTAACATCACAGGGTACCCAGTGTACTGCACACTGGAGATCAGTGGTACCACAGAAGTACCGTGAAGCTCCAGTAGTGGTACTACCATAACCTCGCAGCGGTACTACCGTTAGCCCCGAACTTGATATAAATCGAGAAGGCTGGCGGTAGTACTAGGCCACTACCGCCCTAGTACCGTAATCATTACCGTGAGCAAAACTTCCTTGACGGTATTGTGACCAGTACTACCAGCGGTACTACCGCGTCCTGGAAGGAGCGGTACTACCGCTGACGGTAGCGGTACTACCGCCGTGGGGAGTGTTGCTCCAAAAATGACTAAGTACTAGCGGTAGTACTATGCCGGTACCGCCTGGGTACCATGGATATCAGTGGCCTTTTCTTTGCTAGCGGTACCTCCAACGGTATCACCAGCGGTAGTACCGCTCCTGGAAGGAGACGGTACAAACCGCGCTACTACCTCTGTCTGGGGAGTACCAGGTGTGCCGCACCAGTACAACTCCATGAGGAGCGGTACTACCGCTGCACAATACGTACTACCGCTAGACAGAGAAAAAGCTTCTCGGCCATCTTGGACATCAAATGATCTTCTTCGATACACACAAGGACTCCAAACTATTCTTATGGGAAAGTCCTGAAAGAATATCTCAATACAAACATTAGTCCTTAAGGATTGTCATTAATTAGCAAAACCACATATGGGGGCACCATGCGCTTTCAATCTCCCCCATTTTGGTAATTGATGAAAATCCCTTTTTACGAGGGTTTATATAATGAATAAAGAAACCATGGAACACAAAGAGCAAGGATGCAAGAGCATGGAAGGCAAATGCTTAAGAACGAAACTAAAGCATAAAACCAAATTCCCTTAAACCCTCTAAACTTCTCCCCCATTGGCATCCATTGCCGGAATGGGAGGAAAAACTTAGAAGGTCAATATAATAAGATCTCCCCCATAATGTATGCATTCCTCATGATTCGAGTGAAATCAAGTGCATATACCCACAATGAATAGATGGAGGGGGATCAAACTATATTGAGGATCCTAAGATTGCAAATGAAAAATATTCCTCTAAAATCTCCCCAAAAGAAGACAAGCAACCAAAGAGATCCAACAAGAGAGTTCTAGAAAAGAATAGAGAAGCTCCCCAATGTCTATGCACTATTGATGAGTGCACAAATATGGAATCATCACTCCCCATAATAATCTACAACCCGCAAGAAGTGCAAGAGAATAGATGGTAAATGAAGCAATGCAACTTGCAACAAACAAATAGGTCCACAGGCTTATTAAGATGCAAAAGAAGTACCAAATTAAAAACCAAGCTTGTGCCTTCTAGGAACCACCAAAGAATAAAAAACAATAAAAGGTTGTCACTAAAGAAATAGAATACCAATTATAGATGTAACTATTCTCATGTGTATAAGTTCCTAAGTGGACCCCAATCACAAAGATATAAGTCCACAAAGAAATATGCACACACAAATTAGGTACGAAGGAGAGGAACATGATATCCAAAAGAGAGTCATAAATACACCAATAAGATTTTTGCTTGAAAGCAAAGCACAAATCTCAATTTTGTCTAAGCGATATAGATGAACAATCAACAAACTCATCAAAGCATCACAAATATCACAAGGGAAAAGTGATAGTTGGAATGCTTCTAGAAAGGTAACACGTATAAAAAAAAGGCAAATGGTTTTTGAGAATTCATCAATATTGCATATGAGAGACTTCGAGTAGAAGTTGCTAGATTAATATACTTGGGATTGGTGAATCATAAAATTATTATAACTATCCCCTAGATATGTAATCATCCTGTCTTACTCATATTTGCAATAAATATGTTTTGATAATACACTTGCAAGAACCAAATGAAATGCAACAAAAGGAATTCATTCCAAGATACAACCTACACAAGGTTGAGAGCTAGAAATGTATGCATGAGATAGATACTTGTTACCGAGAAGACATTGGTGATGAAGAGGATGTGAGTTCTTTAATCATCATGGTTTGACTCCTATAATACGATGGTGAGAACACCTTCCTTATGAATGAGGAAAGCACCCAATGCATCTCCATTGTACCTAAAAACAAAATTCAAGTACAACATGGTACCCAAACTCATTGGGTCCAAAGTAGTTAGAACAACTACCATACATTGGAAAAACTCCACATAAATATGTGCATATTAATATGAATTTGAATTTCATGCACATCTTAGCCATTTATAATTTGATGGAGCTTATCCTATATATTGCATCAACGAAAGTAAGCATGCCAAAGGATATACATAGTAAATATACATGCACAAAACTTTCAAGACCCAAAACAAGATACAAATTGGACAAAGAACCAATTAAACCATGAAGCCACTCACAAGAGTGAAAAGAAAGAGAATTGTCCAAATTATATCAAGACCCGAACCAACACATGATTTGAGGAAACCAAATAGAGAAGATGCTAAAAAACATCAAATAATAAACAAACCCTCTACACTTTTCATGATAGCACACAAAGTACCAAGACGAAAAATGTTTGTCTTCCAAAGAGACAAGTCATTGGGATAAAAAAACAAATTTAAAGACAACAAGTGTTCTTACGGATATAGGATAGTTCTTCCAAAAATAGTGCATTATTTATGATCTTGCATTTGAATACAAAATGCACACAATGGAATCATTACTCTCCATATATATTATTCAAACACTAGTAATGTTTAAATAAAATCAATTAGATGCAATACCAATTTAAAGAGCGGTGATCTACTCAGTGTAGGATAGCTTCCCCAAGAATAGTGCAACCCAAGGAAGTATTACTTGAACACAAGTGCACAAGTATGGGATCATTGCTTTTCCTACCACAAGAAAGCACAGAACAAATTTTGAGTAGAGCAAGGAAGACACAAGGGACTTAAACCAAACAAATCATTGGCAAGAAACAAGGAAATTTTAGCAAAGTCCAAAGTAAATATGATCAATAAACTTACCACAAATTATTGTCACTTGTCAAAGACAAGAGATGTAAGGAGATATTTCTCGGTGGTACACGATTTATTCACAATCATATTCACAAAACATAAGCATGTGGCAAAAGATAGAAGTTGAAAAACATGCTTAGATAGAGATTCTTGAAGGCTTCAAATAAAACCCGAAAATGCAAATAAAAAAGAAACTCTCTTACAAACAAGATACCAAAGAAGAGAGACAAAAGATATTTTTTAGAAAATATGGAACTTGTTTGAGAATCATGCCACATAAGAACAAGATAACTAACAATATCAATTCTATGTGGCAATACCTCACATGTTCACATTTTATAGGCTTGTAATATGCATGTAGCTTATTACTCCCCCATAATGTGATAATCCATTTTTTCAACAAGAGGCAAAGAAAAATCCAACTAGAGAAATTTAATGGACATTAGAATTTGAATTTCTCATGAGAAAGACATACCATATAGAGACAAGATAATATTGATATATCAACACTAATTGGTAATCCTCATGTACACACATTTTAGGATAGTTAAGTGCCAAGAGCATATTACTCCCCCAAAATGGGATAGTCCATTAAACTCCCAAAGAGCCAACTAAAATAAGCAATAATTGCAAAGAAGGCTCAACACAAAACACACAAGTAAATGGAGTGCAAACCACCAAACATAACTAGATTGCTCAAGATAGGTAAGTAGTAAGCACAACATATACAAACACATGCTAGCAACAAAACCAACACATGCAAGGGGGCAAGTAACTTTCAATGAATATATGAATTAGATACAAGTTACAGCAAGGAGGAACATTGGATAAGAGAGATATATAATCCAAGTGACTTGGCTTGAGGAAATATAATTGATGAATATCCCTTAATTCTTCACGAGATAGCCAAGTCTCCAATGCCCTCCAATAACACCTATTGATCAAGTTTGAGCTTATTGGTCCCCAACCACGTTGGGTCCTAAGAGGTTAGTTACAATAGGTTTGGCAACTCAAATGGTTCTTTTCTTGACACCACTTTGAGTACCAAAAAACTTGGCAAACACATTGCCCACATTATCCTTCCGAATAGAATACACATCATCAACAAGGATAGGGTTGGATAATGTACCATTAGTGCATGAAGAAGCAAGGTGTCCCTTCTCACGACAAAGGTAGCAACATCGAGTCTTCTCTTTCTTCTTAATAGGCTCCTCAACTTGAGGAGCATTGGCTTGAGTCTTCTTAGGAGGTGGTCGTTGTTCAACTCATGGTTGAGCATGAGATTGAACAAAAGGCCGCTTCCCTAGTTGTTTCTCACTTAGAGACTTATTCTTCAAAGGGCAAGATCTAACATGGTGCCCTTCAATCTTGCACTTGAAGCAAATAATATTGGCCGGATCTTTGACTTGTTCTTGGCCCTTATTCTTGTCAACCATGGACTTGTTCTTGATATTGGAGTTGAATCCAAGTCCACTATTGTCATTTGGAAGTCTTCGCACTCTCAACATCTTGTCAAGGGTGGAACTCCCTTCATGACTCTTTTCCAAGTCTTTCTTCAAAGAAGTGACTTGGGGGATGAGCTCTTTAATTTCCTCTACATGGTTAGAATCAACACAAGAGCTAGAGGAAGTAGATTCTTAATTGTTAGAGCAACAAGGCAATGAAATCAATTCATCACAAGATGTAGAAACATTATGATAGGATGAGTTACTAATACGAGCACAAGTCAATATAGCATTACTAGAAGATATTGTGCTAGTAACCACATGAGGCTCACAAGATGTTACCTTTGTAGTGAAAGCCTCAAGAGATAATGTTAGCTTGGTATGGGATGCTAGAAGATCCTCATGAGAGCTAGATAGCTTTTCATGACTTTCTTCCAATTTCACACACTTGCTAGTCATTAACTCAAGTTGAGCCCTTAGCTCAACATTCTCCTTAAAAATAGATGCTTCACAAGATGTGGAGTTAGTAGCACAAGCATCATTAGAAATAGAAGAAGACAACTTGGCAAGCTCATTATTCAACCTAGAGTTTTCCTCAATAAGATTAGCATTGCCAACTACCAATTCAACCTTTTCCTTTTTAAGCACTTTATATTTAGCATTAGTATGGTCACGTGCTTTAGTGAGATAGGCTATTTGTTCATTATAAAGCTCCTCAATAGATTCAAGTTTCTCCTCAAGAGTAACTCGGAGCTCATACTCTTCCTCAAGAGACATAGTGAGGGATGACTTTTGATCAGCATCTCTTCTTTCAATCTCACCTTTCTTTTCAATGATTTTAGTACTAATAATAGAAAAAACCAAAATTTCACCCAAAGGAGTGATATCTTTACTACCTTTAGGGAGATCAAGAAGAACCAACTCACCCTTCTCCATTAAAGAGACCTCATCCTCATACTCTCCATAAAAGAAATCCTCATCCTCATCATCACAAGATGTAGAGTGTTCCAGAGGTGGAGATACCTTTGAATCCTTAGCCATAAGGCACACATGAGAAATGGATAACAATGATGGAGATTGACTTGAAGCATCAATAAGGTCCATGTCTTGTTCCACCAAAATGTGGTATTCCTCTAGATTGTTAGCCACACAAGCACTAGAGGAAATGGAAGCATTGTTTTCATACCAACAAGATATAGGAAGCATATCATCATGAGATTTAGTTGAACAACTATTACATGATATGCAAGAACTATCAACACTAGCATGTATGGATTTTTGAGTGCTAGAAGATATTAAGTCCAAAGTTAGAACATTGCAATGGGATAGAGATGAAGACAGACTCAATAGTAAATTCACTTTTTACAATGAAATTTTTATCACCACTCACCATATTATTACCTTGTGACAAATCACATGTTGGTGGAGTGGAGAAAGATGTGAACTCATCACGACCGTAAGTGGATGGAGAACAATCATCCTCAATAATGTTGGACACATCATATATATCTTGAAGTTTTATCCATAACTCATGAGCGTTCCGAAAAGGCATGATTGAATCAATAACTACATTGCTCAAAACACACAAGAGACCATTAGATACAAGAGTATCGAGATAAGAGTTTTCCTCATCCTATAAAGATAAATCTTGATAATTCTTTGGAGGAGGAAAATCCATATCTACAATTCTCTTTACATACTTTGGACCCATGTCCTCAAGAAAATTAAGAATGCAAATTTTCCAAACATCATAATTTCTACCATAGAATATAAAAGCGGGATCGTGCTCTATTTCCCTAAACGACATCATACTCTCTAGGATGTAAAGCCTAAAAAAGAGAGACGAGGCTCTGATACCAATTGAACGGACAACGACGTCGCCTAGAGGGGGGGTGAATAGGCGATTAAAAGTTTTCCGGTTAAGGCTTGCTAAATGCGGAAATAAACTAGGTGTTTAAATTAACAAGCACACAACCTAAATATTCTAGGGTAAACTAGGTGCACCAACAACTTATGCTAAGCAAGACAGGTAACAAAGTCATAGCAAGATATATAACTTCAAGCACGGAGGCTATCACAATGTAAATTGCATAAGTAGAAAGCTCGGGTATAGAAATAACCGAGGCACACAGAGAGGATGATGTATTCCCGAGTTACTCCCACAAGGGGAGTACGTCTCGTTGGAGGGGTGTGAGCTCGCCACAAAGGCCTACTCAACGCCACAAAGGCCTCACCCTATTCTCCGATGAACCCCACCACAAAGGCCTAGTTCACCTTCCACTATTGGCAACCTTCAAACCCGAGGCACGCATCCACAATTTAATTGGAGGCTCTTGGTGTCACCACAATCTTGGGGCACACATCCACAACTCAATTGGAGGCTCCCAAGAACACCACAAGTCGTCTAGGGTCCAAGACCCAAGAGTAACAAGCTCACAAACTTTCACTTCCACGAATCCTCGTGGAGAGACCAAACCGATGCAAATGGCAAGAACACAAGTGATCAAATCCTTCACTATCAAATTCCAACAAAGCAACAAATGCTTGTGGGGGAATAAGAGAGGAAGAACAATGGAGGAGAAACACAAAGAACTCCAAGATCTAGATTCACTAAGTTCCCGTCAATAAGAGGAGAGATGGATTGGTGGAAATGTGGATCTAGATCTCCTCTAACTTCCCCCTCAAAGATATGCAAGAATCATTGGAGGGATTGAGAGAGGAGGAAGGTTTCCAAGGTCAAAAATGGTGTGGAGAGAGGAGGAAAACGTGTTTGGCAGCCTTGGGGTCAAGGGGGAAGAAGACCCCCTTAAATAGGGGACCCAAAATATGACTGTTATGTGAAGAACTCGCCCAACAGAGGTAATACTGCTAGGCCCAGCGGTACTACCGCTACGGGGCGTTTTGGTACTGGTTCGGGCGGTACTGGGGCGGTACTGGACCAGTACTACTGCTGGACAAAAAACAGAAAAACCGACGATACGAAAATGATCATCACTTTTGCGTTCAGACTCTGTTTTCGATGATCTTGGGCTAGTTGAAATCGCAACAACGAGATCTACAAGATTATGCAGAGAAACATCATTGTCCAACAATGAAACTTAAACCCACAAGGGAAAAGGTAAGATCTCTCAAAAGAGGACCAACCGGGAAAACCTTCAACATCAAAAACTCAAAATGTGTTTCATGTGAAAACCGTTTTTGATGAACTTGGGCTTGTCATGAAGATCACAACAAACACCAAAACCCATAGAGATAAAAGCCAACTAAGAACCAAGAAAGATGATATGCAAGAGTGCAAAGGTTTGAGCTCTCCACAACGATTCGATCAAGTTACTCACTTGAGAACCCCTCTTGATAGTACGACTATCGATCCTATAACCCGGTCTCCCAAAAGTATGAGACCTGTAAATAGAAAAACTATCAAGATTATACCTTTGCCTTGACCATTCCACTTGAGCTAGATGATGACGATCTTGACTCTCTCAAGTTGGATCTTCTTTCTTGATCGTGCTAGCTAGCACTTGCTCCGCTTGATGAAGACTTGAAGTTGCTCCCCCATACACCATTATGGGAGAGACCCTTCAGAGCATCTTCAAAAGGCCACAATCTCCAAATGGGTGGAAAGCATCAAGCATAGGATTTCTTCGATATGCTTCACTTGAGCTTCCACGTCAAGCTCGATGACAAACACCGCTTGACGACATAGACCATGGGCTATATGAAATCTCTCTTGTGAAGCATGCCCATGGAAAGATACTTAACCACACATAGAGATAGCACACACACATATCTTGGGTTAGTTCACAAAGCTATATGGACAATTTCTTACCATTACTACGAGATACACAATCCCACTAGGTAAATCTTGTAGCTTTGTGTGTTGATCACACGCATGATCAACATTGTATATTTTCTCATATCTTTGTCCACAAATTTGATGTATTGAAGGTAGACATGAATGTGCTATCCATCTTGTTCTTCAAGACATCGAAGCAATAAGCTTAACAGCACAGCGGTACTACCGCCCACTGACATCACAGGGTACCCAGTGTACTACACACTGGAGCTCAGCGGTACCACAGAAGTACCATGAAGCTCCAGTAGCGGTACTACCATAACCTGGCAGCGGTACTACCGTTAGCCCTGAACTCGATATAAATCGAGAAGGCTGGCAGTAGTACTAGGCCACTACCGCCCTAGTACCGTAATCATTACCGTGAGCAAAACTTTCCTGGCGGTATTTTGAGTGGTACTGCCAGCGGTACTACCGCGTCCTGGAAGGAGCGGTACTACCTCTGACGGTAGCGGTACTACCGCCGTGGGGAGTGTTGCTCCAAAAATGACTAAGTACTAGCGGTAGTAATATGCAGATACCGCCTGGGTACCGTGGATATCAGTGGCCTTTTTCTTTGCTAGCGGTAACTCCAGCGGTAGTACCGCTCCTGGAAGGAGATGGTACAAACCGCGGTACTACCGCTGTCTGGGGCGTACCAGGTGTGCCGCAGCAGTACAACTCCATGAGGAGCGGTACTACCGCCTGCACAATCCGGTACTACCGCTAGACAGAGGAAAAGCTTCTCGGCCATCTTGGACATCAAATGATCTTCTTCGATACACACAAGGACTCCAAACTATTCTTATGGACAAGTCCTGAAAGAATATCTCAATACAAACATTAGTCCTTAAGGATTGTCATTAATTACCAAAACCACATATGGGGGCACCATGCGCTTTTAGCCCTAAGCCTCAGGGGAGAACTACTCCCTCCTGATCATAGGAGACAACAACGGCGATTGAGATGGCGGTGGAGTCGATGGAGATGGTTCCGGGGGCACTTCCACGTCCCGGTAGGGTGCCAGAACAAAGATCTGTCCCCCGAAACTTGTCGGTGGTGGCGGCGAAGCTACAGATGTATTTGTGGAAAAGGTCGATGTTTTTAGGTTTTTCCCTCGGGGGATTATAAATAGGAGAAATAGCAAAGGCGGTGGATGGCCAGGGGACCCACACCACCAGGTGGCGCGGCCAGGGGGACCCGCGCCACCCCATGGTGTGGCCACCCTGTGGCCCCCTTCGGGGCTCTTCGGGACTTCTGGAAGCTTCCGAGACTTCTAAGACTTCTGGCTTTTGATTTTTCCAATTCTGAGAATATTTCTAGAACAACTTTTTTGAAACTAAAAACAACAGAAAACAGGGAACTAGCACTTGGCATCTTGTCAATAGGTTAGTCCCGGAAAACGTGTAAAAATGTTATATAGAAGGGAGAAAACATGTAGCAATTGGCATAATATCATCATGAATCATCATAAATTATAGATACGTTGGAGACGTATCAAGCATCCCCAAGCTTAGTTCCTACTTGTCCTCGAGTAGGTAAACGATAAAACACAATAATTTTTAAGGTGACCTGCTACTAACATAAACTTTAGCATCTATTATATACTAAAAGCACAATACGGGGAGTCTAAAATAGAGACACCACATTAGTCCATATCATCGGAATTATTTTAACCGTTGGATGTGTAGTTTACGGTTTGGATTTAGCAAGTTGCATAACATAGTATATGTCTCGAATCCCTCTTGCACGTACCTATCTCCCGTGAGCAATGAAGGCAAACTTTCAATCCATGGATAGAGGCTGGATCCAATACGACCCAAACCAATTATATTGTACGACACCATTACTAGAACCATCCCTATCGCTACCGTGCATCGAGCTATATTCGTAACGCCGACCATGATGGATGAATGGATAGATCGCACCAGCCGGTCGGCTCCTCTCCTCTTGCATACGCTCACCAGATCGAACAACGCGGCCGCCGAGAGCTAGCTAGATTGCACCGGTTTGGAATTTGGAGGGGCCTCACGTACTCCTTGCTCTGCCGTCCGGAGTAGCCAATGATAGCTATTGGCTAATGTGTTTATCAACCAATCGAACCAACCACCACGCATGATTATCAACTGACGGTAAAGGGCGCTGCTACCGCTTAAGAATCTCTTCTCGAACTCTTCAGAGTTCAGCCGCGTCATCCCACATCATTCTTTGGGTGAGTCTGATGCTTTAGTTTGACAATCTCAAAGGTTGAAAGGAGAGTTAATTTCAGATTTCCATGGATCATGGAGGTACCACTACCTCTGATGCTTAGCTTAGGTACTTATGTTTGCATGTGAAAACGAATAACCTGGTAGGCCAAGCCACATCCTAAATGTTTTGAGTATAATATTTTATCGATGCTCATAACCCTTAATTTTATTGTTTGAATACGATTACTCTATTGAGAGTTAGACCATAGTACCGAAGAGTGCATAATTATTTCGGATGTCGTTTTCTATGTGTGGATGCACTTTACTAAACCTTCAACATGTATTTTTTATGAATTTCTCTGCCCTACGTACATGTTAAACAAAAACAGGACATCTAACCTAATAATATTACAATCGGGCTTGATCTACTGTTGTCCAGTAGGGTAGAGTAGTGCAGTGCATGGGCAGCGGGGCTTAAATGAATTTTGACGCGAAGTAGCTTGGACTGTTGTTTTAGAAGCTATTTCAGTTCTCTAATTTTTTTTATTCATTCTCACTTTTTACCATCAAGGCCTGCACTTTGTTAGCACTCAGTACAAAATATTTTATATATGAGCATTTTATGCTTGGCATCACTTAAAAAGAAGGCAATGAAATCAAAACTACTGTATGAGACGTGTGAGTATTTTCATTTTAATGTTTTACAAACATTTTTGTATGCTTTGCATCTTTTTTTCATACATCTCCCCGGAAGCCGGATTCCATTATCAGTAAGATTACAGAACTATGAGGCCTGGAATAGAAAACTGAACGAAAAAGAAACCAAATCTACTCGCGGTGAAGACGTTTTTCTGTCGTGGGCCATATGGAACTACGAAAGAAATGAAGCAAAGTTTTGCAAACTCCACAAATATACATAGCCAACACAAGGCCTTTCCGTTTCAGACATAGCAACCAAAAGATCATACAGATTATTCAGAATGATTTTCATGGCCAAAAGCACCAGCTGGCAAGCTACTTCTATATAGGAATCTCCATCCCGTGAAATTTAAATAAGTTTATGAGGGTGGTGAGTACTTGATTCAAAATTATTCATATCTTTTACTTAGAGAGAGAGAGGGAGAGAGAGAGAGAGAGAGGTAGATATGCCCGTGTAGATATTTGCAAAGTTTTACATCCATTTTCCAAATTCGAAATTTGACATACTCAGTGGGTGGGCTTCATAAATATGATTAAATTCATGTTAGTGATTATTCTGTAGAAGCTCTTGGAATCAGAGTTTTTGTTAGCCTGCGCTGATGCTTGAGTAACAGATAGAGTGTGCTGTCAAGAGTGTCGCTTCTTGGCCCAGATCAGTAGTAACCAACATAACGATTTGGTTATCAGTTTCTGGCTACCTTTGGCTGTTCGTTCTTAAAACAAATATCACATATATGAGTGCTACATTTCTAGCCAGTTTATTTTAATCCTGAACTTCATCACCCCCAAGAGATGGGCTCATGGTGGATCGCAACGTAGCCTCTCCAGGTTACTAAGCATGGCGTTTCAGGAAATCCCGAGGAAAAAAAATCTGATAATGGTGACGGAGCTGCAGCACGAGGGGAACAAAAGTATTTATCAGCTACATGCCCTGGAATTTTGGCACGCAGTCATTTCTGAGACCCCTCATATGAGCGGCCTGATGGAGGATGCACAATTGTTCAAACTCCAAATATTTCAAGTAAGAGTTTTCCCTGTTGTATATATCACTAGAGATGTCCTAAATAAAGTTTCCTCTACGTATGGTATAGTGGAGAACATATGCCATTGTCATAAATCAATGAAGTACCCATTAAATATAAGAATAGTAATATGTCTAATCAAGCTATGAAAGCTCTGCATGTGTTGTAATTATTTGTGCAAACCAATTATGCATTTGCATATTCTAAAGAATTGCAAATTATGTTTAAATATCCTGAAGGTATAATGACATGGGAGGTTTGCGGCACGCAGCTCCACTTTCCGTATATGTGAATGACAAGATAAATTTGGATACTTCCCCAATAAAAGGTGGGAACTGCAACAGTTTTGGGAAATAGTACATGAGAAGTACAACGTCTTCTGACAGAGATGATGTCTATGATGAAGGCAAGATGATTCCTAAGTGCGTAATAACTACATCAACCATAAAATTATCAAGAGCTACACAAATAACTGTGACCACTGAATCCATCTTTTATGATGCATTTGAATTATTTGATAAGCTCATTGACAAGCAAACATAATATATTGGATAGGTGATGACCTTCTATATATTATTATGCTTGCAATTCTTCATATATTAATGCTGCAAAGTTAGTTTTTGCTAGCACATCATCATCACCGCTGGTAAATATTACGCCAAAGATAATTATTTCTTGCACTCGCTTGAGATATATTGCAGAATGTTTGCATCACCATTTGTTATTCTATATTGATAAAAAAATCACTGAACTTTGATCTTGTATATTTTGTGGGACATCACTACATATTATATGTTATAAAGAACTTGCAGAATAATGCTCCATGTTTGACTTGCTGGCATGCTAACGTAGATATTATTCTTATTTGATTTAAGCCTTATGCTTTGCTCTGCTCTGGTATTTTATTATATATCCTTTGTTGTAGATTCTTGACTGGAAGCAAATCAAGGCTTGAAGTCGATCTGGTACTAATCCACCAATACAAGGCACCGAGAAATTTGCATGTCTA
The DNA here is from genome assembly GCA_028641055.1 of Alopecurus myosuroides. Taxonomy (NCBI): domain Eukaryota; kingdom Viridiplantae; phylum Streptophyta; class Magnoliopsida; order Poales; family Poaceae; genus Alopecurus; species Alopecurus myosuroides. The sequence continues at coordinate 295,700,405 of CM054061.1, forward strand.
TGCTTTACAAGATGCATGGTTCACTTCTACATATCCATGACCGAAGAAATTCCTTGTGTATCTCAAGGACATAATTTTACCATCAGGTAGGAAATGGAGGGACATGATAACTGGATGCCCCCTGTCATTTTCATCCAAAGTTTAGAGAGAAATCATGTTATACTAAGTCCCAATGTAGTCATGTTTCCTAACTCTCTTTTTATAGGATAACATTTCGGTGTGATTTGGACTTACAAATTTAGAATGTAATGATGTTGGAATGATAGTCAGCCTACTTGATTAAAAAAAATTATAGTAAGATTTCTTGTTGATGCAGACGTGCAAAAACAATATGTTCTCTTGGGATTTTCAGATTTTTTTTTCAATTTTGCATGCATGCCATCAAAGAACTTTGGAGATATTCAAGTGTGTGCTGCTGGATTATCATTATGTTTGGACTACTGTAACCATTGACGATGATTTGATGTTTTTTGTTGGAATTGTCTAGCTGCACTTTTAAGAATGATTTCTTATAAGCCACGATAGGTTTATCATTCAAGCAAGATTTTACATTGTTACAAGTCTAGAAAAATGGTGAAACTCTACACATAGTCTTACAAACAACAATTTATCATAGCACACATATCTATCTATTTATGTAAACGGTGGAACTTTATATTAACAATATTTATAAAACCATGAGTATGTTTTAGATTCAATTTTGATACATTAAAGATGATGCACTCGCATTTGCGAGGGCCACCTGTAAGGACCCCAGACCGGCAGTCTGAAACCCTCCGTATGCATACATTCACGATCTCAGAAAGATCAGTCGTGAACAACATACACAGTTGGCATACAGAAATACATCATCCATTACACGAATACATAAAGGTATTACATAAATGATCACATGATCAAGTTTAACACAACTGCCACATAGGGCAGGCAACTTATCAAACACAGCGGAAGACAATTAAAACACAACGTAGATGAGCCCAAGTCATGCCTTAACCTACAGGCTGCTGACCCGGAGACGATCCTAGTTCGCAAAGCCATCAGCTCCGTACTCCTCCTCATAGATCTCCTTCGGAGGCTCCTTCTCAAAGTCTGGCAAGTAGATACCAGGGGCGAAACCATAATGAGTACATTTGAATGTACTCAGCAAGACATCCATCATGTCACTTACCAAACATGCAAATATGCTTATATGGTGGAATAGGTAGGCTATAAATAGGGTTCACTACCAATGGTGTTCATATATGATGACACCACAGTTGCAGTCAGGTTAATCCGTATCTTCGTTGAAGAAGATACTTCAGAAGAAAAATAATATAGTTTTATTTCTCTTGTAGATATCACATGTACAAGAGGTTTTGTAAAGCTTTGTTAAAGAATATTTTCTCTTTGCAAAAACTTCTTGGAATCAGTTTCCAGAATTCTTGCTTAGAGTAGAAAAGGTTTTCTTTTGCAAAACATTTTGTTTTGTATAGCAACTTATGGCTTTTCATCATCGACGATACCTCCATGGTATAATTTTCCATTTCCTTTCCGAACTTCACAAGTTCAACACTTCCTTTCAAAAACTCCTTTTTGAAAACATTGAAACAATGCTAGCTACATGGCCATTCAACTGTCCATATCCGAGGACGCGGCTTCTTCGAAAAAGTTGTACTCTGCAGAGGTGTACACATCCACCAGATCCAGTACACCTACCGTGAACAACCACGGACTGTAACAACAGTATGTAAACATCAGGTATCTGATCATAACCATCCACTATGTTCAAACTAGAATATGCCTATCTCTTCAGTCGAGTGTCCGCATCCCCGGCACCGAGCTATTCCCCGCCAGCCAGGAGCCCCAACTGATGCGTCTGGAGGGGAAATTAATCCCACACTTTATATGTCTCAACATTGGGAGTTTTGACGACATTCGGTTCGAGGGTACGACGCCCCTTATAGAAAGTGAGATAGCACACACTAATAAGAACAAACTTCAAGTTAAGCCCATGCCCATGTTGGGTAGGGTGGCAGTACGGTAAAGGTTGTCCGGCGAAGACTAGGTTATGTGTCATTTTTGAAAACACCAATTTCTCAAAAATGACCACTTTCACATTCCTCCGGAGAACAAGGATCCGCCTTTTCTCCGGGTTTTTGCGTAAAGCCTTTGTTTTGTAGAATCACAATTTTAGGGTGTCCACTTAGGGACTAGTATATTTGATGGTAATAAATACCATATGGTGGCTTATGGGCTTGGTATTACCAAGTTTAACTACTGGCATAATAGTAACCTATATACTAGTACTAGCAGAATACCCGTGCTTCGCCACGGAGGAAATTCTAACCCCAATGAATCAGGGTTGGTCAGTGAAGAAATTGGCAACGCCCACAGAGAAGAGCACGATGGCGACGAGCACCGAATGGTGGACAAATCTCTGCCAAATGAGTTACGTCATGTTGTACACTAAACACATTCAGCCATCAATTGATAACGCCGCTGTGACCTACATGTCCTCTTCAGCTACCTCTGAATGTTGATGGCAGAAACAACTATAAATGGCATCTAATACCTCAAGAACTAACATATTGCTTCATACCATACCTACGACCTTTACACTCGTGACTTAAACTTGACGATAAGAAAGAACTACCATATTGCTTCATACCATACAAAGAAGTAGCTTAATGTGTTACATCTAGCACATATAACACATACATTCAGCTAGGCTAGCGGCCTATTCTATATTATGTAAGGGATCACTTGTCATCTGCCGCTTTTCAGCACCTCATCAGAAAATAGAGGATCAACTGTGAGATATATACCGTTTTAGACCTTTGATTTTTTTTTTTGGAAGATAACCAACTGCTCTGAATGTGTTCTCCCATCTTGTTTATGCTACATAAACCTAATAAGAATTAACCTGAATGAACAAAAACAATCCTATCAAACAAGATTACTGCTGATTGACTGATTGAGCGAAGGTTAAACAAAAACTTCAGGGAGACTGACGGAATTTGCATCTGGAGTGAGCAAGAATTTGCGATCGGTATTGAAGAATACACATGGTTTGAATAAAAACACATGTACTCAAGAAATTAGATTCGTGAGAGAATTTCTTACAAGCGTGCCTTGAAGATTGTTTCCCTGTATTCCTTGGTACCGGACAAATAATAAAGCCATGTCTTGTACTTCCCACGAACAAACTCTATGCAGGGCGATGCAGGTCAACGGCGATCCGCCTGGCAGTGCCAAAGCAACAGAACTTGGGTCGGATGAGTTTGGAGACGGGGAGGACATGGGCGCCGCCGTAGGAGATTCAACACGTGCGTCTTGGGAACTCCATGGCAGGGCGGTCCAAGTCGGCGACGTCCGGAGGAGGAGACCAGCAGCTGGCGCTGAGGGAGGATGCGAAGGCAATCTGGCCGGTGAGATGTAGTCAGCCTGGTAGGCTCATGGGCATGGCGCTGTCCAGCTCCATAGAAAACGTACTGGAGGAGGGATGAGCAGAGCAGGTGGCCACGGTGAGAGGAATAGGCGGTGGTGAGAGGAATCGATCCTTGATACCCACGCCGCGCTACATACCACATGAGCGACTTACCAGACGTACGACGTACCACGGATAGACGTACCATCACGGCATTAAGCCGTATTATAGTATAGATAGTAGTAATAGCCACATCAAAAATAGTTTTGATAATCAAGTTTTGGTAAAACTTCAGAGGTAAAACATGCATGATAGGTAATGATAAGTATTGTATCAGCAAGCATCAGGATGGCTTGCCTGGTAACTCCTTGTGTCCCTGGTTTTGGAGTGACTGGAACTTGAGACAGAGCTTCACGACACTCCCTTCCTCTTTGTTTTCTAACGTCGTAAAGAGAATAAAGGACACACATTCAGAACCAATCAAGGCAAGCAACCATACATAACAATACATACAGCAAGGAAACTAATAATAACCAATCTCACAATTATTAATTTAGGCAAACAATCAGACAAACACACTTGGCAGAGATGCCATTCAATAAGACAGCTTAAGGTTGGAGGAATATATCTCACAACCTCAATATCATGGATTCAGTGGGTGTGCCACTCTCATACCAAGATATTAATAAACCCAAAATACACTTAGTTTCACAAGGGTGAGACTACTAAAAGTATATAAAACATGCACAATAATAAGCATGGCAATGGGTCTGTCAACCCAACCACAAAAAGAACAAGATAGCTAATCTACTAAGCCTAAATTCACATCAAGAATAAATAAGACACATGATTTGCAAAAGTTACTTTTACAAATCAGTGAGCCTACACAAGTGCAACAAGGTAATAGACTCACCACAAAACACACAATTTCTCATAGTGAGAACAATAGAAACAAAGACTAAAAAGGAGGAATCCTATAGACATGCTTCCACTAAGGGTTTGCTATGCAAGCAAGCATAATAAGTAAAGTACTAAAATGCAAACAAGGAACCATGTTATCATAATGGGAAATGAAAACATGTCCTCATGCTAGGATACACAAGTATCTACCAAACACAAGTTGGCAGGAAAAATAATTCAATACAAAATGCTAGGGAACTAGTACTACTCAAACATGAGGAATCAATGGAGGATTTAAATCAAGTAATTGAAATACAACCAGAGGGTCCATGTCATAAAAACATGCGTGAAAAACATCTATACTTGCTATAACAAAAATATCCCATTTAATAAAACAAGGCATCCATTTGCAGGGCAACTCCTACATACTAGTGGTAATAAAAAGGGCATTACTAGAGGAATCAAACAACACCCCAAAGATGGATTTTTACTAGCAATCCACACATGATTACAACCACTTACAAACATAAGCATACACATTTTCATTTAGCACTCATAAGCTCAAGGCAAAAATACTACGCACTCATTAGTTAGAGAACTATATAAAAGAAACACATCTAGTGTGGGGGAAATAATGTTTCCACCAAAAATGCAATGACACCAGTGGGTGTTCCACTAGCATATCAAAGCATTAAGAGGTCACAAGGCCTCTGGTCATATTTGCTAAAAATTAATAGAAGACTTAACTAGCGTCTAGTGCAATAACCATACTAGTAGAAAATAATAGGGTGCTAAAAATAAGCAAGGTAATGCTACTCATGCTATTATTTCCACACAAGTGAAAACTTCAGGGGTCAAGTACTCATAAAAACATCATAAAAATGCTAGTCGTCCTATGAATACAACACAAAAATATGTGGCTACACAACCACAATTGTTTGTGCCAAAAATTCTACATATGAGAGAATTTTTCCAACATTTTCATAGCCATGACAAAACTACTCATGCTTTTCTACCAACTCAAATGCAAGCTAGTATAGGTGATACCAAAAAAATATAAGTACCAACATGGTACTGGACCTAATCTTTCAACACCACAATCCAAGTGCTTGCACAAAAATTAATCACTCAAAAATTCTATGGAAATATTAACTAGAGATAAAACATATGCCATTCTCATAAATCATATTTCTTCTCCACTCAAGTCCACACAATCTAACATGCTAAAATAGCTAATTAAACCTTAGAAAACAAGTTTACACAACTTGTACATGCTAGAAAACAATATTGCAACACAAAAATATATTCACACAATTTAATTACCTAAAATGCCAAAATGGCAGAAACATGCAAATTAAAGATCTGTCCACCAAATTTTCTAGGATGCTCTAAAAATTAAACCCATCTAGGTTTGGATATCGCTAAACATATACAAGACCATCCAATTGAGTTTGCATCAAAATTCAACTTTAATAATTTTATAAAAATCACCAAAGTGCTCTCTGGTGTTTTACCAAATTGCATGCCATTTCAAGAATATTATGAATTTGGAAGCAAGGTTAATTGCTCATGTTAGGAACTTTCAAGGGCTTTCAATGCAATTGGATACACCTCATTATGAGTTGTGGATTTAAAATGGTGCTCATTTTGGTGTTTCTGGTACCTGTTGCCAAAACATTTTTCATGTCTAAAATATTCATCCAAAAGTAGATCTACAAATTGGAGATGGTTTAGATTTAGTTGATTTACCACTGTGAATTTTATCTTGGTTAAATTCATCTTTTAGTTTAGCTTTTAGGGCCAAAAGAAAACATACAATATTCTGTAAAAACTTAAAAGGAAAAACATCAGTGGATGGCCCAGATCTGCTACTGGGCCGGCCAGATCCATTGGCACCGCGAGCGGATCTAGCCGCTGTGGCTGACCAGCGGGCCAGGCGGCAGCCACGCGGGCAGAGGCAAGGCCCACGCGCGGGTTTGACTCGCTCCCGCGCGGTCAAGGACGCGCTGACGCCAGCACGCGTCACCCGCCGGCGGGAACGACTCCGGCGAGCCAAAATCCGATGACTCCGGCCACCAAAACGCGAATCCAAAGCATCGTCGAGTTGCTCTCGACGCGGGGAAGCAATAGGGCGTGGTCTCGTTTCCTGGGATTCGCCGGAGAGCGACCGGCGACGGAGGCGCACGGCGGCCGAACGCGAGCACGGCGCGGCAACGAAATAGGGGGCTAGGGAGAGGGGAAAAGCGATGGCGAGGTTCGCCTGCTCACCCTGAACGCTCGGGACACTCGGAGCAGGCGGAGGAGGCTCAGGGCGACGGCGATTCGCCGCCGGAGTCCGCCGGGCTCGAGGAAGAAACTGGATGGCGCGGGCTCCACGCGGCGTTTCTCCACGATTCCTTCAGCAGGGAGGTCAAGCACGACGAGGCGGAGAGGTTGGGACCACCGGCGACTGGCGGCATGCTCTCCTTCGGCCGAATCGACGGCGACCGTTTCTAGGGTTTCGGTTTGGGGCATTTTCGAGCAGAGAGAGAGCTCGAGGGGGGAGAGAGAGAGGGAGCAGATAGCAGACAAGAGCACATGGGGGGTTCTTATCCTCAAGGATTCCTTCTACTCGAAGCCATGTCGTAGGGAACTACATCTACAGAGGAGCTAGGAAGAAGAAGGGTGACTCGGATTACACATAGGTCCCTGGCTATTTACAATGAGGTCCTTTTTCTCTCTGAAAAATGCTGTTTTCACTAGGAAAACAAAGTCTAAATTTAAAATCCTTTTGCCCAAAATTCTTATTAGTTGAGATGCACAACATATGTGAAAATTGGCTCAATTGGATAAACTTGATAGTTCAAAGTTGTTCAAATTTCAATTCTTACATAAATGGACATTGAATTCATTAGACTACTTAGGAGCTTCAAAAAATGATAATTTTTGGCACACATTCCTTATTTGGTGTGTTCCTTGTGTGGTAGAAAATTAAAGTAATTTTGAGTTACTTCATAGAACAAACTTGTTCAAATTTCTAAAAGGTGCTGTCTAGAAAACAGGGGTTTTTGGCAACTTAAGTTATTCAAAAACTTGTGCCCTATTGGTTTTCATCCTTATTTATGATATAGAGCATGTGATATTTATTTCATGGCATTTTGAAAAAGTTTGTAGAACAAACTTGTTCAAAATTCCAATTGTTGCTGTGGAGAAAAATCATGTTTTCAGGACTTTAATGGATTCAATTTTTGGGTCTCCTCTTGTGTGTGTTCCTTATTTGATATAAGTAAGCACTGGTATTAATTTCAGATCATTTGAAGAAAGTTTCCAATAGTAACTTGTTTGAGTTTCTTGTTTCTGGAAATATTGGAAATTCAATTTAATAAGGCACTTGGCTTTTCTTTAACTATGCTTTGCCAAAATATTTATGTGACTAGGGATAGAAAGTCAATGCTCTCCAATACTTTTGTTTTTAAGCTTGCAAGGTTGGAAAAACATTTGATAATATTTTGGTGAAGCATCTAAGAATGCCTCTTTTTCCTGATAGTCTTTTAGGGAAATTTATTAAGTGTTTCCTCTTACTTAATTTAGACCTTGGAATAATATTCAACAAGTATGGGATTCATAAGATAGTTTTGGAAAACTCTTTGATCAATATTTATTTTATAAAATATTGCCAAGGTCATTGGAACAATATGTTGAATATTTTTAGTTTACTGCTTTGCTATCTTTTTAAGTTTGTTTAGTTGCACTTAAACAAACACAACCAAAGTTTATTTGTCAAGCAATTAGCAAAACAACTGTGTTATCAGGTATTCCAAAATTGGGATGTTACACCACCTTCCTAGTTATAATGTAAAATCATATGTAAGCTGGGATCATAGAACTTTAAACACAAACATGATAGATAGAACTTTAATAATAAAGCATAGCAATCACTTTGCATCATGAGAAGTATCTCAAATAAATATCATGAATAATAATGCAACGAAAGATATACGTTTGTTTCAAGTATAGAGAAATCATGGCAAAGTGGTATTTCGCTAGTCCTTAAGAGTGGGACAAAACATAAATGTCAGGACACCTTCAAAGTTCACGAGGAAGACTAGAGAAAATAATTTGAGAACGAACAATAGCACATCATGAATCAATTATTGATGTTTATGGGACAAATGCACATAAAACTCAGAATGGCAAAAATGCTCTCTCAACTGTGCATAAAGTTAGAAGATGGAGACTCAACATAAAAGTAAAAGAAAGGCCCTTCGCGGAGGGAAGTAGGTATCACTCATGTGCCAGAGCTTTTTATTTTATTAAAAAAAGGTATTAAAAGTTTGACACTCCTCCCATCCATCTTACACAAACCATGGCTAACTGAATCCTCGGGTGCCTGCCAACAATCACATACCATGGAGGAGTGTCTATATTTTGGGAGATGTATGCTAATGTCAACGAATGGTAAACAGAAAATACAGTATGTCACAAGACATCTAGATTTCACAAGAGAGGCTGCCATGTGAAGGACGCAACTGGTGTAGAAGGTCATCCCTCTTTCTCTTTTGTTTACACAATTATGCTTTAACTGATAAATCGGGGGCAAAAATAGTGAAGAGAATTTGTTTGCATTAATTTGGGGCTGGGCACCCCGCTGCCAGCTCTTCTATTAATTGGATAAGCGGATGAAGCCACTAGTCCAGGGTGTGAAATCCAATCAACAAGTGAGGTAAAGATTCTCTATTTACGTCCTCATGAGCAAAAACAGGAACACACAACATGAGTAATTTTGAAGGTTTTAAAGGTAAAACATGAGCAATTTACTTGGAGTGACAGCCAAATACCACATGTACGTAGGTATGATGGACACAATGTGAAAACTTTGGTTTTAGGGAGTTGGATGCACGACTAGAGCTTATACTCAGTACAGGTGGAGGCTAGCAAAAGACTGGGAGCGACAAATCAAGAGAGCATAAGAGCCATAATCATGCATAGCGACATAAACATCATTAATTAAAGCATAAGCGGTATCACAAGTTCAAAAACTAAATGGTCATGCAGGCTAATCGTGACTGGTTCATAGTCATAAACATGGTGTGGGCATGCGCCAAGTCAACCAAATAAAACATTCGAAAGTGAATACCATAAATTTATGCTTTACTATGACAAGAACAACTCATGAATCTTTCAATGGCATATTAAACACTCTCAGCTATTTGAGGTCATTCATGATACTCAATAAACACAAGGCTTTAAAACTAAAATAACATTTAGCATGGCATGAAAAAGTTCTAGCCATAGTATATACAAGGTTCTACGTGCACCGTTATAAATTCTACCTCAAGCAGCAGTTTATTTTCCCAACAAGCACCATACAAGAAATGCTTTCACAAAATTTCTCTACATGCTGCAGCAAGAAAACATGAGAGTACTCACATAACACTACTAAAACTAACAGCTCTGAATAAGAGATGCATGAAAACAAAGGCTAAACGCAGTACGAGAAAAAAGTGAACACTCACAAAACTAGAGTGTTCTAAACAATGAAAACGGAGCGTGTCTCTCTCCCACACAAGTATGATAAGATCCAAACATAAACTACAGCAAAGAAAACTAAACAAGCTGAAAGCAAAGAATAAAATACGCTCCAAGGAAAGCACATAAGATGTGACCGAATAAAAATATAGTTGCACTAGAAGTAACATGATAAATTGTTGATGAAGAAGGGGATACCTTGGGCATCCCCAAGCTTAGATGCTTGAGTGTTCTTGGAATTTGGTGGGATGTACCACCGGGGCATCCCCGAGCTTAGGATCTTCACTCTTCTTTATGACCTCATATCATCCTTTTCTTTTGACCCTTGAAAACTTCCTTCACACCAAACTTCTCACAATCTTCATTAGCAAGGTTAGTGCAATCGAAATAATAAATTTACATGGTTCAGTTTCAAAGCAAGCCTAACACTCATAAAAACATTAACTACTGTCACAACTTCTTTTAAAACTCTTTTTCTCAAAAGAACATCAAAAGAAAGAGATTAAGATGTAAATTCCACTATTAGCAGAAATCTGTCAAAACAGGACAACAGGTAAAGATGATTTTTTTTTCTCGAAAATCTCCTGTTGCTCAAATAAAAAAGTGGTAAACGAAGAAAATTTGCAGAATTATCTGAGGAATAAGCACAAAAAATTTCAGATCATTCTGATCTTCCAGGATTTTATACGATGTTTTACGGTGGACAACAGAAATCTGTTTTCGGCGCAGAAATCCGAAAACCAACTCCAACTTTCGTTAGAAACTTTACTTGGCACTACTAAAACATGAAAAGAAAGATAGAAAGGAGTTGGTACAGAAGTATACAACCCCTTGACTCAAAGAAAACAGAGAAAACAATGCAAAAAATAAAAACATGGGTTATCTCCCAAGAAGTGCTTTTCTTTAAAGCCTTTTAGCTAGGCATGATAATTTGAGAAGATGCTCACATGAGAAATATGAATTGAAGAAAAACAGAGCATCAAGAAGAAAATGTAAAACACATTTAAGTCTAACCCAATTCCTATGAAAAATAATCTTGTAGAAAAACAAGTCATGAAAGCACAGGAAAACAAAATAAGTGCAACTTCAAAATTTTAAACATAAAGAGGGGAAACTCAATACTGTTGAGAACGCCTTGATCTGGAGAACGCCTTGAACCCGCGCCTAGAAGAAGGCACCGAGATGGACAAGATTCTCGGTAAGTACTTTGTCTTTTACCGGATATTCCATGTTTACATCTTTCTCTGTTTTCTCTAACACTTGTGTGTTTTACTGAAACAGGAGATAGTCCCCCAGCTTACCCGGATTGAAAAAATCCGAGCTTTCGGGAAGGTATTCACCGCAATCAAGGCTACAGGGATATTGCTGGTCAACAAATGCCTTCCTTGCAGTACTGGGGAATTCTGGGAAGTTGAAAAACTTCCGGGAGCCATCATGGAGGTGGCGGAGTCCAGGGAGTCCATCCTTCGCTCCGCGGCACGCGATGGTGCACGCATGGCTCTAGGGATCATGCGCATGCACTACCCAACTGCCAAATCTTGCCGCGTGGCGTCCGACATCCCTCAAGGATACACGGAGGTGCAGCGGACCAGCATCTTTGAAGAAATCAAATGTCACGCCACCAAGATTGCCACCATGGTGGACGTCTCCACCTTCTACCCGGAAGAAGCTATTCCGTGAAACTCCTGAGGATTCCAGCAGCGAAGAAGAGTCGGATGCCTGAAGGAAGTTTCCTGATCCTGGATAGAAAATAGGAAATAGAAGCATTACTGATCTTACAATGTAAACTTATTGTAATGCTTTCTATTCTTTTGTATAAACAAGTACTCCGCCTTTGCAGTAATATTATTAAGTCTTTGCAAGTTCTCCGGGTTTTTATTCCTTTATCTTCTAAGTTCGCTGGTTTATATGCCTTAACTATCCTTAGTGTTTGAAATGGCTCGATAGTATTTTAATCTTCATGCCAAGTGACTGGGTATAATCAATCAGTCGAAACTCGGAAACATGGATCATACTAAAGGCATTTTTACTTACTAGCTCTAGTGACCCAACATAAAAACAATGAGATAATACTTAGAGAACAATAAGGAATTTTTTGAATGAAACTCAGGCACGCAGGCACAATCTGGGTTTCCTTAAGCCATTTTAGGCTGAAAATCATTCAGTTTTTTAACACCGAGCACGCAGGCACAATTCAGGTTAACATTGAGTATTTTGAAAGATCATTGGGAAATAGATAAGACGGAATTATGCTTTATACTATAATAAACATATAAAAAACAAGATGTACGAATTCCGACAACTTTATTTCATGATCTCAAAGATGTTTAAATAGAAATTGAACTAAGTATAGAAGGGACGTAACTGCTGGATGCTCCAGGGTCTTTTGGTCTCCCCTACTTCGTCATCTCTCTCTCTCTTTCTTTTGCGATTCGGCCTTTCGGGATCATCTTCCGTGTCTCGAATATCTACAAGATAGTATGATCCATTTTTCATAGCCTTGCTGATGACGAATGGTCCTTCCCAAACTGGGGCTAATTTGTGCTTTCTTTGTTGTACCAATCTTAGCACTAAGTCACCTTCTCTAAAAGAACGATGCATGATGCCTGATTTTCCGACAATGGTAACGTTGTAAACCTTGCTGATAAATGGCAGATCTTTGAAGCACAATTTCTCGTTCTTCTTCCAGGAGATCGACGGCATTCTGTCGTGCGCTTTCGGCATCCGAGTCATCGAAAGCTTGCACTCTTGGGCTATCATGGATCATGTCCGTTGGAAGCACTTCTTCCGCACCGTAAACTAGGAAAAACGGGGTTTTCCCTGTTTACATATTTGGCGTCATTCGAATACTCCAAAGCACAGAAGGTAACTCTTCCACCCATGCTCCAGCTGCTCTATGAAGAGGAGATTCGAGTCTTGGGCGTATTCCTTGCAGTATGGAACTATTCATTCTTTCAACCTGTCCATTGGATTGCGGGTGTGCCACAAATGCATGATCTAGGCGTATTCCCGTTTGCCGGCAATATTTTGCCAACTCTTCAATAGAGAAATTTGTCCCGTTCTCGGTAATTATGCTGTGTGGAACGTCGTATCTCATGACTATGTCAATGATGAAATTTCTGGCAGTTGCACCGTCAAGTTTTTTGATGGGTTTTGCCTCCACCCACTTGGTATACTTATCTACTGCAACGAGTAGATGTGTAAGTCCACCTCTTGTAGTTTCGAATGGTCCCATCATATCTAGCCCCAAGACCGCAAACGGCCATGTGATAGGGATAGTTTTGAGTGCTTGGGCTGGCATATTCGTCTGCTTGGCGTAATACTGACATCCGACACATGTATTGGTTCGGCATTTGTCTTAACTGTTAGCCAGAAAAACCCTGCACGAAATGCTTTCTTAACTATGCTTTTTGATTGAGCATGATGTCCGCAATCTCCAGCATGGATTTCTTGCAGAATTTCTCGGCCTTCTTCTGGCGAAATACATCGCAGAAAAATTCTGGTAGTGCTGCGTTTATATAGGCAACCATTGATTACCATGTATCCTTTGTATCGACGTTTTATTTGTCTTTGCAAGACCTCGTCTGCTTCATCCGGGTACTTCTTATCTACTAATAAGTTTAGATATGGAATTGTCTAATCCGGGTTAACGAGCAGGACTTCGATTGACTCGGAAACGAGAGGATAGTCGACATCTCCACCTTTTATGGATGGTTCATACAAATGCTGGACGAACACACCTGGTGGTAGGGTTTTCAATCTTTCCGAGCCAATGCGGGCTAAAGCATCTGTGTTCCAATTTTCTTCCCTTTTGACGTGAAGTACTTCAAATCCCAGGAAGCAAATTCCAAACTCGTCCACTGTTCTCCGATATTCGGCCATGATGGGGATTTTAGTGTCCCATGTTTGGTTGAGCTGATGATGTGCCAAATCTGAGTCACCATAACATAGGATGCGTTTGACACCTGTTTCTTTTGCAATATGCAAGCCATGAAGCAAAGCTTTGTATTCTGCCACATTATTGCTGGCGTTGAAGTGTATTTGTAATACATACTCCATAGTGTCTCCCTTTGGGGATTTTAGGACTACACCAGCTCCAGCGCCTTCCTTCATCTTGGATCCATCAAAGTGCATAACCAAGTATTCCGACTCCGGCATTGGTGTGTTTTCCATTGCTTCTGTCCAATCAGCGATGAAATCTGCCAACACCTGGGATTTTATTTCCGTCCGGGGTTGGTACTTAATGTCGAACGTAGCCAACTCGATGCCCCATTTGGCTACTCGGCCTGTTGCGTCCACATTGTTGATTGTATCCCCTAGTGGTGCTTTTCATACCACTGTTATGGAATGTCCTTGGAAATAATGACGGAGTTTTCGAGATGCGAAAAATACGCCATATGCCAGTTTTTGATAGTGTGGGTATCTTTGCTTGGACTCGGAAAAAACTTCACTTACATAATACACCGGATGTTGATCTAGTATGCTTTGCTCGTCTTTCCGCCTTTCCACAACTATCACTGCGCTGATAACCCTGTTTGTTGCTGTGAGGTACAATAACATGGGTTCTTCGTCTTTTGGTGATGCCAAAATCGGAGCTTTCATCAAGGTTTCTTTTAAATGGGTTAATGATGCATCTTCTTCTTCTGTCCATACAAATTCGTCGGATTTCTTCGACAATTTGTACAATGGTAGAGCTTTATCTCCTAGCCGGCTTATAAACCTGCTGACGGCAGCTGCAGAACCCATCAATCTTTGTACATCTTTTAAGCACGTAGGCCTTGAGATGTTTAGGATTGCCTTGATCTTTTTCGGGTTTACTTCTATTCCTCTGTGAGAAACGATGAAACCCATAAGTTTTCCTGAGGGTACCCCGAATACGCACTTTAATGGATTCAACTTCATTTTATAAGTGCGCAAATTTTCGAAGGTTTCTCGCAAATCTTCAAGGAGTGTGTCCTTTTCCTTGGAAACGACGGCAATGTTGTCCACGTAAACGTGAACATTTTTGCCAACCTGATTATGCAAACATCGTTGCATGCAACGCTGGTAGGTTGCACCTGCGTTCTTCGGGCCAAAAGGCATGGTTATGTAGTAGTACGTTCCATATGGGGTTATGAAGGAGGTTTTGATTTGGTCTTCTTCCTTCATACGTATCTGATGGTACCCGGAATAAGTGTCAAAAAAGCATAAAAGCTCAGAGCTAGTAGTGGCATCTATTATTTGATCGATTCGCGGTAACGCCAATCTATATTTCGGACACAATTTATTCAGACCGGTGTAATCTATACACATCCTAAGAATAGTACTATCTTTCTTTGGGACTAATACTGGGTTTGCAGACCATTCAGTATGTATGACTTCCCGGATAAAATCAGCTGCCAATAGTCGGATAATCTCCTTGCCAATAGCCTTCCGTCTTCTTCCGTCAAATCTACGGAGACCTTGTTTGACGGGTTTAGATCCTGGAATCACCTTGACTTGGTGCTCAGCAAGTTCCCTGGGTACACCTGGCATGTCCGCTGGACACCATGCGAAAATATCCCAGTTCTCACAGAGGAACTTGATAAGCTCGCTTTCCTATTTGTCGGTCATCCCAGTTCCCACTACGACAAAAATTTTCGGATCTTTGGGATCTAGGATAACCTGTCTTGTGTTCTCGGAAGCTTTGAAGCTGTCTGCCGGCTTCCAGCTTTCTTTTCCTACCGGCATTTCTTTCGGCGATACTTGTTTTGCCAGCTCCTTCAGTTCTTCCTTTGCTATTACTTTTTCTACACAAAGGGCGTTTTCTTTTTTCCAGCTCGTTTGCCAATTTGAAGTCTCCCTTTATGGTGATTACTCCTCCTTTTGGTCCTGGCATCTTCAGCTTGTTATAGATATAACATGATATTGCCATGAATTTGGCGAAAGCTGGACGTCCGAGTATTCCGTGATACACACTTTCGAACGGCACAACCTCGAAGGAGACTTTTTCCTGACGGAAATGTTCTTTCTCTCCAAAGGTTACATCTAGGGAAATTGCTCCTAGGGATCGTGCTTGACTGCCTGGAACGATGCCGTGAAAACGTATGTTGCTATAATTGAGCTGGGTCTCGGAGATTCGCAGATGCTTCAGTGTATCCCAATACATTATGTTTATGCTGGATCCTCCATCAATCAGCACTCTTTTTAGCCTAGTGTTTTGAACAATAGGACTTACAACTACAACTTGTGTGCCGGGTTCTGGGATATTTCCGGGATGATCAGACTGATCCCAGGTAACTGGTGTATTTGAGTACTTCAAGAATTTCGGGGTTGGTGGGACAGCCGCGTTTATTTCTCTAAGTTATCTCTTTGCCACCTTTGCTGAGGGAGTTGCCAGGAAAGTTAGGTTGCATTCTCCTTCAACTCTCGGAAACTTAGGCTCGCCTTTTCGTTGTTGTTCCTGGATTTTTTCATCATTGTCCGATTCACTGTCTTCTTTTTCAGCTTCTGGCTTTTGTTTGGAGAATTTCCTCTTGGAACTCTTCCCTTTTCTTCCGGATCCTGCACTGCCTTTCATATGCTTGTTGAGCCGGCATTGTGCGTTAGTATGGGTGGGTTTCCCAAATTGTTGGTGGACACATTTTTCTGACTTAATTCTTTCCCACTCTTCTTTTGTGTAGGTGGTCGGTTCTGTGCTTCGTCCTTTCCATTTGCTCCCATTTTCTCTTCCAAAGGCTTTGTTAACTTCTTTGGGCTTTTGATGTGCTTCTGGAGTTGCTTTTTTCTCAGGACGAGGGGTCTTTTTGGCTTGAATCAAAGTTTCAATATTTCCACCTCTCGCTCTGATGTCGTCTTCGGCCGCTGCGTGCTCATTTGCGGTTGTAAGCATAGATCCGAGATCTTTGTGCTTTTTTGAACCAATCATGAACGGTCCGAGTCCGGGTTTTAAGCCATTGACGAAAGCATGCATTTCTTGTACGTCAGTTACTCCAGAGCAGCTGTTCTTCATTGCAGTCCACCTTGAGATAAAATCCACGTATGGCTCATCTTCAAACTGGGTGCAGCGGTTTAGCTGGTTGATGTTGTTGGGGCGTTTGTAAGTTCCCCGAAAATGCTGAGTAAAAACTCTAGCCATATCGTCCCAGATATCGACGGTTCTTAACGGGAGCCCGTTAATCCAATCTCTGGCTCCATCCAGTAACATAAGGGGGAGGAATTTTACTGCCTCTAAGTCTGTCCCGTTGTTGATCTGGACGGATGTGTAATAGTCTAAGAGCCAGGTATCCGGGTTTGTACTACCGGTATATTTTTGATATTTTGGACCAACTTTGGCGAAGCCAGAATGTAGATTTATTCTTCGGATCCTGTCAGTGAAACACTTAGGTCCGAAGTATAGATCATCTCTTTCCGCTCTATCGGCGTGTGCGGAGTATCTACCGGCTGAATGGATAAAAGGGGATCTGCTCCTTTCTTTTCCATTGTTGCGCGAACGCGCTTTTATGGGATTGTCTCTATTTCCTCTGTTATCGTGCCCTTTGGGATAAGGTGGAGTTCTACTCCTGTGTCTTTCCTTATTCATAGGGGGCGTACGGTATCTCTCATGCCTGTGAGGAATGTCCCGTCGTCCGGCTTTTTCAGCAGGGCGTCTTGGGGACGGCATTGCTTTTCCGTCCTTCCGGTTTTGTTCTTCCCGGTCTCGGGATTAATTCCATCTTTCGACAGATGGGATCCGGTTCTAGACGCTGCATCCTTATTATCGGGCTTTTTCTTGTCCTTTCTCGGATCTCCTTTCTTCTCTTTCGAATTACTTGAATCTCCAGGTTCTTCAGGTCCAGGTGCTCCAGCGGCGCATGTAGTTGTTTTGCATAGGGCCAAGTCGTCATGCAACTTCCCTGATCTTGCTTGTCCTCGCTGTTGCTGTTGCAATGCTTTTCCTAAGAAAGCATACACTCCTTGAAGTTTTTCTCCATTGGATTACATGTCATTGTTGAGGATGGCGAACGCGGCTTCCGCGTTTTCTGCTGCGGTTTTGTATATAGGTTCGCCCCTGGGGTCCGTGCCGTTTACTTGCTTTTGCCAGGCCGGGTTTTGAAACCGTTCCTTTGGCGGCAGTACTTCCGGTCTTGTGATTCCGGGTAACCGTGTAGGTTTAATGCCAGATCTATTTCTTCTCTCGTACTCCTCGATTTCTTCCTGCTGCAACTTAATGTCAGCTTGGGTTTTTTGGAGATGTTCCCGAGTTTGGAATAGATGTTGCTGTTTCCTTTGGAGAGATTGTCTCCTGGCTTCTAGCACTTCAGGGGGTTCGTGGCATCCCACTAGTGTTTGAAGTAGATCCTGTTCGTCTTTATCTGACATTGGTGGAACAGAGATTTCCTTCGCTTTCTACTCCGCAGGCTTAACTCCACTTCCTCCTCCTGCTTCCCGATTTTCGCTGGCTGGATCAGCCAGTTTTTTCTTCCGGAGTTTGTACTGGAGTTTCTTGGAAGCTTTGTGTCTTTTCTTGGAAGAGGGAGGTTTTTTTACCAGGTTCATCTTCTGTCAATTCCTTGACATCCAGGTACATTGGAGTGGCTTCCCCATCCTCTCTTTCCTCATCTGGCGGAGGTGTTTTAGGGTTTTCCTGACTTTCGGCATTCGTGTTTGCAGCCGGTTTTGCCATAAGTACTTTGTGGAACCCTTCTTGAAGATATTTGACTTTTCTTTTGAAAGCGTCTTCGTCTTCATCTTCGGAATCGAATTCGTCTGATCCGGGTTCTGATTCCAATCTTGCCTCGATGGCAGCTAGTACGGAGTCAGCTTCCGAGTTTGTCGTCATATTTACGGATGTCGGATCTTCCACCTCTATTGTGGGATTGTTTTCTTCTGCCTTTTCCACGGGATTGCTTTCATCCGTGTTTCCGGCGATCTCGGATTGCACCATACCGATAAAGTGCGATTCAGCATGATATCAGTGATCTGAGCAAAATCCTGCGTCATAGTCTTCTTCGACTGGGTATAGGGCGGGTGGGATAAATTTGCTTCCACCACAGAATCCCATTGCTTCTACAGTTAATCCGATAAAGATGTTTGTAGATCCAATCGGTAAAACACAGGCACTTACCAGATGATTCCGTGCTGGCATGTACGATCCGTTGTCGAGGAAGTGCCCGACGTCGTTGTCGAAGTCCAGGCTTCCGACAGTTATGGTACTGCCAATTCCGCCGAGTATCTCCGATCGAAACATAACGCCTGACGTCGCTGGCCCCACGGTGGGCGCCAACTGTCGAGACATCGTAGTAGAATTCATAGATGGGGGTGCCATGAGACTACTGATAGATATGTGTGGGGACATGGTAGTATGACGATCAAGGACACCAATGTTTACCCAGGTTCGGTAGGTCGCAACTAGGCGGCGTTCCTACTCCTGCAATCTCACTAAATCAGGGCCGAAGCGTGAAGTATACAAAGTACAATGTGGGTTGGTTTAGCTACTCGACAAGGATCAACCTCTCGACGAGTTAGCCTCTAGCTTATTGTCCATTGTTCTTCTCTCCCGTCCGGCTTTATATAATAGCTGGGTTAGGGCTTACAGAAAAGGAAACCTAGAAGACTACTGTAAGTTCTAACTTGGAAGGCAAGAATCTGCCTTCTACTCCAAGCCGTACCACGTGGGCCGTGGTCCGGGTTCTTCTAGAATCCGGCTTCTACGTGTCAGCTTCCTGGGCCGCCTAATGGACCGTAATCCATTACCATTCAGGCCACCCTGGTAATCCGACACTTTAGGACACTATCTGATATACCCCTAATTGGTATATATCCGACAAGTACTTTCAGAAGTTTGAGCATGTTTATTGCAATCATCAATAATAATTTCATTGTCCATGCAAGTGTATTTAAAACTTTCATGATATATGTCCCAATTTTCTTTAGAAATATTAAGATAAGAAGCAAAGGATCTATACCAACCAACATCTATTTGAGGATCAAGACCATATTTAGCATTAAGCTCATGAAAATCAGCAGTTTCAGCAAAAGTCTTAATGAAATCATACTCATAGTTTATACTCGACTCTTTACCTTTGTTGTTATTCCAATCTTCACTTTTGATTCGAATCCTCTCAAGAGGATCCCACTTAGCTTCAATCTTCTTACTACAAAAAGAACCCTCTGAACAGGCATCTAGATAATCCTTCCAATGTCCTGAAAGACTTGCATAAAAATTAGTAACAATTATTTCCTCAAGAAGCTCATGGTTAGGACATTTGAGTTTTAATGTTTTCAGTCTTCCCCAAGCTTGGACAATGCTTTCTCCATCATGAGGCCAAAAATTATAAATGTAATTCCTATCTAAATATAGTTCATGAGAAGGATACAATTTAGAGTAAAAGAGAGATTCAAGTTTCTTCCACTCCAAATGATGAGGATCATCTAGTAGTTCATACCACTCCCTTGCTTTGTCCTCAAGTGAGAAAGGGAATAGCCTCCTCTTAACTTGGTCCATTGAGATAGCCGCACACTTGAATAACTCGCATAATTCATGCATAAAGTGTAAATGATAACTAGGATGGACTGTTGCATCTCCAAATTAAATGGTTATCCATGACAAGTTCAACAATTTTCTTGGGTATTTTAAAAGGAATGCTTTCAGTAGGAGGATTTAAAATATCACAAGCATCATTAGGTTTATCACATATGGGAGATAAAGTATCATCAGAGCAAATTTTCTCCTCTAAAGCTGGAAAACTAAAAAAATTATAAAAACTAGCTTCCCCAAGCTTAGAATTTTCCATAGTACTAGAAATAATGGTATCCAAAGAATTAATGCTAAGAATGTTTCTACTAGAATACAAATAAAGATCTCTCATATTTTTGTTGTTTTCCATTAAGACTAACTAGTAAAAATAAAAACAAGCAACAAGTAAAAAATAAGCCTAACTAATGAAAACAAGAAACAAAAAGATATAATTGCAGAATCAAAAGGAAATAACTTCGAGCACTCACACCTGAGGATGTGAGTACCTTTTACCTTACCTCCCCGACAACAGCTCCAGAAAAGAGCTTGATGTCTACGCACACTTCTATTCTTGTAGACAGTGTTGGGCCTCCAAGTGCAGAGGTTTGTAGAATAGCAGCAAGTTTACCTTAAGTGGATCACCCATGGTTTATCGAACTCAGGGATGTAGAGGTCAAAGATATCCCTCTCAAGCAACCCTGCAATTAAGATACAAGAAGTATCTTGTGTACCCAACACACCTAATACAATTGTCAGTTGTATAGGTGCACTAGTTCGGCGAAAAGAGAGTAAAATGCAAGTAATATGGATGATAATAAGTGATAATAACAATCTGAAATAAAAATGGCAGCAAGCAAACATGTAGCAGAACAGGCGGAAAACGGTGTTTCAATGCTTGGAAATAAGGCCTAGGGATCCTACTTTCACTAGAGTACACTCTCAACAATGATCACATAATTGAATAACTAGATATCTTCTCTTCACTATGCTACTCTTAACCACTCTCTGGTCGAATAACAAACCAATCCATGCATACGGCTTTAACATCACTTCTCAGAGTAAGCACTTTCCAAACTAAGTAACACGCATGCTATCACCATGGGACCCAGATGGTTCCACGGAAACACCACAATTTCATAGAG
Organism: Alopecurus myosuroides; assembly: GCA_028641055.1. Lineage (NCBI taxonomy): Eukaryota > Viridiplantae > Streptophyta > Magnoliopsida > Poales > Poaceae > Alopecurus > Alopecurus myosuroides. Next base: position 295,721,817 of record CM054061.1, read on the forward strand.
TTATCCAACACAAAATATAAATATAATGCTAAACCACACGGTGCACACACTATCACCTTTAAACAATGGTCAAAGTGTTTACGGAGATATCATAACAAATAACGAACACTAATCATTGCGTAGGGCTGCAAAAAGAATTCCTTAAAGTAAGCATTCCCATGTCTAGTTAACCCCACGCTGTCACCATGAGCGCCCTAGATAATACTAGAAAACACGAACATTCATAGAGGAGACACACACGATGTGCACACTGTCACCTTCACACCGCCGGACAAAGTGACTCCAAAGTTCATATTAATAAAACACCTGAGTAGCAAAAGATGAAGAGTAACATCTACGAATTCAACTAGATTACAAAGCTCATGATCACATATAGATCTCACCATGGGAGATAGAGATGAACAACATAGCTACCGGTAGAGCCCTCAGCCTCGGGGGAGAACTACTCCCTCCTCATCATAGGAGACAGCAACGGCGATGGAGATGGCGGTGGAGTCGATGGAGATGGTTCTGGGGGCACTTCCCCGTCCCGGCAGGGTGCCAGAACATAGATCTGTGCCCCGAAACTTGTCGGTGGCGGCGGCGGAGCTACGAATGTATTTTGTCGAAAAGGTCGATGTTTTTAGGGTTTTCCCTCGGGGAAGTATGAATAGGCGAAATGGCAAAGCCGGTGGATGGCCGGGGGGCCCACACCACCAGGTGGCACGGCCAGGGGGGCCCCCGCCACCCTATGGTGCGGCCATTGCTCAAGGAGCCTTTGCTCGGTTCTACAAGGATAAGAGTACCCAATTGGACGTTGCGTCAGTCGTGCATCCGGAATCTAGTGGGAAAGTTGAAAGAGCTAATGGCATGGTCCTATCCGGAATAAAGCCAAGGCTGATTAAGCCATTACAGCGAACCCCTGGTTGTTGGCTGGACGAGTTGCCGGCGGTGTTGTGGAGTCTAAGGACTACCCCTAACCAATCAATTGGATACACACCATTCTTCCTGGTATATGGAGCAGAGGCCATGTTTCCCACTGACCTTGAGCATGACTCCCCGAGAGTAACCCTCTATACTGAGGCAGAGGCAAGAGAAGCCCGATAAAATGATGTTGATCTGCTAGAATAAGCAAGAGAATTAACTCTGTCGAGATCAGCTGCATATCAACAGAATCTGAGACGCTATCATAGCTGGAAGATAAGCCCACAGGTATTCCGAGAAGGGGATATGGTGCTCAGGCTTGTGAAGCGCACATCTGGAATGCACAAACTTTCCCCTCCGTGGGAAGGGCCGTTCATTGTTAGCAAGGCCTTGCACACTGATGCATATTATCTCATTGATGCCCGAGAACATGAGAAGAATAGGATGGAAAAATCCAGAGAGGAAACCAAGCGCCCCTGGAATGTAGCTCTTCCGCGCTGTTTCCATTCCTAAAAAAGCATTGTATGTATCTCCTTACCGAGTTGAAATCTATGTCGGCACTCGAAGTAGGAACCTCGGAGACTTCCTGTGCCTAACTTGCTCTGTGTATCTTTTCTTTACCTTCTATATGTCGGTTAGTCATCTCGGTATTTCATGCGCAAGTCTAGTAATGGGTTTAAACACAAGGGCCAACTCTTCGACTTCGCTGCTGTCCGCAACCCGGCTTCATGGCAAGCAAGAGAACAAGCCAAGGGTCAATGAGCACACAAAAAACAACTAAGGAAAGAAAGAGTTAACCAACCAACATAAGTTGTTTTATCTTATTTTTTTTGGCTAAGTGTTGGGAATTTTTACTTCTTATCTCTGAAATGTGAGTATTATAAACTGGGTTTTCGAAATCTTGTGACTCGACTGTCAAAAAACCACAAGTGGTAGACAAGAGCAAAGAAGAAAAAAGCCAGGTGGATTAGAAAACAAGCTCAGGGACTCGAATTAAAGAAACCCGGCATTAAGCCAGTCTTGCATAAACTTAAACTGGGTAGCAAAACTGTGGGATAATTGTTTTCTTACAACTGCACCCCGCATACCGGGGATCTGATGAAATGTTTGAGAATAAACAAGCAGATAATTAAGACACAGCCGGAGGGGTTGATTCTGCAGTAGCCTCTGCCGGATTGGTGGACTCAATGGAGGACTCGGATGCAGGCACAGGAGCGGCCATCTTGGTTGTAGGCGCTGAAGTGCTCAGCTCGGGCGCGGGCTCCGAGATGACCATATCGGTGGTGACGATCTCGGCGGCTCTGGCTGGTTTGAGCTCAGCCTGGATTTCCTTGTCAACCTCCTCGGATTCATCACCGTCCTCGGTTCCTTGGTCGCTGTCACCGCCCTCTTCGGAGTCGTGGGGTTACCAAGTTCCTTCGTCGATGTTGTCGCCCCCCTCGTCATCAGGAGCGTCATCGCCTTTGTCTTCGCCAGTCTCGCTCTCGGTATCGGGCTCGATGGGGCCATGCACATATTCCATGGTGTTGGCGTATGAGGCCAACTGATGTGCCGTCACCTTCCGAGCCCGGATACGAGCTTCTTCAGTGAACAACTTGGAGCCGGTCCGCATCTTCTTAAGCTTGTTGAGGTTGATGTTTTTATTCCAGAAGAGGACGAAGTGCAGGGCCTCATCTGTGCTAGATCGAGCTGCCGAACGCGCCATTTCTTGAGTTCCTCCTTGACGTAATCCAACTTTGAGGCCAGCTCATGGACTGTTGCGGGGGGTTCAACTCCCGGCTAGAAGAGTTTGTGCAGCCGAATAGCAGTGGAGACGAGGTTGGTTCCTAACCCTTTGAGGGGCAGCACTCGGGATCTGATGTTCTCGAGCAGGTCCTCCATGGTGATGGTCCTGGTGACGTCAAAACGAAGGCCTGCCCGTGCTTATATGGCCTTCTTTACATCCCTCTCGGCACCAAGTTCCATATCAGGGAAGGCCCTTGAGAGAAAAGACATCCGAGTTAAACCTAAATCTATTTGGAAGATCAAGAAAGAAGTCAAAACATGCAGGGGGAAGTTGAAACTTACATCTTAGTTCCCGAATGAGGTCGTTCAGCCTAGAGAACCACATATTGGCATTCGTGTGGTGCTTGTCGAGGAGACGCGAGAGGAGCTCACCATCTGGTAAAGTGTTGTGTTCCTCTCTTTGAGGATATTGGTCTCCTCATATAACTCGAGCTTCTTTGTAGTAGTGGTGTCCTTCATCTCGGCCTTGTCCTGCTCGGCCTGCAACGCCCGCTTCATTGTCTCGGCCAGCTCCAGCTTCAGCTTGGCCACTTCATTCCTCTCAGCTTGGAGTTCTTCCTGGAGCTGGGCCATGCTGTCGGTGATCTGCTGCTGCACCTCGGACAGGGAGAGGCAATCTTGATGTTTCTCAACAAAATATTGGTTCTCAGCTGTACAGAAAAACAGCCCGGTTATCAACTTTTGGGAAGATAGAAACCGAGTAAAAATAAGAGAAGAGAGCTTACTCTCCAAGGCCGAGATCTTGCTTTGAGCTGATTCGGCCAACACAGTGCAGTCCTGGTGCTTCTCAGCGAAGATCTTCGTGCTCATCTGCATCCAAAATCAAAGTTAGACAAAGAAAAGGAAAAGCGTAAACACAAAATGCAGAATGAAGAAGTGGGATACTCACTTTCCAAAGAAGATATCCGAGTGATGGAATCAGTCAGCTGCTTGTCCAAAATGGCTATGAGGGAGAGAAAGAGAGACCGAGTTAAAAAGTTGATGCAGATAAAAGCATACACGATAACTCGGTAAAGGAAAAAAGTTTACCTTTGTCCCCCAGCTCTTTCTGGCTCTTTCCATATAGCTTGACAAGATCCCGGTGGCGCCAGAGAACCTTCTGATATAGCTTGGCGCGTGTCTCTGTGCACATCTGAAAAAGGATAGAAGAATAAGATTTGGAAGATTCGACCCGAGTAGGCTTCAACTCGGTCGAGTATCGTCTACTCGGCCCAAATCTCGGGGACTGGATGGAATATGGATTTCGGATAGAGAATTTATCGACTCGGAAAAACCGGATAGAGGATGAAACTTACCCGGGAGGTGTACTCGGCGTCTTCAGCTGTAGCGCACATGCAATACATTTTGTGCGCCAGAGTGCTGCTTGAGGCCGCGACCGCCATGGACATTGGACCGACATCAGCCTGGTTCTAGTCTTTGCGGTAATGGTCCAAGGGACCCAGTATCTTCCCGTCATGGACTTCGTCGATGAATCCGACCTGGTCCAAAGTTGCATCCAGGGCCTCTCGCTCCTGCTGTAGGCTGAGTCCCTAGTGCGGGACTATCTGGGCGTCCTTGCTGATCACTAGAGTGCCAGGTTTGCGCTGGCCCTGCCCGGTCTTCTTCACGGACTCAGCTTTCTTGGTGACCAGTGGGAGTCGCTGGGAGCTGCCCTCCCCGGTCGCTTGACCCTGTGGCGGCGCAAGTTTGGCTTCCGACCGAGTTCGTGGAGGATTGGCCGCTGGGTCCGCAGTTTCTCTCAGTGTCGCTGCTGGAGGAGTAGGTGCTGGAGGTGTTGGGTTGGTGCTGCTGGAAGAGTAGGGCCTGGAGAAGTTGGGCATGTGGTCGCTGTCGTTGGGCATGTAGTTGCTGCTGTGGCTGCAGATGCTGCTGCTGTTTGTGCTGCTGCTGCTTCCAGCGGTGTCATTGCTCTCGGTGGTGTGGGGCGGTGCTGCTGCTGTGACTGTAGGGGTAAATTGTTGCGGCGGCGCTTGTTGCTGCGCTGTCGCGTCTGGCTGCTACTGCTCTTGTTGCTGTTGTTCTGGTTGTTGCTCTGGTTATTGCTCTTCCTGCTGCTCTGGTTGATTAGTGGTCGGTTCGGGATGTTCCAGAACCTCGTGAGTCTCTGTCTCGGCGCGCATGTTCCCAGCACCGAGATCGTGGTCTTCTCTATCCAGGAGGGGCATCTCGGGCTGGTCCATGCCTTGGTGTCCACGTCATCGTCCTCGAGGTTGATGTAGGCGTCGAAGTCTGGAAGCACGATCACAGAAGGAGTCGTGGATCTCGATCTCCGAGTTCGAGGCACTGGGGTAGGCGCGGGCGCCTCGGGAGCATCAGCGTCAAGGGGGTTGCTGCAGAGAAGGAAATGCAAAAAATTAAAGAAAGTGCAAACACAAAGCATCTCGGTCAGAAGAGGCAAAGAAAACAATGAACATGCAAACATAGAGTATCTCGGGAATTCCTTACCCGACCTCCATGGGTCGCTTCCTGCGGCGGGTCGATGTGACCTTGGGCCCCTTGTTCCCAGGCTTCATGATTCTCTTGGATGGAGGCTCGACTACGCTGCTCCCGACCCTTTTCTTCCCTCCCATAGGGGCGACTATGGCCACGGGCGGCACCTCGAGTGCATGTTCTTCTGCATCTGCTGAGATCAAGGGAAGAGAATGTGCGAGTGAGACTGAGAAGGAGTCAGGTACTTATAAGAAAGTGCAGTTGTTATCACTATCACCTTCGTCATCCTCAGACCAGTCCCGGATTGAGTTTGGGACTCGAGGCTTACTGGCGTGAGCGGGAGTTTGGGCGAGCGGGATGGGAAGCGTATCCTGGTTGTCGAACTGCTCGACATCGTCTTCAGTCCGGTCTGCTTCCCAGTTGTCCGCGGGGACCGCCTTGTCCTCCTCCCTCTGGCGATCAAAGGTCTACACATGCGAAACACATAGCATAAGTAACAAAAAAGAAGTATCTCGGAAGATACCAAGATGAGCTCTACTCGGTGGCACATGCGATACACAAAGCATAAAGAATTGAATGATCTCATAAAGTACCAAGATGAAAGAAACTCGGTGAGATGGCGAGTACTTACTCGGGGCGCCAGCCTATCTCGGTTGTAGGGCTCGAATCCCCAGTCCCAAGTCTCCATAAGGGTGGCCTTGGTGATGTACTTGGCCCAGATGGCCACCTCCTTCTTGCTGAGCTCAAAGGTGGTGGTGCGCGTGCAGTCTCGGGCCCCGCCCATGAAGCACATCTTGTGGGCCCTGAGCTGCAATGGTAGGACCCGGTGGCTGACCCAGGTGGCGATCAAATTCGTCAGCTCAAAGCCCGTCCTTGACGAGCTGCTTCAGCCGTTTGTCTGCGAGGTTTGCCTCGGGTACAATATTTTTTGGATTGTATTTCCAGTTCAACATCGTGGTGGGGGGATCGATTTAGAAGGGAGGAAGCTTGATGAGATCTCCCTTCTAGGGATCCTCCTGGTCGGGATTCTTCACATAGAAGAACCCCCTATGCCACTTGCGGCAGGAGTCAAGACCCTGGACCCGGGGGTACTCGGTACCGTTCCGGTACATGATATGGTCGTGCCACATTGGGTCATGGTTTTGGGGGCGTTGGGATTGGAAGTGTTCGGAAGAACTTGTTGGCGGAAGTGGAAGTACTTAGCCCAGATATCTACCGTGGGGTAGATGCCAAGATAAGCTTCCGAGAAAGACACAAAGGAAGAGAGTATAGAAATAGCATTCGCTGGAAGATGATGGGGTTGCAAACCAAAGTGGTGGAGGAAGTTGTGCATAAACTCAGAGATGGGGAGGCCAAACCCGCGCTTGAAGTGGCTCATGAAAACGACGTGCTCTCCGTCTCCAGGTTGGGGCTCCATCTCGTCGCTGGGAGGCCTACAGATCACGCCCCGCGGCATGCGACGAGTGTTGACAAGACACTGGATGTCAGAGGCGTCCACATCAGACCCTTCCTATTCTCCGCGGGTGGACGCGGGCCCTTCTAGGTCGAGGTTGTCGATTGGCTCGAGCTCCATCTGGGCGCACCTGGATCACGACTCCTCCGACTTGCGCGTGGGCGTGAGGAGCTGCTCAGGCTGGAGTGGACGGAGAAGAGCTACGGCGGCACGGAAGACAAACGTCATGGCGTGCTTGCCGCAGCGAGGAGCTCGATGAAGAGCGGTGAGGAAGCAAGTAGTACTGCAGTGGTGCTAGGCGGTGGAGATCTGTGAGGCCCAGAGAAACTCTGGAGCGCTGCCACGCTCCAGTGAGTAGTATTGCGCGGTGGTGCGGTTCTCTCCTCTACGCGCCTTAGTGGTCTATGGCGTACGGCGGAGGGGTGGGCTCTGTGTGCGCGCGTGCGAGGAGGAAGGAGAAGAGGAAAATGGAGTGGAAAACGAGACTAAAGATACGGCGTGGGTATTTATATCCCCTAAACACAGTAACTGCTCCGGATCAAATGCGGGTGCAATCGTGGGTTCGTGGTAGCTATTGTGCCCAGAGAAACGCATAAATCGGAATTACTGGGCATAAATGGCGCAGTAAATCCTACGTCCTCAAAATAGGCACTTCAGTGCTCTACGAACGGACGCGACGGCGCGTGGGCCCGGTGTGCAGTGAGGGGCGTGGGTGTAGCGCGTGCGATGCGACCGCACGGGAATTGAGGCGACGTGGACAACGGTTCTGCGCCACGTGGTGAGCCTTTCACGCAAAGATAGCTAGGCAATCTCAGTTTGAGCGGCTAAATCTGTGAGAAATTGGCTAAGGGATGGGATCTCGGTAAAATCCAAAGTAGGACGGCCTACTCGGTTGATTGGGAGAAAGTTCAACAAGGAGTGGCGGATTGAATCCGAGTTCGAGTTGGAACTTGACCGAGATGGGTGCATCTCGGTTAGTTATTCTGGGGGAAATTGGTTTAAGCTGGCACAGCCCAGCGTCCGACTTCGCTGGCCCATACCAGCTTCGGAGACTAATGTCTGGGGGCTAGCCCCGAGTAGGGGTAAGATTGGTAAGGTTTTCTGCTTGAGGTATTGTGTACCGAGTAGCGGGCTACCGAGATGGCCTTATCCGTGATCAGGCGAGGTACCGAGTAGGATATATCTCGGTAGACAAGGTCAAGATCCACATTGAAGATATGAGTGCCCGTCTTGGTTATCCGAGTAGCGCTTGGAGAATCCGGATAGGCACGGTGCTTCTCTTCTCACAGGGAGGTCACCGGAGTTGTTGTAATCCCGCAGGTCCAAGGAGAGTACGCACGTGCGGTTCAACTTACTAGGCGAGATGATGTGTATGGATACGCTGGTACAGTGTACCGTATGGGCGAGGCCACGTCCTGTCTCTGACAAGGAGGACAGGACATGGCAGCGACCGTGACAACAAAGACTTTCGGCGTCTGTCAGCGAAGCCAAGGAGGCGTGCGCTGTGGTACAGTGTGTAGTCACCTAATCCTATACTATTGGTTGGTGTCCACCAGTATATAAGGTGGCCATACCCCGCCTGCGTGAGGGTCGCTCGTTACGTGAGAGGAGAAGAGATGCCAGTTTGTAGAGAGAGATAGCAGTAGAGCTTCTTCTTCCTCTAGCTCCTTGAGCTTGAAGAGCACTTGTACTCGGTTACCATTTATACAGAGAGAGAGAGAGAGGAAGGAGTAGGGGTGTTATCTCCACATGAGGGCCCCAAACCTGGGTAGATTGTGTTATTACCAGTGTGTTCTAAGCGCGCCATCTAGGCGAGCGATCCCTCCCCGGATACTAACAGTGTCCATCGGCCCCAACATTAGCCATCCTATGGCATCTGTCTCTTCATCACCACGACAGTACCTCGGTGAGGATATGTCTAGAGCTTGTGGTGGTGTGATCCCCACAAGTGCTCGGGTTTCTGCCATAGTAGTTGCAGCAGTCGATGAGGGAATGCCCGTTGATGGTGATGATAGTGATTCCACAACACACTTGTTTGTCTTGTGAACACGACTCTGTATTTCCTGTTCATCTTTACAAGCAAGACGAAACAAACGATGCATAGGGTAACACTTTTCATGAATTAGTAGCTCCTTAATTTCAGGGTTCAAACCTTCCCAAAACATATCCATGAAATCTTATTCAATTTCTTCTAAATGGAATGCAACAAGGTAGTTTCTAAAGTATGATAATATTCTTTTACACTATTATTACCTTGTTGTAAAGTTTGCAATTTTTTAACCATGTCAAGGGTATAGTATGATGGAACAAATTAATATCGCATAGAAAGTTTTAGGTCATGCCAAGTAGTAGGTATATAATCAGCACATAAACTAGAATATTCATTCCACCAAACAGAAGCCAAACCAGTAAATATACCAATCGAAAGATCCAAAACAGGGCCTTGTTGTTCAAATTTCTAGCAAAATTTTACAGCTCTATGGATATTCCTTGGGTAAATCTGGTAAAAAATGCATATTATTTTCAATCGGTTCCCCATACAGTTACCTCTTGTGGATCTTTCTGGTGGAAAGGAATTATGCAACTATCTGAATCTTGGTGTTCATTCTCATATTGTTCAGTTGGGAACGATTATTCTGTATTATTTTGGAAAGATTCTTGGTTGGGAGATACTCTCTCACTCAAATTTCCAAGACTTTTCTCGTTTGCTAAGGATCAGCTGGCCTCAGTTAGGGATTTGAAAGTACTGGATGATCTTTCCAATGCTTTTCATTTGCCTCGTTCAAATGAAGCATTTCAAGAATTTGTAGCTCTTCAAGGTCTCCTGGAAAATGTTCAGGTGAATAATAATAAGGATGTTTCGTCCTGTAATTTCAATAAAGGGATATATACCTCCAGTAAATTTTATCAGTTGCAGTTTGCTCAGCTGCCAGATGATAAACCAGCCAAGTGGATCTGGAAATCCAAATGCATGTCAAAGCACAAATTTTTTGCCTGGCTGATCCTAAATGATAGGATTAATACCAAGGATATGATTAAGAGAAGGAAATGTAAGATTGATGGGACTGAGTATTGTGTCCTATGCAAAAAATTCTGTCTTGAGGATTGGAAGCATTTGTTTTTCCAATGTGTTTTCATCTCTAGAATCTGGAATTACCTGCAGATTCCCTGGAGTGATAACACAGTTTTGGCTAATCTCTCCAATGCTAAAAAGAATTTCAAAGGACCTTGTTTCACTGAGATAATGTTTCTTGCCTGTTGGAACATCTGGAAACAGAGGAATGGAGTTATCTTGAATTCTGAGAGGCATTCCTTCAAGGGGTGGAAAGTTGCTTCATGCTGGATCTCACCTTGCTTAAGCATAGGTTGAGTGCTTCCTTGGCTGAGAAATTATCATCATGGCTTAACACTTTACCTTAGTTTGTGATAGACTATCTTAGTCTATCCTTCTCTGTATATATGTAAATATTTGTGAACTCTTTGTTCGCAATAAAGGGCTGTGGGGGACTCCCCTGTAGTAGAAAATGTTTCAAAAATGTACCAATGGAAAATTGTACTGTCTTACGCTCAAAAAAATTATGGGCACAATAATGACCATCAATTGATGGCATAGAAAGAGGAACAAGATCATGTTATTGGGTATGTGTTTGTACCTCCCATAGTGGTTGTACACTTGTTGCATGTGTCGGTTCCTCTCCAACTACCGATGAAGCCCAAGAACTTCAACCTCCAGAACCTATCATGATTAGTGAAAAACGAGAAACAAATCACAAGTATATGTTCCTATTACTACGAGGATGTGGTGGCAATTCGCATAATCCTTCAAGCAAATATAAAGCTCTTAAAAGTTCCTTACCATGGAGGAGGGCGTCACGGCAACCACGAGGATCAGCACTCCAAAGACTGGGTAAAGAGATTACCGGGTGAGGCACAATTCACGGAGTAGATAATCTGTGGAGCTGTAGGTAGGCTTAAATATGTTAGCAAGGATTAGCAATAATCAAATCAGGAATGCATGTTGAATAAACGCTCAAAGACGGTACTGTGCTGGTCCTAGGCTAGACCGTTTTAGAACGCGAACCTATAGCACCAATGACGTCACGGTGTGAACTCAACAAGCAAACAAGCAAAAGTAGGAGCAATAAGAAGTAAGAAACTGATCTAAATAGAGGAAGAAGATAAAATAATTTTTTTTTTCTCTTGCTCTCTCCCAAACACAGAGGTTATCTACCCATTGGAGAGAAGACAATTTTTCCGATTTTTTTTTTGCTCTTCCTCTCTCCCAAACGTAGAGGTTGTCTGCCCTTTGGAGAGAAGGAAATTTTTCGGAATTTTTTTTACGAAATTGCTCCTACAGTAGGTCGTTAATTTGGAGTCCCAAACCTATCAGACCTATTTTAGATTGGTAGAATCATGTACCAAAACTTTAAGATCTCTTTCCCTAAGAGAGGAAACACACGAAAGTAATTGGTGGTGGCAGCACGATGGATAGCGTGGTGGATGATGCGACATCGGCGCTGTGGTGGACGGTGGCACTGTGGTGGATGGCGGCAACGGAAATTGTGATGGTGACAGAAAAATAAGGACTTCGGCTTTTGTTTCGTCCAATTCTGAGAATATTTCCAGAACAACTTTTCTGAAATACAAAAACAGCACAAAACATGAACTGGCACTGTGGCGTCTTGTCAATAGGTTAGTCCCAGAAAATGCATAAAATGCTATGAAGAGTATAGAAAACATGTGGCAATTGGCATAATATCAACATGGAACATCAAAAATTATAGATATGTTGGAGACATATCATCCAACTCAACAAAGGTCTTTCCATTCGCATCCAAGGGAAAAAGAATCTCAACGATCTTTTGAGTAGTCAAAAGAGAGTTACTGGGAAGGAAGGCCTTGGGTTTCGGTTCTCATCCGAGAAGACCTACAAGAAGAAGTCAACTCCCTCCACTAATGCAATTGTTTTTGTGAAGGGGGGGTGATACGTTAGAAACGTATCCATAATTTCTGATGTTCCATCTTATTTTCATGTTATTTGCTACATGTATGTTATACAATTTATGCCATTTTTATCCATCTTCCTGGACTAACCTATTGACAAGATGCCATAGAGCCAGTTTGTGTCTTATGATGTTTTTAGTTTCAGAAAAATTGTTCTGGAAATATTCTCGGAATTGGACGTTTCGAAGCCCGGAGGTCATAGAAATCTGTCGCGTACACGGATTCCGGAGGAGTCCTAGAGGAGGGCCACAGGGGCCCCACACCATAGGGCGGCGCGACCACCTTGGTCGCACCTAGGGGTGGTGTGGGTCCCCTGGCCACCCATCAACGTTTCCCTCTCGCCTATTTATACCTCTCAGGAGGTTAACACCAGAGGTCGCCGTCATCTTCAACCCTAGTTTGGGAGGGTTCTAGAGCTCTCCCCGGCACTTTGCCGGGAGGGGAAATCATCACCGGAGGACTCTACACCACCATGCCCGCCTTCGGAATGATTCTGAGTACTTCATACTTGGACTACGGGTCCATAAAAGTAGCTAGATGATTGTTCTCTCCTCTTTATGCCTCATGTTTAGATCTTGTGAGCTTCCCTACATGATCAAGATCATCTTATTGTAATGTTACATGTTGTGTTTTCTGGGATACAATGAATATTGAATGCTATGTCTCTTGATTATCAATCTATTATCTTCTCTTCACGTGTATGTTATTGATGATCTTGCATGCTCTCCATTATTAGTAGATGCTCTGGCCAAGTAGATGGTAGTGACTCCAAGAGGGAGTATTTCTCCTTGATAGTGGGTTCATGCCTCCCTTGCATTTGTGCTTGAGTGACAGAAACGTGGCGAATGGGGGTTGCCATTAGGGAGAAAACAACAATGTCTACATTGTTTACATTACACACTTTGCTTAATGCGATTTTCTGTTGCTTGCAACTTAATACCCAAGGATTTCTCGGATGACATTCTGAGGTTGGATTATTAGTCATAGATGCAGTTGGATAACAGTCTATGAGTCTTGTTGTAATGCCCGCATGAATCACATAGTAATCATCATGTCATGAACGTTTCAATATCTATCAATTGACCAACTGTAATTTATTCACCACACGTGTTATTTATCTTCTATGGAGAGACAACACTAGTGAAGTGTGGACCCCGGTTCATTTTCCTCATACTGATAATACAACCACTGCAATCACTGTTTTCACACTACTACTGTTTTCATATTGTTTTCCTATTGTTTTCCACACCATACGTTTAACCTCTTTGTTTTCAGCAAAACCGGTGAGATTGACAACCTCATTGCTTTGTTGGGGCAAAGTGACTTGATTGTGTTGGGTAGGTTCCACGTTGCTGCTGAACCGGTGGTGCGCCCTGCCAACATCATCTGCATCAACCTTCAGAAATTGCTTCTTTCTCCTACTGGTCGATTCAACCTTGGTTTCTTTCCAAGGGAAAACTTGTCGCTGCACTCTTCACAACCTTTCTCTTGGGGTTTACCAACATCAGCCATCATGGGAGGGGGGGAGTTGGCTAATGATGAAGTGGAGTTTTATATTGTTGCTAAAATTATTGTCCCTAGGGATAATACTACTCACAACAACTTTGTGGGAAAATACAACCCATCTTATGTGCTTCTTAAATCTAGTGATGTTCATGTATATGCAAAATATGTTGGCACTTCATATGGTGATTACTACAAGTATGATAATTGGGTTCCAAATCCCTATGACTAACAAGAAACGACCCATCCAAAAAATGGGTACCTAAGACAATAAATTGATTCATTGTAGGTATGTGCTTCCGGGGGAACATCATGGATGATTGATAGTGGTTGTGTCGAGGTTTCGTAGTTAGGATCATGGACGGGGGTGCCATAAGCCCACTTGTAGAACCGCGAAGGGGGGGGGGGCGTGGAAGTGCTTTAAACGAGAACATGGGTTTTACCCTGGTTCGGTACGACACAACTAGGCGGCGTTCCTGTTCCTGCAATCTCACTAAAATCATGGATGAAGCTTGAAGTATGCAAAGTACGATTGTGATTATGGTTTTGCTAACTCGGCGAGTATGAACTTCCCGGTGAGTTGGCTTCTAGCTAACTTGTGATCTTGTTCTCTCTTTTTCTCCCATCCGTCTTTGTATAGATAGCCGGACTAGGGCTTACAGGAAGAAAACCTAGAAGACTACAGAAAGTATCTAACTTGGAAAGTAAGGAATCCGGCTTGTCCTCCAAGTTGTACCACATTGGGCCGTGGTCCGGATTCTTCTAGAATCCGACTTCATGCGCATCAGCTTACTGGGCTGCCCAATGGACTCCGATCCATTGCCTGTGGGCCAGCCTGGTAATCCGGCCTTCGGCCAATGCCAGATATACCCCTATTAGGCATATATCCGACAGTAGCCCCCAATAAGGATTAAGACTTCATTTTTCCGTCCCTCGTGGATTTGTATTCTCTTCATAAATGTCGGTATTTTGTCTTGATTCTTCTTTCAAAAAAATCTTTAATGCCAAACTCGGATTTACAAAAATCCGGCATTTCTCCCACGAATCTTCGCGGAGAAGGAAACTGTGATGCAAGCGGTGAAATCTTCCTTACGTCACGAACATCTGGGTTTAGTCAAAAGACTGAACCATCTCTATGACATATTCTTGCGCGAAAAACGAGGATATAGCCATTAACACCCCGTCCCCTCGTTTCTCGGGTTTTCTGGCGAAACACGCGTCAATAATCCAACGGCTAAAAGAGCCGTTGGCACAAATCTTGACGCAAAGATGGCTATACATAACTGCCTTAGTCCTTCTAGTTCTACTTTCACATTCTCTTCGACCTCGAAACCTCTAGATCCCACTACGCACTGCACAACTTTGAGCGAGATAGAAACGAAGAACGCACCAAACACACATCTTCACCGGAAAAGGGAAAAATCGGCGGGCGGTGCCTCTATTTCGCGGTCGCGCCGCCAGATTATGGCAACCGGCAGCCCTGCGCACTCGTCCGCGATCGCCGTCGACCACGACTCCACCATGGACGCCACCGACCTGTCTGCTCCTCTGGTTCCACCGTGCCCAATACGGATGCTCCGGTCACCACCGGGAGCGCACCGGCGGGCGGGGATTCTGTCCCTGCTACCAGAATCACATCACCATCGTCCGCTATCGCCCCTCCTCCTCCTCCCATCATTGACACCGAGGAGGCAGAAGCTTCCGCCCGCGGTGGCGAAACTAGGGAGGTCGTCACCGCCACCAGCGGCGAAGACGAAGAAGGTGACTCGGGGAATTGGAGCTAGTGCAACGTGGCACCGTCTTTACTCGACTCCTTGGAGAAAGACGACATAATCACAAAGGGCAAATGGCGAATGGATGACGAATAGTCGGAACCGTCTCCAAAAGACGGGGAAAGTGTCATTTTGGCCTCCCATCTCATCCGAGGTATGGGATTTACGCCTTCTGCTTTCTTTCTCCAAATTCTCAACCATTACGGGGTTTAACCCCACAACTTGCCACCAATTCCATCTTGTATATAGTCGTATTCCAAGCCCTCTTCGAGGGGTATCTAGGGATAGAACCCCGCTTAGATTTCTTCCAGTATTGCTTTAACGTTAAACGCAGTACTTCCGATGGTATCCTTCCAACTTGTGGGACCATCTCCTTCAATCTCCATAGGTTTAGGGAGAAATGGTTCCCGAAGATAAAAACTTCCGAGTCCGTCAAATTCTGGACGGGCTTGTTTTTCTACCACTCGAACGTTCCCTATCCTGGAAAGGAGACGGGAATTCCACCTTTTGTCAATTCCGCTGCCATGCCCAAAGCCAACTGGGCGCTAGACGCGCGCGGTCCAGGTTCTGCCTCCAGACCTGATGAGAATTAAAAGGTGGATCACGAAGCTCGTCTCTACTTCTCCTCCTCTTACCGACATGGATACAGTCCTATGCTGGTTCGGAAGGACGATTCAACCTCTTGCTCACCATGGTGGTCGACTTCTTTGCGAGTATTCCGGCCCTGATGATACAATGAGGGTGACAAAGACAGCTTTGTCGAAGAAGGAATCTAAAAAACACGTCAACCATTTGGTGGCAACTCGTGACCAGTACGAGGAAAGGCTCCAAATGTACAACGCGCAAAATCCCGTTCCCAAGATATACTTTCAATTTTCGCCTTTTGGGAAGTTTTTCGAACTTTGTCTTTCTCGGATGATTTGTTACTAATCCGGGTTTATTTCTTTACAGCTACTTGATCTTCTAGAAGATCAGCTTGCCTCCGATGCTTAGCTAGCGGAGCTCAAAACCCGCTTCCAATCAGCCGGAGGGCGAAAAAGCAAGAAGATCTCTTTGATCCTAGAAGTGATCGACCTCGAGGGAGTAGCCATCGCTACTTCCAGGTAAAAATCAGATTCTTTCTTTCGTATACTATTTCTTGCGTCACTTCTTTCTCAGATTTTTTTTCTCGGGTTTTCCTTCTTCTTTCAGCCTTGCTCCTATCTCTTTGAAGGAAAAGGCAGGAAGAAGTTTAAGGATGTTGCACTTAGGGGACCTAAGCCTTCCCCTGGTGCTGCCTCGGATACTCCGGTGGCAGGCAACAAAGAGAACTTGGATGCTCGAGAGGAACCCATCTATCCCCTTCAGTCCAGCCAGCCTGATGCACCCGAGATAGATGCGCGGGAAAATGCGGAACATGAAGAAGGCGGAACTTCGCTCACTCAGCAACCCGAGGCTATTCCCACCTTTGACAACAAGTTCAAGGTAAAGCAGAAAGCTTTCTTTGATGAACACGAGTACATATATCCGTGGGAAAATAAGCAATTCTCTCGAGACCCCTTGATTCGTCCTTGGCCAAAAGGCAGACTAATTGTTCGGAATAATTACGTGTTCTCGCCTCGGTAGGTTATCCAAGAGGGAATCCACCATTTGAGGATTTCATTCTCGGAATACTCGAAGGAGTTCACCGAGATGCTTCAAGGACTGTCAAGGATTAGCCATGTAATGACTCTAGCCCCCAAGTATCAAGACAAAACGCATACATTTTTTGTTTTTAATACTTTTAACTCACCCTGCTTACTGTTCTGTAAAAATGTTTTTCCCTTGTATGCTCTTAGCAAACTGCCGATACTATAAATGTGGAAGTTTTTTAAAAACTTACCATCAAGAACCAGGAGGTGAGATTCCTTCTCTGCATTCTCAATGACAAAGACTCGGAGATTTCCGAGATTCAAAACCATCTGAAGGAGAAAACTGGTAAGTATCTTACCCTTTCCTGCTTTCTAGGTCTGAACTTCCATATTTTCCTTAAGTACTCATTCACAGTTAACCTTTTACTTTTCTTCTTTTCAACCTCTTTGGCCAAAGCCAAACAAATTGCTGAGGATGCCGATAATGCCGAGACTCTCCGCAAAGAGAACTCTGAACTTTACAAAATGACTGCAAAGCTTAAGAAGGACCTAGAGGAGAGCCAGCTGGCCTTAGGTTTGTCCGAGTCTCGGGCTTCCTCTGAAGCCAAGAAAGATCGAGGACCATCCAAGATCTCGAGACTGCCCTTCATCAACGCCTTGAGGAAGGCACTGAGATGGACAAGATACTTGGTAAGCTTTGCATAATGCATTCCTCCTCTTCCCTTTGTTTGTCTAATCTCTTCTGATTTTTTCCCATAGAGGGGAATCCTCTTATTACTCGGATTGACCGAATCCGGGTTTTCGGGACGTACGTCACCGAGCTGAAGAATGCTGCAATGTTGCTTATCAATAAGTGCATTCCGGACAAAGCTGGCGAGTTCTCGGAAGCCAGCAGGCTCTCCGAAGTTTTTGCGGAGGTGGCAAGCCAACACAAAACCTGGCTCAAGTCCGCCGCCCGCGGTGGTGTACGCATGGCCTTAGGGCTGATGAAGATGTACTACACCACCGCCAAGTCTTGTCGCATCGCCACCGCTGTTCCGCAAGGATACACCGAGATGGAAAGGGCGGAAATATTCGAGTCTATCAAGGGGCATGCCTCCAAGATAGCTCGGATGGTCTCTACTTTGACATTCTACCCAGAGGAAGAAATTCCAACAACTCCGGAGAATCCGAGTGATAGCGACGATGATAAGGACTTCGTGGACGCTGCCTGAGCCTGCAAAGTTAGTATCCAAATAGGGTGCATTAATATTCTTTCAATTTAATACTCAACGTAATGCATTCTATCTTTTGTATGAACAAGTTTCTATCTTTTGCAGTAAATTAAGCGTTGCAAGTTTTTTCAGAGTTTTAATCCCCTTTCCTCTAAGTTCTCTGGTTTGTATGCTTTAACTCTCCTTAGTGTTAAAGTGATTCCAAAAGTATGCAATCTTCACGCCAAGTGACCGGGTTAAGAAACAAATCAGAAACTCGGAATCATGGACTATAATTTGGCACTTTACTTACTAAATCAATTGACCCAACACAACAACCAATCACATAATACCTAGGAATGATAAGGAATTGAAAAATATGAAATCCAGGCACACAAGCACAATCTGGGGTTCTATAGCCTTCTTAGGCCAAAAGCATTCAGTTTTATAACTCCGAGCACGCGGGCAAAATTCGGGTTAACATTGAAGCAAATTGAAAGATCATTGGGAAATCGAAAAGACGGATCATGCTTTGAACAATAAAAGACAAAACAATAATGCATGACTTTCGGACAACTTTATTTCATGATCTCAATTATTTTTACATAGAATTGAACTAAGTTAAGAAGGGACGTAACTGTTGGATGCTCCAAGGCCTATTTGTCTCTCCTAGTTCTACATCTATGCTTCTTTTCTTATTCGATTCGGATTTTTCTGGTCATCTTCCGTGTCTCGAATGTCTACAAGGTAATATGACTCATTTTTCATAGCCTTGCTAATGAAAAATGGTCCTTCCTAGATTGGGGCTAGCTTGTGTTTTCTGTCTTGTACCAATCTTAGCACCAAATCAACTTCTTTAAAAGATTGGTGTTTGATTTTCCGCCTATGATATCGCCAGATGCCTTGCTGACAAATGGCGGATCTTTGCAACAAAATTTCTTGTTCTTCTTCTAAGCGATCAACGGCATCCTAACGCGCACTTTTGGCATCCGAGTCATCGTATGCGTGCACTCTTGGGCTATCATGGATCATGTCTGTAGGAAGCACTGGTTCTGCACCATAGACCAAGAAATAAGGCGTTTGCCCTGTTGATCTATTTAGAGTTGTTTGAGTACTCCAAAGAACGGAAGGAAATTCTTCTACCCATGCTCCAGCTGCTCTATGAAGAGGAGTTTCGAGTCATGGGCGTATTCCTTGCAGGATTGAACTATTCATTCGTACAGCCTGACCATTGGATTGTGGGTGTGCCATAGATGCAAGATCTAGGCGAATTCCCGGTTGTCGGCAATATTTTGCCAACTCTCCAATTGAGAAATTTGTCCCGTTATCCGTGGTTATACTATGTGGAATGCCATATCGCATGACTACGTCAATGACGTAATTTCTGGCGGTCACACCGTCAAGTTTTTTGATAGGTTTTGCCTCCACCCACTTGGTATACTTATCCACTACAACGAGTAGACGCGTAAGTCCGCCTGTTGAAGTTTTGAATGGCCCTATCATATTTAGCCCCTAGACCGCAAATGGCCATGTTATGGGATAGTCTTAAGTTCTTGAGCCGACATATTTGTCTGATTGGCGTAGTACTGGCTTCCGGCACATGTATTCACTATGTGCTCCGCATCTGTCTTGGCTGTGAGCCAGAAAAACCCTTCATGAAATGGTTTTTTAACTATGCTTTTTGACTGAGCATGATGTTCGCAATCTCCGGCATGAATTTCTAGCAGAATTTCTCGTCCCTCTTCTCGTCAAATACATCGCTGAAAAATTCCGATGGTACTGCGTGTATACAGGCAACCATTGATTACCGTGTACCCTTTGCATTAGCGTTTTATCTTCCTTTGCAAGACTTCATCTGCTCCATCCGGGAACTTCTGATCAACTAAGAAGTTTAAGTATGGGATTGTCCAATCCGGGTTAACGAGCAAAACTTCTATTGACTTGGAAACTAGGGGATAGTCAACATCCCCGCCTTTTATTGATGGTTCGTACAAATGTTGTACGAATACACCAGGTGGTAAGCTTTTCACCCTTTTCGAGTCCATGCAGGCTAAAGCGTCCACGTTCCAGTTTCTTCCCCTTTAACATGATGTACTTCAAATCCTAGGAAGAAAATGGCAAACTCGTCGACTGTTCTGCGATATTCGGCCATTATGGGGCTTTTTGCATCCCATGTCTGGTTCAGCTGATGCTGCACTAAGTCCGAGTCACCATAGCAAAGTATGCATTTGACACCTATTTCTTTTGCAATATGCAAGCCATGAAGCAATGCTTTGTATTCTACCACATTGTTGCTGGCGTTGAAGTGTATTTGTAATACATACTCCATTGTATCGCCTTTTGGAGATTTGAGCACCACACCAGCGCTATCGCCTTCTTTCATTTTTGATCCGTCAAAATGCATGATCCAATATTCCGACTCCAGCATTGGTGTGTTTTCCATTGCTTCTGTGCAATCAACAACGAAGTCTTCCAACACCTGGGATTTGATTGCCGTCCGGGGTTGGTACTTAATGTCGAACGTTGCAACTTCAATGCCCTATTTGGCTACTCTGCCTGTTGTGTCCGTATTGTTTATAATATCCCCTAGTGGTGCTTTGCTTACCACTTTTATGGAATGTCCTTGGAAATAATGACGAAAAATACACCATATGCCAGCTTTTGATAATGTGGATACCTTTGTTTTGACTCGGAAAATACCTCGCCGATGTAGTACACTGGATGCTGATCCGGAATACTTTGCTCGTCTTTCCGTATTTCCACAATAATACACACTTTAATGGATTCAGCTTCATTTTGTAAGTGCGTGGATTTTCAAAGGTTTCTCGTAGATCTTCAAGGAGTGTATGCTTTTCCTTGGAAACGACAGCAGTATCATTCACATAAACATGGACGTTTTTTCCAATTTGACTATGCAAGCATCTTTGCATGCAACGCTGGTATGTTGCGCCCGCGTTCTTCAGGCCAAAATGCATGGTTATGTAATAGTATGTTCCATAGGGTGTTATGAAAGAGATTTTTATTTGGTCTTGTTCTTTCATGCCTATTTGACGATACCCGGAATAAGCGTCCAAAAAGCATAAAAGCTCAGAGCCAGCAGTGACATCTATTATTTGATCGATTCACAGTAACGCGAACCTATCTTTTGGGCACAATTTGTTCAGACCGGTGTAATCTATTCACATCCTAAGAATAATACTATCCTTCTTCGGGACTAATACTGGGTTCGCAAACCAATCAGTATGTATAACTTACCGGATGAAATCAGTTGCTAAAAGCCGGATAATTTCCTTGCCAATAGCCTTCCGCCTTCTTCCATCAAACGACGGAGACCTTGTTTTACGGGTTTTGATCCTGGAACGACCTTTAGTTGGTGCTCAGCAAGTTCCGTGGAACACCTCATATATCGGCAGGACACTAGGCAAAAATGTCCCAGTTATCACGTAGGAACTTGATGAGCACGCTTTCCTATTTGTCGGTCATTCCTGTTCCAACTACGACAAACTTTGCCGGATCTTTAGGGTCCAGGAGATCTGCTTTGTATTCTCCGAAGCTTTGAAACTATCTGCTGGTTTCCGGCTTTCTTCTCCTGTTGGCATTTCTGTCGGCGATAACTCCTTGGCTAGCTCCATCAATTCTTCCTTCCTTATTACCTGATCGACGCAAAGGGCGTTTCCTCGCTCCAGCTCGTGTGTCAGCTTGAAACCTCCTTCGATGGTGATTACTCCTTCTTTTGGCCCTGGCATCTTCAGCTTGTTGTAGATGTAGCACGACCTTGCCATTAATTTGGCGAAAGAAGGACGTCCGAGTATTGCATGATATACACTTTCGAATGGTACTACCTCAAACGAGATCATCTCCTGGCGGAAGTGCCTTTCCGAAGGTTACTTCTAGGAAAATTTCTCCTAGAGACTATGCTTGCCTGCCAGGAACAATGCCGTGAAAGCGCACATTGCTATGCCTGAACTGGGTGTGCGAGAGATGCAATTTTTTCAGAGTACATAGATACATTATGTTGATACTTGACCCTCCATCCATCAGCACTCTTCGGAGCCTAGTGTTTTGAACAATAGGACTCACTACCAGAGCATGCGTGCCGGGTTCCGGGATATTACGGGGATGATCAGACTGATCCCAAGTAATTGGCGTCTTTGAATAATTTAAGTACTTTAGAGTTGGAGGCACGGTCGCGTTGATTTCTCGCAGCATTCATTTTTTCTATTTTGCAGAAAGGGTCGCAAGGAAAGTTGGGTTACATTCTCCTTCAACTCTCAAGAATTTGGGTTCGCCTTTCCGTTACTGCTTTTTGATCTTGTCGTCTGTATAAGACTCACTTTCCTCTTTGTCAGCTTCCGGCTTTTGCTTGTTGAACTTCCTTTTGGAGTTCTTTCCCTTGTTCTCGGATCCTACGCTGCCTTTCATATGCTTATTAAGACGGCATTGCGCGTTTGTATGAGTGGGTTTTCCGAACTATTGGTCGTGTATGTAGTTTACATTTTTCATCTTCTCCCATTCTTCTTTGGAATAAGAGATAGGTTCTCGGCCTTATGCACCCTTTCCTTTCCATCTGCCGGAATTATCCGTTACAAAGGCTACATTCACGTCTTTGGGTTTTGGATGGGCTTCTGGAGTACCCTTCTTTTTGGAGCGAGACACCTTTTTGGACTGAACCAAAGCATCAATATTTTGCGCCTCTTGCTCGAATGTTGTCTTTGCCTGCTGCATTCTCATCGGCGGTCGCGAGCATAGAACCCAGATCCTTGTGCTCTTTTGACCCAACCATGAATGGTATGAGGCCGGGTGTCAGGCCATTGACGAAAGCATGCATTGCTTGAACGTTACTTAATCTAGAGCAGCTTTTCTTCATTGTAGTCCATCGTGAGATAAAGTCGACATACGACTCATCCACATATTGGACGCAACGGTTCAACTGGTTGATACTCTTGGGGCGTTTATACGTACCCGGAAGTGCTGAGCCAAAAACTTTAGCCATATCCACCCAGCTGTCCACCGTTCTTGACATAACTCCATTAATCCAATCTCTGGCTCTATCTAGCAACCTTAGGGGTAAAAATTTTATAGCTTCTAAGTCTGTCCCATTGTTGATTTGAACGGCAGTATAGTAATCGGAAAGCCATGTATCTGGATTTGAACGGCAGTATAGTAATCGGAAGTTGGCCCGACTTTGGCAAAGCCAGAATGTAGACTAATCTTTGGATCCTGTCAGTGAAACACTTGGGACCAAAATATAGATCGTCTCTTTCCGCCTTATTAGCGTGTGCAGAATACCTTCCAGCTGAATGGACAGAGGGGACCTACTCCGCTCTGGCCCATTGTTGCGTGAATCCGCTTTCCTGGGGTCATCGTAGTTCCTTCCGACATCCCGTCCCTTGGAATAAGGTGGAGTTCTACTCCTCGCACGTTCCTTATTTCTGGGAAGGGTTCGGAACCTCTCGCGCCTATGAGGGTGATTATACCTTCTAGTTGGATCTGCCGAGTATCTCGGAGGTGGCATCGCTTTCTCGTCCTTCCGGTTTTTCTACTCCCGTTCCTTATCGGTGCAGGGTTTTGGAAGATTTCCGCCTTTCAGCAGATGGGATCCTGTTCTGGACGCTTCATCCTTGTTATCCGGGACTTTCCTGTCCTTCTTTGGATCTCCTTTTTTCTCCTTTGAATTTCCTGAATCTCCGGGTTCAGGTGATCTAGCGGCGCACGTGGCAGTTTGCACAAGGCTGAATCGTCATGTAACTTGCCGGAACGTGTCTGACCTCGTTGTTGCTGTTGTAATGCTTTTACAAGGATATCATACACTCCCTGCAACTTTTCGTCATTGGAGTACATGTCGTCATTGAGGATGGCGAACACGGCCTCTGCGTTTTCGGCTGTAGTCTTGTAGATGCGTTCGCCCTTAGCATTCGTGCTGTTAACTTGCCTTTGCCAGTACGGGTTTGCAAACCGTTGTCTTGGTGGCAGTTCTTCCGGTTTTGAAATTCCGGGTAACCGCGTAGGTTTAATTCCAGATCTATTCCTTCGTTCATATTACTCTGTTTCTTCCTGCTGTACTTTGATATAAGCCTGGGTTTTAAGGAGATTTTTCCGAGTTTGGAACATATGTTGTTGCTGCTGCATTAAGGCTTGTCTCTTGGCTTCCAGCAATTCTAGCGGCTCATTACGTGCGACAGGGGTTTGGATCATATCAATCTCCTCCTGCTCCGACATTTGGGGAACAGAGACTTCATCCTTTTTCTTCTCCGCGGGTTTTACACTGTTGCCTCCTCCGACTTCTAGGTTTTGGTTGGAAATGTGTGCCAATTTTTCCGTCTTTTTCTTTTGCAATTTGTAGAGCAGTTTTCTGGAGGACTTCTTTTTCTTCTTAGAAGAGTTTTTGTGTATGGTTCGTCTTCTGTCAATTCCTTGACGTTAGGATAAGTTGGACTGACTTCACCTTCCTCCTCTTTCCCTTCATCTGGCGGAGGTGTCGTAGGGTCTGCTTCTTCCTCTTCTTCGACATCCGACTCTCCAGTTGGTTTTGCCATGAGTACTTAATGGAAGCTTCCCTTCATGGATTTCACCTTTCTTTTGAAGGCGACCTCATCTTTATTCTCGGAGTCGGTGTTATAATTTTATGATCCGGCTTCTGAGTCTAATCTTGTCTCAAGAGCAGCTAGTATAGACTCAACTTCCGAGTTCATCACCAGGTTGGCAGATGTCGGATCTTCCACAGTATCTGGGAGATTTTCCCGTTCCACGGGATTGTTGTCTTCCGTGTTTTTGGCAACCTCTGACTGCACCACGCCAATGAAGTGCGATCTGGCTGCAGGCATCTCCGAAGAGGCGGCAGATCCAGTCATGCTTTGACGATATGCAACTATTGAGTGTTGATCTTCCCCAATGCATGAATAGGGAAGATCTGAGCAGAATCCGGCATTGAAGCCTTCAACTATTAGTCATATGGAGGGTGGGATAAAATTTCTTCCACCACGGAATCCCATTGCTTATGCTGTCAAAACGATAAAAACTTTAGCAGATCCAATCGGTAGGACGCGGTCACTCACCAGGTGATTCCGCGCGGGCATATAGGATGCGTTGTCGAGGAAGCGTCCGACTCCATCGTCGAATTCCAGGCTTCCGATAGTGATCGTGTTGCCGATTCCGCCGAGTATCCCCGCTTGAAACGTAACTCCCGACGCCGCTGGACCCACGGTGGGCGGCAACTGTTGAGACTTCTTAGTTAGGATCATCGACATGGGTGCCATAAGGCTACTGGTAGAACCACGGGGGGACATGGAAGTACAGTAAACGAGAACACGGATTTTACCAAGGTTCGGTACGATGCAACTAGGCGGTGTTCCTACTCCCGCAATCTATAAAACCAGGGCTGAATCCTGAAGTATACAGAGTACAATTATGAGTATGATTTTGCTAACTCGGCGAGGATGAACTTCCCGGCGAGTTGGCTTCTAGATAATGTGTGATATTGTTCGCTCTTCCGCTCCCGTTCGGCTTTATATAGATAGCCGGACTAGGGCTTATAGGAAGAAAACCTAGAAGACTATGGAAAGTATCTAACTTGGAAAGTAAGGAATCTGGTTTCTCGTCCAAGTCGTACCACATTGGGCTGTAGTCTAAGTTTTTCTAGAATCCAACATCATGAGCGTCAGCTTACTGGCCCTCCCAACGGACTCCGTTCCATTGCCTCTTGGCCACCCTGGTAATCTGTCCTTCGGCCAATACCGGATATACCCCTATTTGGCATATATCCGATAGGTTGTTATGCTCATATGACCGGAAGCAAGGAAGTATTAGAAGACCTAAAGCATCAGCTCATCAAATTCGCACAAGTATCTATTGGTGATGGTTCAAAACTTAAGGTATTGGGACATGGCTAGGTGGTCATTTCTCCGGATGCATCCATCGAGAAAGTCCTCCTTGTTGAGTCCCTTGGCTATAATCTCCTTTCTGTATTGCAACTTTGTGAGTGCAATTTACATGTGTATTTGGGCGTCATCACGTGCTTGTACTTGACACCATCTCTCTTAAAGTATCCTTTTTTGAATTTGTGGAAAACGATACATATGTAGTGGATTTCTAGAAAGAAACTAGACATATTGCCACATGTATAATGGCTAAATCCGACGTGGGTTGGCTTTGGCATCGTCGCTTGGGCCATGTCGGTATGAGAAATTTACAAACTCTTGTGAAGGGTGAGCACTTGGTAGGACTAACAAGTGTGAGTTTTTCCAAATATCGCCCTTGTAGCTCTTGTGTTGTCGGAAATATGCATGAGAAGAACCATCCCAAGAAGTCAATCATCTCCACAAACAGGCCCTTTGACCTTATTCACTTGAATCCATTTGGGCCTCCTACATATGATAGTCTTGGTGGGAAGAAGTATTGCTTGGTGATTGTTGATGACTATACAAGATACACTTGGGTATTCTATATCAAGAAGAAGAGTGGGACTCAAGAAAAGTTCATTTCTTAGGCAGCGGAAGTGCAACGTCAATATGACACCAAAATATTGGAAAATGTTCGAGTTCAAGCACTACACCATGGATGAATCCTTCAGTGATGAGGGTATTAGGCATCAATAGTCCTTTGCATATACCCCTCAACAAAATGGTGTAGCGGAGAGGAAGAATCACACGCTTATTGATATGGCAAGAACTATGATTGCCGAGTTCAAATCCCCATATAACTTTTGGGCCGAAGCCATCAACACTGCTTTTAATCTATCTAACTAAATCTTTCTGCGTCCGATGATTGGTATGACTCCATATGAACTCCTAACCGGTAGCAAACTCAACCTCATGTATATTTGAGTTTTTGGGTGCAAATGTCAAGTTTACATTAAAGGCAGTAGATTGTCTAAATTTGATCCTAGAACTTTTGAAGGCATATTTGTTAGTTATGCCATGAACTCTCACATTTATAGAGTCTAAAACATATCCATCGGGTGTGTTGAAGAATCTATGAATGTTGAGTTTCATGTGGATAAAGGCTCCCAGGTGGAGAAAAATAATTGTGATGATGTAGGTGATGAACCTCCCTCCATAGCCATAGGAAGAATGGGTATATGTACGCTTATACCCGTTGAGGGACACCTTATGGCGTAGGAGGATGGGACAAGATCTACGCAAGTGGATCCCTCTACATCAACCATCAATCAAATGGCAGACCAAGAACAAGAACAAAACCTTCAAACTGATACCACTCATCAAGAAAGTGATCAAGATCCACCCAATGAAAATGGTGGTTGAGATTTTGGTGACTCTTCACCAAGAAAGCCACTCCAGGTAGATCATGGACTTGATGAAGGAAATGACGAGGATGTTACTCCAAATGAACATCCGGATGATGCACTCATCTGTAGGAAATCTTTTCAAGTAGCAAGATTGCACCAAAAGTCACATTATGAAAAGAATGTTATTGGTGGCCTAGGAAGAATTGTATCCACTCGTGGTCAAGTAGTAAAGTTTTGTGGTCTTCACTCATATGTCTCTCATGTTGAACCTATCAAAGTGTATGATGCTCTTGAAGATGAAGATTGGGTTCAAGCTATGCATGAAGAGCTCCATAATTTTGAAAGAAACAAAGTATGGTCTCTAGTGGAAAGACCCAAGGTTCGTAATGTGATTGGAACAAAAAGGGTGTTTAAGAACAAGAAAGATTCTCATGGGAAAGTGATTCGCAACAAGGCTCGTTTAGTTGCTCAAGGCTATTCTCAGTTCGAAGGACTTTACTACGGTGAAACTTTCACTCCCGTAGATAGACTTGAATCATTCGTACATTACTTGCATTTTCCACTTGTCATAACTTCATATTACATCAAATGGATGTTAAAAGTGCTTTTCTAAATGGTCCCCTAAATGAGTTGGTATATGTTAAACAACCTCCGAGATTCAAAGATCCCAAGTACCCTAACCATGTCTACTTACTCCATAAGGCTTTGTATGGCCTCAAACAAGCCCCACGTGCTTGTTATGATCATCTAAAGGAGTTTCTTGTAGATCGTGGTTTCATATTTGGGGTAATCCATCCCACACTTTATACCAAAACTGTAGATGGACATTTCTTTGTATGCCAAGTATATGTTGATTACATTATATTTGGATCCTCTAATGTGGATTTTGTAGAACAATTTGTTAACATAATGACAAGTGAGTTTGAAATGTCTATGATGGAGGAATTGAAGTTCTTTCTCGGTTCTGAGATCAAGCAATATTATGAAGGAACCTTCATTTGTCAAGAAAAGTATATTCAAGACATGCTCAAGAAATTTGATATGATCAATGCTAAGCCTTTGGTATTTCCCATGTCAACAATCGTGAACCTAAAATGGATCACGAAGGTATACCAGTTGATCCAATACTCTATCGCTCTATAATTGGCTCTTTGCTTTATCTTTGTGCATCTAGACCGGATATTATGTTTAGTCTGGTTTGTATGCAAGATTTCAATCTAACCCCAAGGAAAGCCATACGATTGCTGATATGTCCCCAACGTATATATAATTTATTATGTTCCATGATTGATATTATGACATTTTCTACATGTTTTCTATAAACTTTATATCATTTTCTGGATTTTCTGGCACTAATCTATTGACAAGCCATAGAGCCAGCTCCTGTTTTCTGCTGTTTTTGGTTTCAGAAAAGTTGTTCTTGAAATATTCTCGGAATACGAAGCAAAATCCTAGGGTCCTATTTTCCAGTCACATACCCGGAGTTCGGAGGAGACCCGGAGGTGGCTCCAAGGCATCCACACCATAGGATGGCGCGCCCCTGGCCACGCCACCACGTTGTGTGGGCCCCTCGGGCGCCCACCGACATTGCCCTTGCACCTACAAATTGATATTCTAGGGAAAACCCTAAATACCCGATCCCCCTTCCACGAAAAATTTCGTAGCCACCGTCGACATTTGTAAGGACCCCAGACCGGCAGTCTGAAACCCTACGTATGCATACATTCACGATCCCAGAAAGATCAGTCGTGAACAACATACACAGTTGGCACACCGAAATACATCATCCATTACACGAATACATAAAGGTATTACACAAATGATCACATGATCAAGTTTAACGCAACTGCCAAAAGGGCAGGCAACTTAACAAACACATCGGAAGACAAATAAAACACAACGTAGTTGAGCCCAAGTCACGCCTTAACCTACAGGCTGCTGACCCGGAGACGATCCTAGTTCGCAAAGCCGTCAGCTCCGTACTTCTCTTCATAGATATCCTTCGGAGGCTCCTTCTCCAAATCTGATAAGTAGATACCAGGGGCGAAACCATAATGAGTACATTTGAATGTACTCAGCAAGACATCCATCATATTACTTACCAACATGCAAGTATGCTTATATGGTGGAATAGGTAGGCTATAAATAGGGTTCACTATCAATGGTGTTCATGTATGATGACACCACAGTTGCAGTCAAGTTTATCTGTATCTTCGTTGAAGAAGATACTTCAGAGGAAAATAATATATAGCTTTATTTCTCTTGTCGATATCACATGTACAAGAGGTTTTGTAAAACTTTGTTAAAGAATATTTTCTCTTTGCAAAACTTCTTGGAATCAATTTCCAGAGTTCTTGCTTAGAGTAGAAAAGGTTTTCTTTGCAAAACATTTTGTTTTGTATAGCATCATCTGGCTTTTCATCATCGACGATACCTCCACGGTATAAGTTTCCATTCCTTTCCGAACTTCACAAGTTCAACACTTCCTTTCCAAAATTTCCCTTTCAAAAACTTCCTTTTTGAAAACATTGACACAATGCTAGCTACATGGCCATTCAACTGTCCATATCCGAGGACGCGGCTTCTTCGAAAAAGTTATACTCTGCAGAGGTGTACACATCCACCAGATCCAGTACACCTCCCGTGAACAATCACGGACTGTAACAACAGTATGTAAACATCAGGTATCTGATCATAACCATCCACTATGTTCAAGCTAGAATATGCCTATCTCTCAGTTGAGTTTTACCACATCCCCGGCACCGAGCTAATCCCCGCCAAGCCAGGATGCCTCAACTGATGCATCCGGAGGGAAAATTACTCCCACACTTTATATGTCTCCACGACATTCGGTTCAGAGGATCGCATCCCCTATAGCACATTGAGATAGCACACACTAATAAGAACAAACTTCAAGTTAAGCCCCTTGCCCATGTTGGGGTAGGGTGGCAGTACGGTAAAGGTTGTCCGGCGAAGACTAGGTTATGTGTCATTTTTGAAAACACCACTTTCTCAAAAATGACCACTTCCACATTCCTCCGGAGAACAAGGATCCGCCTTTTCTCCGGGGTTTTTCCGTAAAGCCTTTGTTTTGTAGAATCACAATTTTAGGGTGTCCACTTAGGGACTAGTATATTTGATGGTAATAAATACCATAGGGTGGCTTATGGTCTTGGTATTACCAAGTTTAACTACTGGCATGATAGTAACCTATATATAGTATAGTAGTAATTTCCACATCAAAAATAGTTTTGATAATCAAGTTTTTGTAAAACTTCAGAGGTAAAACATGCATGATAGATAATGATAAGTATTGTATCAGCAAGCATCAGGATGGCTTGCCTGGTATCTCCTTGTGTCCCTGGTTTTGGAGTGACTGGAACTTGAAACAGAGCTTCACGACACTTCCTTCCTCTTCGTTTTCTAACGTCGTAAAAAGGAATAAAGGACACACATTCAGAACCAATCAAGGCAAGCAACCATACATAACAATACATACAGCAAGGAAATCTAATAATAACAAAATCACTCAATTATTAATTGAGGCCAACAATCAAACAAAACTACTTGGCAGAAATGCCATTTAATAAGACAGCTTAAGGTTGGAGGAACATATCTCACAACCTCAATATCATGGATTCAGTGGGTGTGCCACTCTCATACCAAGACATTAATAAACCCAAAATATACTTAGTTTCACAAGGGTGAGACTACTAAAAGTATATAAAACATGCACAAAAATAATCATGGCAATGGGTCTGTCAACCACACCACAAAAAGAATAAGGTAGCTACTCGGCTAAGCCTAAATTCACAACAAGAATAATTAATACACATGATTTGCAAAAGTTTCTTTTACAAATCAGTGAGCCTACTCAAGTGTAACAAGAAAATAGACTCATCACAAAACACGCAATTTCTCATAGTGAGAACAATAGAAATAATGACTAAAAGGAGGAATCCTATAGACATGTTTCTACTAAAAGTTCGCTATGCAAGCATGCATAACAAGTAAAATACTAAAATGCAAACAAGGAACCATGTTATCATAATGGGAATGAAAACATGTCCTTAAGCAAGGATACACAAATATCTACCAAACACAGTTGGCAGAAAAATAATTCAATGCACAAACTGCTAAGGAAACTAGTACTACTCACACATGAAGAATCAATGGATGTATTTCAATCAAGTAATTGAAATACAACCAGAGGGTCCATGTTATAAAAACAGGAGTGAAAAACATATATACCTGCTATAACAAAATTATCCCATTTGATATAACAAGGTATCAATTTGCAGGGCAACTCCTACATACTAGTGGTAATAAAAAGGGCATTACTTAGAGGAATCAATCAACACTACAAAGATGTATTTTTCCTAGCAAGACACACATGATTACAACCACTTACAAACAGAAGCATACCCATTTTTGTTTAGCACAAAAATTCCCAAAGCAAAAATACTAGGCACTCATTAGTTATGAAACTATATAAAAGAAATACATCTAGTTTGGGGAAATAATGTTTCCACCAAAAATGCAATGAAACCAGTGGGTGTTCCACTAGCATAACAAGGCATTTAGAGGTCACAAAGCCTCTGGTCATACTTGACAAAAATTAACAAAAAACTAAACTAGCATCTAGTGCAATAACCATGCTAGTAGAAAATAATAGGGTGCAAAAATAAGCAAGGTAATGCTACTCATGCTATTGTTTTCACACAAGTGAAAACTTTAGGGTTCAAGTACTCATAAAAACATAACCAAAATTCTACTGGTCCTATGAACACAACCCAAAAATATGTGGCTACTCAACCACAAATGATAATGTCAAAAATTCCACACATGAGGGAATTTTTCCAAACATCCTCATAGTAATGACTAAATTACTCATGCTTCTCTACCAACTCAAATGCAAGATAGCAGAGGTGATACTAACAAAATATAAGTACCAACATGGTACTGAATCTAATATCTCAACACAACAATTCAATCACTTGCACACAAATTAGTCATTCAAAAATTATATGCAAGGAATAAACTAGAGATTAATCATATGTTACTAATAAAAATCCTATTTCTTCTCAACTCAAGTCCACACAATCTAACATGATAAAATAGTTAATTAACACTTAGAAAACAAGTTCACACAACTTATACATGCTAGAAAACAATATTGCAACACAAAACTTTGCTCACACAATTTAATTACTTAAAATGCCAAAATGGCAGAAATAAGCAAATCAAAGATCTGTCCACCAAAATTTATAGGATGTTCTAAAAATTAAACCCTTATATGGTTGGATAGCCCTAAACATATACAAGACCATCCAGTTGAGTTTGCATCAAAATTCATTTTTAATAATTTTATAAAAATCACCAAAGTGCTCTCTGGTGTTTTACCAAATTGCATGCCATTTCAAAAATACAATGAATTTGGAAACGACGTTAAATTCTCCTGTTAGGAAATTTCAAGGGCTTTCCAATGCAATTGGCCTCACTTCATTCTGAGTTGTGGATTTAAAATGGTTCTCATTTTGGTGTTTCTGGTAGCTGTTACCAAAACATTTTTCATTTCAAAAATATACATCCAAATGTAGATCTACAAATTGGAGATGGTTTAGATTTTGTTTATCTACCACTGTGAATTTTGGTTTGGTCAAATTCATTTGTTTGGTTAGGTTTTAAGGCCAAAAGCAACCATGCTTGTTTTCTGCAAAAATTAAAATGGAAAAACTAGACAGATGGGCCAGATCTGGAGTTGGGCCGGCCAGATCTAGAGATACCGCGGGTGGATCTACCCCGAGCCGCTGACTCGCGGGCCAGCCGCCACGCGGGCAGCCACGCGGGCGAGCGCTGGGGCCACCGGCCGGTTTGACTGCATCCACGCGGGGTCAAGGGATGACGCGAGCGTGACCTCGCCGTGATGTCACTCGCCGGCGGGAGACAACTCCGGCGAACTCGTACGGGCGCAACCGGCCACCATTTTGCAAATGTAAACTACCTACACGTAGCCTACGACGAGGGGAACCAAGTGAAGCCAACGTCGCTTCCCGGGAACGGCCGGAAGGGCGGCGGCGACGGCGTGCGGCGGCGGCCGGACGGCTACCGCGACGCGGGGTCGAAACCGAGGGAGAGGGAGGGGGGAAAAGATGCGGCGAGCTTCACATGCTTACCGTGGATGCGCAGAGACGCTCGGCTAGGACGGAGGAAGCGCGACTCGACGGGAATTCGTCGCCGGCGTGCACCGGACCCGAAGGGGAAGGGTGGACGGCGCGGGCTCCTCGCGGCCTTCCGCCTGGATTCCTTCTGCAGGGAGGTCACAATCGATGAGGCGGAGAGGAAGGGCTACTCGGCGGCCGGCGGCAAGCCCTCTATCGGTCGAATCGACGGCGGCCGAAAAAGCTAGGGTTCGGTTTGGGATTCTTTGAGCACAGAGAGAGAGCTCGAGGGGGGGAGAGATAGAGGGGGGGCCTGGGGGAGACAAGGCACATGGGGGGGCCTCTTTATCCTCCCGAATTCCTTCCACTCGAAGCAATGGTGTAGGTCTTCTGTTTGCTACAGCATGGCTAGAGGTAGGAGATGACTCAGATTTCATTTTGGTCCCTGGATATTTACAACTAGGTCCCTGTGCTCTCTGAAAGTGGATGTTTTCCCTAAGCAAACAAGGTTTAAATTTTAAATCCTTTTGCCCAAAATTCTAATTAGTTAAGATACACAACATATGTGAAAATTGGCTCATTGGATAAACTTTATAATTCAAAGTTGTTCAAATTTAAATTCTTACACAAATGGACATTGAATTTATTAACCTACTTAAGAGCTTCCAAAAATGATAATTTTTGGCACACAATCCTTATTTGATGTGTTCCTTATGTGGTAGAAAATTCAAGTCTTTTTGAGTTACTTCATAGAACAAACTTGTTCAAATTTCTAAAAGGTGCTGTCAAGAAAACAAGGGTTTTTGGAAACTTAAATTATTCAAAAACTTGTGCCCTTTTGGTTTTCATCCTTATTTATGTTATAGAGCATGTGGTATTTATTTCATGGCATTTGGAAAAAGTTTGTAGAACAAACTTGTTCAAAATCCCAATTGTTGCTGTGGAGAAAATTCATGTTTTCAGGGCTTTAATGGATTCAATTTTTGGTCTCCTCTTGTGTGTGTTCCTTATTTGATATAAGGAAGCAATGGTATGAATTTCAGATCATTTGATGAAAGTTTCCAATAGTAACCTGTTCTAGTTTTCTGTTTCTGGAAATATTGGAATTTCTATTTAATAAAGCACTTGGCTTTTCTTTAGCAATGCTTTGCCAAAATATTTATGTGACTAGAGATAGCAAGTCAATGCTCTCCAATACCTTTGTTTTTAATCTTGCAAGGTTGGAAAAACATTTGATAATATTTTGGTGAAGCATTTAAGAATGCCTCTTTTTCTGATAATCTTTTAGGGAAATTTTATTAAGTGTTTCCTCTTTCTTAATTTAGGTCTTGGAATAATATTCAACAAGTATGAGATTCATAAGATGTTTTTGGAAACTCTTTGATCAATATTTACTTTAGAAAATATTGCCAAGGTCATTGGAACAATATGTTGAATATTTTTATCATTGGAACAATATGTTGAATATTTTTAGTTTACTGCTTTGCTATCCTTTTTAAGTTTGTTTAGTTGCACTTAAACAAACACAAACAAACACAACCAAGGTTTATTAGTCAAGCAATTAGCAAAACAACTGTGTTAACAAGTATTCCAAAATTGGGATGTGACAGGTCTTCCCCCCTTAAAAAGAATCTCGTCCCCGAGATTCACAAGCGAGGACTAAGGGAGGGCCAACAAACACAATGTTAGCGTTGGAGTGCAGGTGCTTCCCCCCTTTGACTTTTCTTGGGAGGTGGGGTACTTCCCTAAATTAGCAAATTCTTCAAAAATTTCTCTAGCTATCAATTTACTCAACCGCCAATTTTTTTAAGATTTTCTGATAACGTCACTACAAAATTAACGTTAGTGCAGAACTACCTGGAAACGTACCGTCAATTATTTACATGAGTTCCTAGCTATATCCCACATATTACATACCACATATGGAGTGGTCTACCACTCTCATAACAAGGTATATAAGAAGCTAAAAATATAGCTTGTGGGTGCAAGAGGTTAGGTTGCTAAGGTAAAACAAACAGACAGAACAATACCCATGGCAGTGGATATTACTCACCACAAGCAACTTTCACTTTATAGGTTCATGATTTTAGTTTGATGTTTTAGTTTCCTAAGTTACTCTTAAGCACAAACATTACACAAGTATAAACTCATGCTAAGGTAAAACATCTAAACAAAATCCAATAAGCAAGCAAACAACACCACAGATGAACAGACTATTTATTCACTAGGTTATTGTTTATTAGAGGTTTTGGAATCCATCAATCATGAACAATTAGCAAACAACCAGTAGATAAAAACCAATGAATCCAATCATAAAGGTACCCTAAAATACCATCTTCACACCAGGTAAAACTCCTATTACACAGGCATAAAAAAAAACAGGACTGCACAAATAACACACTAGCATGAAAAATCTACACCAGCATGCTATAAGAGATAATCATATCCTATAACCATAGAACATGCAACCAAATAATTCATGGCATGATAACAGAAGTAATAACTTCCTAAACATGCTATATCAACACATATACCCATAAAATAAAAAGAGGGTAATACTAGAGCAAAAATCACCATTTTCTAGTGGTGAAACTAGTTTCACTCTAGAGAAGCAAACAATGCTATCATGATGTTTAAACTTAAACAAGCAAGTCATGAATATAAATTTACCTAATAACAGTACACAAAACTTACTCATGTTAGTGAGCACAAACATCAAAACAATTCTATGATACAACTATTAAACATGCAGAAATTTCTTCTAACAATTTCTGTTTTTCCTAAACAATTACTAGCAAACAAGCAAGGTATAATTCACACAACCAGTAGCTATGCAATTAATGAAAAGTTTCTAAACCTTTTCAAAACTCCAAACACTCAATTTAAAATTATTCACAAACAATCTACCAATCAAGAGGAATTTATTTTATTTGCGAACAATTTAATTTTAGCACAAGATAGTGAAACATTTCTTAACATGATACCCCTAAGGAATATTATGCTAACAAAAGGATCACACCTAAACATATTAGTATTTACTAATAAGAAATAAACTTCTCACTTGCATAAGTGAAAAGAAACCATTATATTTTCCATGGTGGAAAATAGAAATCAATCACATAGTGGAACATGCTATTTTCACACATGTGTATGGTTGGGGATTTTCATCCTCAAGCCAAAATACAATGGGACCAGTGGTCTAGGGCCTACTAATACCAAGGAAAAATAGGTACTAAGCCTCTGGTTACTCATGAAAAACTTTGCATACAAGATAAAAATATAAGGCTATTTAATCTAGTGAAGCAATACTAGTGCATACTGATAGTAATGCTTACACATGCTTTACTATTAAGAGACATGCAAGCTAACATAGGTACAAGCATCAAAATAACAGTACCTAAATGGTACTGGACTCAAGAAAACATAGCACAAAATCTACTACGAAAATATACACAGATCTAGTTCTCACAATATTTCCAAATAATAAACTAGAAGGTAACAAATGCTAGTTCATTTTTATCCGAGTTTCCAATCATGCACACACTTTCTAGGGTAGATTTATTGTAAGAAAACAACACAATAACAAGTCCTAACAACTCCATATAAGTTAGGAAGCAAGATTAAATAAAACACAAATTTATTCAATCAAGAGCACACAAAGAAACAACAACAGGAAAACTGTTGTTTTTCCAGTTCTATCATAAACATTCCATCGTTCACCTAATTTCTAAACCCCGAATTTCATAGTACTTACAATGTCTATTAAGATTTGTTTTCCAAAATAGATACACATGATATCCTATTGACTAGTAAACGAATAGGTCATCATTGTATTTTCTCGTGACTTCTCCTTTTTTACCAACTAGATTAAAAGGTGTCGTAAGTCACTTAATTTCTTGGTTTAGAAAGAGTTGTCAGTATTTCACATGCTTTGGTTAGGTGTCAACCTAAGATTAGGCAAAGCATGTTAGTCTTGATTAGCTTTCTATTTAGTCATGTTTGTCCGACAAGATACGACTAGCGTCATACGTCGAATATTGAATTGTGCTCTTTTGATTGGCTTTTTAGGGGGTTGCGCATCATGGCATGTGAAAACTTCTTTTGCACTTTTCTCCATAGGAGGGGGGTATATAACTTTTAAAAGGGTATTTCTCTTGTTTGGTCTTTTAAAAGGGGACATAAAAGGGTGCCACATTTAGCCAACAGGGCAGAACGAGTCCTTTGCAAACAGACAAAACACAGAGGATTTGGTCAGTATTGTTTGGTTTTCTTCACGCCTTTTCTTCTTTGAAGGTTGTCGTTGTTGGAGCTTTATCTGTGGGAGTGCATCACTGGTAGCAACGCTATCAGCTCAAGTGGCTTGATGGTCCTCTATATAGGCCCAATGGTGCTTTCATTAATTGTGGGAGAGATGGTGGTGGTTCACGACGGTGGCATTATGAAGCAAAAACAAGTATAAGTCTAAGCAACAAATTCTTGGTTTTGAATGCTATACTAACATTTTTGCTTGCAAAAATTTAACACGAGGCGATTCAAAAACAAGAGCGGGGCAAGCACAAATCTGCAAATTTTGAGCACTCCGCAAACATATAGTAGCCTAGATGAACCAAAATCTACACCACACAATAGCACAAAGCCTTACGGGCACACATAAGCAAGCCAAAACACACCAGCAAGGCTCCATTGGAGCTACGTCGGGGGATGATCCAAAATCCTAGAAGTGGCCGAAGAACTATATCTACTTCTGACCATCATCACTGTAGAGCTAGGCAATTATTTTGGTCTTCTCGGGGCATCGGCAAGTATAAAAGTTTTTGTATGAAAACAAGATAAATAGAAGTAAAGTTTTGATAAAACTTTATGCAACAATCTGTTTTTGAAACTCCAACTATTTTCTGGACAGAAAACTTCAAAGACGAGAGATGTTTCAAAAACAGAGCGGAGCAGTTGCAAACAAGTAAGAAATAGACTCTTAACCGAGAGACATACCAACTCTATAAGGCCCGCCCTTCGAATCACTGTTCAAGGACGCCCTTAATATGCATTTAGAATCTTTTTGAAAAGATAACAAGGAGGGGAAAATATACTAAAAATCCCTTAGATAAAAATAATGCACATAGTAAATGGGTTTTTACTCAAAAAATACTTTTCTTTCCTATCTGACGTCCATGCTAACTAAGGTCTCCTAAGGTCAACCTGGCTCTGATACCAACTCTGTAAGGACCCCAGACCGGCAGTCTGAAACCCTACGTATGCATACATTCACGATCCCAGAAAGATCAGTCGTGAACAACATACACAGTTGGCACACCGAAATACATCATCCATTACACGAATACATAAAGGTATTACACAAATGATCACATGATCAAGTTTAACGCAACTGCCAAAAGGGCAGGCAACTTAACAAACACAGCGGAAGACAAATAAAACACAACGTAGTTGAGCCCAAGTCACGCCTTAACCTACAGGCTGCTGACCCGGAGACGATCCTAGTTCGCAAAGCCGTCAGCTCCGTACTTCTCTTCATAGATATCCTTCGGAGGCTCCTTCTCCAAATCTGATAAGTAGATACCAGGGGCGAAACCATAATGAGTACATTTGAATGTACTCAGCAAGACATCCATCATATTACTTACCAACATGCAAGTATGCTTATATGGTGGAATAGGTAGGCTATAAATAGGGTTCACTATCAATGGTGTTCATGTATGATGACACCACAGTTGCAGTCAAGTTTATCTGTATCTTCGTTGAAGAAGATACTTCAGAGGAAAATAATATATAGCTTTATTTCTCTTGTCGATATCACATGTACAAGAGGTTTTGTAAAACTTTGTTAAAGAATATTTTCTCTTTGCAAATCTTCTTGGAATCGATTTCCAGAGTTCTTGCTTAGAGTAGAAAAGGTTTTCTTTGCAAAACATTTTGTTTTGTATAGCATCATCTGGCTTTTCATCATCGACGATACCTCCACGGTATAAGTTTCCATTCCTTTCCGAACTTCACAAGTTCAACACTTCCTTTCCAAAATTTCCCTTTCAAAAACTTCCTTTTTGAAAACATTGACACAATGCTAGCTACATGGCCATTCAACTGTCCATATCCGAGGACGCGGCTTCTTCGAAAAAGTTATACTCTGCAGAGGTGTACACATCCACCAGATCCAGTACACCTCCCGTGAACAATCACGGACTGTAACAACAGTATGTAAACATCAGGTATCTGATCATAACCATCCACTATGTTCAAGCTAGAATATGCCTATCTCTCAGTTGAGTTTTACCACATCCCCGGCACCGAGCTAATCCCCGCCAAGCCAGGATGCCTCAACTGATGCATCCGGAGGGAAAATTACTCCCACACTTTATATGTCTCCACGACATTCGGTTCAGAGGATCGCATCCCCTATAGCACATTGAGATAGCACACACTAATAAGAACAAACTTCAAGTTAAGCCCCTTGCCCATGTTGGGGTAGGGTGGCAGTACGGTAAAGGTTGTCCGGCGAAGACTAGGTTATGTGTCATTTTTGAAAACACCACTTTCTCAAAAATGACCACTTCCACATTCCTCCGGAGAACAAGGATCCGCCTTTTCTCCGGGGTTTTTCCGTAAAGCCTTTGTTTTGTAGAATCACAATTTTAGGGTGTCCACTTAGGGACTAGTATATTTGATGGTAATAAATACCATAGGGTGGCTTATGGTCTTGGTATTACCAAGTTTAACTACTGGCATGATAGTAACCTATATATAGTATAGTAGTAATTTCCACATCAAAAATAGTTTTGATAATCAAGTTTTTGTAAAACTTCAGAGGTAAAACATGCATGATAGATAATGATAAGTATTGTATCAGCAAGCATCAGGATGGCTTGCCTGGTATCTCCTTGTGTCCCTGGTTTTGGAGTGACTGGAACTTGAAACAGAGCTTCACGACACTTCCTTCCTCTTCGTTTTCTAACGTCGTAAAAAGGAATAAAGGACACACATTCAGAACCAATCAAGGCAAGCAACCATACATAACAATACATACAGCAAGGAAATCTAATAATAACAAAATCACTCAATTATTAATTGAGGCCAACAATCAAACAAAACTACTTGGCAGAAATGCCATTTAATAAGACAGCTTAAGGTTGGAGGAACATATCTCACAACCTCAATATCATGGATTCAGTGGGTGTGCCACTCTCATACCAAGACATTAATAAACCCAAAATATACTTAGTTTCACAAGGGTGAGACTACTAAAAGTATATAAAACATGCACAAAAATAATCATGGCAATGGGTCTGTCAACCACACCACAAAAAGAATAAGGTAGCTACTCGGCTAAGCCTAAATTCACAACAAGAATAATTAATACACATGATTTGCAAAAGTTTCTTTTACAAATCAGTGAGCCTACTCAAGTGTAACAATAAAATAGACTCATCACAAAACACGCAATTTCTCATAGTGAGAACAATAGAAATAATGACTAAAAGGAGGAATCCTATAGACATGTTTCTACTAAAAGTTCGCTATGCAAGCATGCATAACAAGTAAAATACTAAAATGCAAACAAGGAACCATGTTATCATAATGGGAATGAAAACATGTCCTTAAGCAAGGATACACAAATATCTACCAAACACAGTTGGCAGAAAAATAATTCAATGCACAAACTGCTAAGGAAACTAGTACTACTCACACATGAAGAATCAATGGATGTATTTCAATCAAGTAATTGAAATACAACCAGAGGGTCCATGTTATAAAAACAGGAGTGAAAAACATATATACCTGCTATAACAAAATTATCCCATTTGATATAACAAGGTATCAATTTGCAGGGCAACTCCTACATACTAGTGGTAATAAAAAGGGCATTACTTAGAGGAATCAATCAACACTACAAAGATGTATTTTTCCTAGCAAGACACACATGATTACAACCACTTACAAACAGAAGCATACCCATTTTTGTTTAGCACAAAAATTCCCAAAGCAAAAATACTAGGCACTCATTAGTTATGAAACTATATAAAAGAAATACATCTAGTTTGGGGAAATAATGTTTCCACCAAAAATGCAATGAAACCAGTGGGTGTTCCACTAGCATAACAAGGCATTTAGAGGTCACAAAGCCTCTGGTCATACTTGACAAAAATTAACAAAAAACTAAACTAGCATCTAGTGCAATAACCATGCTAGTAGAAAATAATAGGGTGCAAAAATAAGCAAGGTAATGCTACTCATGCTATTGTTTTCACACAAGTGAAAACTTTAGGGTTCAAGTACTCATAAAAACATAACCAAAATTCTACTGGTCCTATGAACACAACCCAAAAATATGTGGCTACTCAACCACAAATGATAATGTCAAAAATTCCACACATGAGGGAATTTTTCCAAACATCCTCATAGTAATGACTAAATTACTCATGCTTCTCTACCAACTCAAATGCAAGATAGCAGAGGTGATACTAACAAAATATAAGTACCAACATGGTACTGAATCTAATATCTCAACACAACAATTCAATCACTTGCACACAAATTAGTCATTCAAAAATTATATGCAAGGAATAAACTAGAGATTAATCATATGTTACTAATAAAAATCCTATTTCTTCTCAACTCAAGTCCACACAATCTAACATGATAAAATAGTTAATTAACACTTAGAAAACAAGTTCACACAACTTATACATGCTAGAAAACAATATTGCAACACAAAACTTTGCTCACACAATTTAATTACTTAAAATGCCAAAATGGCAGAAATAAGCAAATCAAAGATCTGTCCACCAAAATTTATAGGATGTTCTAAAAATTAAACCCTTATATGTTTGGATAGCCCTAAACATATACAAGACCATCCAGTTGAGTTTGCATCAAAATTCATTTTTAATAATTTTATAAAAATCACCAAAGTGCTCTCTGGTGTTTTACCAAATTGCATGCCATTTCAAAAATACAATGAATTTGGAAACGACGTTAAATTCTCCTGTTAGGAAATTTCAAGGGCTTTCCAATGCAATTGGCCTCACTTCATTCTGAGTTGTGGATTTAAAATGGTTCTCATTTTGGTGTTTCTGGTAGCTGTTACCAAAACATTTTTCATTTCAAAAATATACATCCAAATGTAGATCTACAAATTGGAGATGGTTTAGATTTTGTTTATCTACCACTGTGAATTTTGGTTTGGTCAAATTCATTTGTTTGGTTAGGTTTTAAGGCCAAAAGCAACCATGCTTGTTTTCTGCAAAAATTAAAATGGAAAAACTAGACAGATGGGCCAGATCTGGAGTTGGGCCGGCCAGATCTAGAGATACCGCGGGTGGATCTACCCCGAGCCGCTGACTCGCGGGCCAGCCGCCACGCGGGCAGCCACGCGGGCGAGCGCTGGGGCCACCGGCCGGTTTGACTGCATCCACGCGGGGTCAAGGGATGACGCGAGCGTGACCTCGCCGTGATGTCACTCGCCGGCGGGAGACAACTCCGGCGAACTCGTACGGGCGCAACCGGCCACCATTTTGCAAATGTAAACTACCTACACGTAGCCTACGACGAGGGGAACCAAGTGAAGCCAACGTCGCTTCCCGGGAACGGCCGGAAGGGCGGCGGCGACGGCGTGCGGCGGCGGCCGGACGGCTACCGCGACGCGGGGTCGAAACCGAGGGAGAGGGAGGGGGGAAAAGATGCGGCGAGCTTCACATGCTTACCGTGGATGCGCAGAGACGCTCGGCTAGGACGGAGGAAGCGCGA
This sequence comes from Alopecurus myosuroides, assembly GCA_028641055.1. NCBI lineage: Eukaryota > Viridiplantae > Streptophyta > Magnoliopsida > Poales > Poaceae > Alopecurus > Alopecurus myosuroides. Next base: position 295,764,631 of record CM054061.1, read on the forward strand.
CTCGACGGGAATTCGTCGCCGGCGTGCACCGGACCCGAAGGGGAAGGGTGGACGGCGCGGGCTCCTCGCGGCCTTCCGCCTGGATTCCTTCTGCAGGGAGGTCACAATCGATGAGGCGGAGAGGAAGGGCTACTCGGCGGCCGGCGGCAAGCCCTCTATCGGTCGAATCGACGGCGGCCGAAAAAGCTAGGGTTCGGTTTGGGATTCTTTGAGCACAGAGAGAGAGCTCGAGGGGGGGAGAGATAGAGGGGGGGCCTGGGGGAGACAAGGCACATGGGGGGGCCTCTTTATCCTCCCGAATTCCTTCCACTCGAAGCAATGGTGTAGGTCTTCTGTTTGCTACAGCATGGCTAGAGGTAGGAGATGACTCAGATTTCATTTTGGTCCCTGGATATTTACAACTAGGTCCCTGTGCTCTCTGAAAGTGGATGTTTTCCCTAAGCAAACAAGGTTTAAATTTTAAATCCTTTTGCCCAAAATTCTAATTAGTTAAGATACACAACATATGTGAAAATTGGCTCATTGGATAAACTTTATAATTCAAAGTTGTTCAAATTTAAATTCTTACACAAATGGACATTGAATTTATTAACCTACTTAAGAGCTTCCAAAAATGATAATTTTTGGCACACAATCCTTATTTGATGTGTTCCTTATGTGGTAGAAAATTCAAGTCTTTTTGAGTTACTTCATAGAACAAACTTGTTCAAATTTCTAAAAGGTGTTGTCAAGAAAACAAGGGTTTTTGGAAACTTAAATTATTCAAAAACTTGTGCCCTTTTGGTTTTCATCCTTATTTATGTTATAGAGCATGTGGTATTTATTTCATGGCATTTGGAAAAAGTTTGTAGAACAAACTTGTTCAAAATCCCAATTGTTGCTGTGGAGAAAATTCATGTTTTCAGGGCTTTAATGGATTCAATTTTTGGTCTCCTCTTGTGTGTGTTCCTTATTTGATATAAGGAAGCAATGGTATGAATTTCAGATCATTTGATGAAAGTTTCCAATAGTAACCTGTTCTAGTTTTCTGTTTCTGGAAATATTGGAATTTCTATTTAATAAAGCACTTGGCTTTTCTTTAGCAATGCTTTGCCAAAATATTTATGTGACTAGAGATAGCAAGTCAATGCTCTCCAATACCTTTGTTTTTAATCTTGCAAGGTTGGAAAAACATTTGATAATATTTTGGTGAAGCATTTAAGAATGCCTCTTTTTCTGATAATCTTTTAGGGAAATTTTATTAAGTGTTTCCTCTTTCTTAATTTAGGTCTTGGAATAATATTCAACAAGTATGAGATTCATAAGATGTTTTTGGAAACTCTTTGATCAATATTTACTTTAGAAAATATTGCCAAGGTCATTGGAACAATATGTTGAATATTTTTATCATTGGAACAATATGTTGAATATTTTTAGTTTACTGCTTTGCTATCCTTTTTAAGTTTGTTTAGTTGCACTTAAACAAACACAAACAAACACAACCAAGGTTTATTAGTCAAGCAATTAGCAAAACAACTGTGTTAACAAGTATTCCAAAATTGGGATGTGACAGGTCTTCCCCCCTTAAAAAGAATCTCGTCCCCGAGATTCACAAGCGAGGACTAAGGGAGGGCCAACAAACACAATGTTAGCGTTGGAGTGCAGGTGCTTCCCCCCTTTGACTTTTCTTGGGAGGTGGGGTACTTCCCTAAATTAGCAAATTCTTCAAAAATTTCTCTAGCTATCAATTTACTCAACCGCCAATTTTTTTAAGATTTTCTGATAACGTCACTACAAAATTAACGTTAGTGCAGAACTACCTGGAAACGTACCGTCAATTATTTACATGAGTTCCTAGCTATATCCCACATATTACATACCACATATGGAGTGGTCTACCACTCTCATAACAAGGTATATAAGAAGCTAAAAATATAGCTTGTGGGTGCAAGAGGTTAGGTTGCTAAGGTAAAACAAACAGACAGAACAATACCCATGGCAGTGGATATTACTCACCACAAGCAACTTTCACTTTATAGGTTCATGATTTTAGTTTGATGTTTTAGTTTCCTAAGTTACTCTTAAGCACAAACATTACACAAGTATAAACTCATGCTAAGGTAAAACATCTAAACAAAATCCAATAAGCAAGCAAACAACACCACAGATGAACAGACTATTTATTCACTAGGTTATTGTTTATTAGAGGTTTTGGAATCCATCAATCATGAACAATTAGCAAACAACCAGTAGATAAAAACCAATGAATCCAATCATAAAGGTACCCTAAAATACCATCTTCACACCAGGTAAAACTCCTATTACACAGGCATAAAAAAAAACAGGACTGCACAAATAACACACTAGCATGAAAAATCTACACCAGCATGCTATAAGAGATAATCATATCCTATAACCATAGAACATGCAACCAAATAATTCATGGCATGATAACAGAAGTAATAACTTCCTAAACATGCTATATCAACACATATACCCATAAAATAAAAAGAGGGTAATACTAGAGCAAAAATCACCATTTTCTAGTGGTGAAACTAGTTTCACTCTAGAGAAGCAAACAATGCTATCATGATGTTTAAACTTAAACAAGCAAGTCATGAATATAAATTTACCTAATAACAGTACACAAAACTTACTCATGTTAGTGAGCACAAACATCAAAACAATTCTATGATACAACTATTAAACATGCAGAAATTTCTTCTAACAATTTCTGTTTTTCCTAAACAATTACTAGCAAACAAGCAAGGTATAATTCACACAACCAGTAGCTATGCAATTAATGAAAAGTTTCTAAACCTTTTCAAAACTCCAAACACTCAATTTAAAATTATTCACAAACAATCTACCAATCAAGAGGAATTTATTTTATTTGCGAACAATTTAATTTTAGCACAAGATAGTGAAACATTTCTTAACATGATACCCCTAAGGAATATTATGCTAACAAAAGGATCACACCTAAACATATTAGTATTTACTAATAAGAAATAAACTTCTCACTTGCATAAGTGAAAAGAAACCATTATATTTTCCATGGTGGAAAATAGAAATCAATCACATAGTGGAACATGCTATTTTCACACATGTGTATGGTTGGGGATTTTCATCCTCAAGCCAAAATACAATGGGACCAGTGGTCTAGGGCCTACTAATACCAAGGAAAAATAGGTACTAAGCCTCTGGTTACTCATGAAAAACTTTGCATACAAGATAAAAATATAAGGCTATTTAATCTAGTGAAGCAATACTAGTGCATACTGATAGTAATGCTTACACATGCTTTACTATTAAGAGACATGCAAGCTAACATAGGTACAAGCATCAAAATAACAGTACCTAAATGGTACTGGACTCAAGAAAACATAGCACAAAATCTACTACGAAAATATACACAGATCTAGTTCTCACAATATTTCCAAATAATAAACTAGAAGGTAACAAATGCTAGTTCATTTTTATCCGAGTTTCCAATCATGCACACACTTTCTAGGGTAGATTTATTGTAAGAAAACAACACAATAACAAGTCCTAACAACTCCATATAAGTTAGGAAGCAAGATTAAATAAAACACAAATTTATTCAATCAAGAGCACACAAAGAAACAACAACAGGAAAACTGTTGTTTTTCCAGTTCTATCATAAACATTCCATCGTTCACCTAATTTCTAAACCCCGAATTTCATAGTACTTACAATGTCTATTAAGATTTGTTTTCCAAAATAGATACACATGATATCCTATTGACTAGTAAACGAATAGGTCATCATTGTATTTTCTCGTGACTTCTCCTTTTTTACCAACTAGATTAAAAGGTGTCGTAAGTCACTTAATTTCTTGGTTTAGAAAGAGTTGTCAGTATTTCACATGCTTTGGTTAGGTGTCAACCTAAGATTAGGCAAAGCATGTTAGTCTTGATTAGCTTTCTATTTAGTCATGTTTGTCCGACAAGATACGACTAGCGTCATACGTCGAATATTGAATTGTGCTCTTTTGATTGGCTTTTTAGGGGGTTGCGCATCATGGCATGTGAAAACTTCTTTTGCACTTTTCTCCATAGGAGGGGGGTATATAACTTTTAAAAGGGTATTTCTCTTGTTTGGTCTTTTAAAAGGGGACATAAAAGGGTGCCACATTTAGCCAACAGGGCAGAACGAGTCCTTTGCAAACAGACAAAACACAGAGGATTTGGTCAGTATTGTTTGGTTTTCTTCACGCCTTTTCTTCTTTGAAGGTTGTCGTTGTTGGAGCTTTATCTGTGGGAGTGCATCACTGGTAGCAACGCTATCAGCTCAAGTGGCTTGATGGTCCTCTATATAGGCCCAATGGTGCTTTCATTAATTGTGGGAGAGATGGTGGTGGTTCACGACGGTGGCATTATGAAGCAAAAACAAGTATAAGTCTAAGCAACAAATTCTTGGTTTTGAATGCTATACTAACATTTTTGCTTGCAAAAATTTAACACGAGGCGATTCAAAAACAAGAGCGGGGCAAGCACAAATCTGCAAATTTTGAGCACTCCGCAAACATATAGTAGCCTAGATGAACCAAAATCTACACCACACAATAGCACAAAGCCTTACGGGCACACATAAGCAAGCCAAAACACACCAGCAAGGCTCCATTGGAGCTACGTCGGGGGATGATCCAAAATCCTAGAAGTGGCCGAAGAACTATATCTACTTCTGACCATCATCACTGTAGAGCTAGGCAATTATTTTGGTCTTCTCGGGGCATCGGCAAGTATAAAAGTTTTTGTATGAAAACAAGATAAATAGAAGTAAAGTTTTGATAAAACTTTATGCAACAATCTGTTTTTGAAACTCCAACTATTTTCTGGACAGAAAACTTCAAAGACGAGAGATGTTTCAAAAACAGAGCGGAGCAGTTGCAAACAAGTAAGAAATAGACTCTTAACCGAGAGACATACCAACTCTATAAGGCCCGCCCTTCGAATCACTGTTCAAGGACGCCCTTAATATGCATTTAGAATCTTTTTGAAAAGATAACAAGGAGGGGAAAATATACTAAAAATCCCTTAGATAAAAATAATGCACATAGTAAATGGGTTTTTACTCAAAAAATACTTTTCTTTCCTATCTGACGTCCATGCTAACTAAGGTCTCCTAAGGTCAACCTGGCTCTGATACCAACTCTGTAAGGACCCCAGACCGGCAGTCTGAAACCCTACGTATGCATACATTCACGATCCCAGAAAGATCAGTCGTGAACAACATACACAGTTGGCACACCGAAATACATCATCCATTACACGAATACATAAAGGTATTACACAAATGATCACATGATCAAGTTTAACGCAACTGCCAAAAGGGCAGGCAACTTAACAAACACAGCGGAAGACAAATAAAACACAACGTAGTTGAGCCCAAGTCACGCCTTAACCTACAGGCTGCTGACCCGGAGACGATCCTAGTTCGCAAAGCCGTCAGCTCCGTACTTCTCTTCATAGATATCCTTCGGAGGCTCCTTCTCCAAATCTGATAAGTAGATACCAGGGGCGAAACCATAATGAGTACATTTGAATGTACTCAGCAAGACATCCATCATATTACTTACCAACATGCAAGTATGCTTATATGGTGGAATAGGTAGGCTATAAATAGGGTTCACTATCAATGGTGTTCATGTATGATGACACCACAGTTGCAGTCAAGTTTATCTGTATCTTCGTTGAAGAAGATACTTCAGAGGAAAATAATATATAGCTTTATTTCTCTTGTCGATATCACATGTACAAGAGGTTTTGTAAAACTTTGTTAAAGAATATTTTCTCTTTGCAAATCTTCTTGGAATCGATTTCCAGAGTTCTTGCTTAGAGTAGAAAAGGTTTTCTTTGCAAAACATTTTGTTTTGTATAGCATCATCTGGCTTTTCATCATCGACGATACCTCCACGGTATAAGTTTCCATTCCTTTCCGAACTTCACAAGTTCAACACTTCCTTTCCAAAATTTCCCTTTCAAAAACTTCCTTTTTGAAAACATTGACACAATGCTAGCTACATGGCCATTCAACTGTCCATATCCGAGGACGCGGCTTCTTCGAAAAAGTTATACTCTGCAGAGGTGTACACATCCACCAGATCCAGTACACCTCCCGTGAACAATCACGGACTGTAACAACAGTATGTAAACATCAGGTATCTGATCATAACCATCCACTATGTTCAAGCTAGAATATGCCTATCTCTCAGTTGAGTTTTACCACATCCCCGGCACCGAGCTAATCCCCGCCAAGCCAGGATGCCTCAACTGATGCATCCGGAGGGAAAATTACTCCCACACTTTATATGTCTCCACGACATTCGGTTCAGAGGATCGCATCCCCTATAGCACATTGAGATAGCACACACTAATAAGAACAAACTTCAAGTTAAGCCCCTTGCCCATGTTGGGGTAGGGTGGCAGTACGGTAAAGGTTGTCCGGCGAAGACTAGGTTATGTGTCATTTTTGAAAACACCACTTTCTCAAAAATGACCACTTCCACATTCCTCCGGAGAACAAGGATCCGCCTTTTCTCCGGGGTTTTTCCGTAAAGCCTTTGTTTTGTAGAATCACAATTTTAGGGTGTCCACTTAGGGACTAGTATATTTGATGGTAATAAATACCATAGGGTGGCTTATGGTCTTGGTATTACCAAGTTTAACTACTGGCATGATAGTAACCTATATATAGTATAGTAGTAATTTCCACATCAAAAATAGTTTTGATAATCAAGTTTTTGTAAAACTTCAGAGGTAAAACATGCATGATAGATAATGATAAGTATTGTATCAGCAAGCATCAGGATGGCTTGCCTGGTATCTCCTTGTGTCCCTGGTTTTGGAGTGACTGGAACTTGAAACAGAGCTTCACGACACTTCCTTCCTCTTCGTTTTCTAACGTCGTAAAAAGGAATAAAGGACACACATTCAGAACCAATCAAGGCAAGCAACCATACATAACAATACATACAGCAAGGAAATCTAATAATAACAAAATCACTCAATTATTAATTGAGGCCAACAATCAAACAAAACTACTTGGCAGAAATGCCATTTAATAAGACAGCTTAAGGTTGGAGGAACATATCTCACAACCTCAATATCATGGATTCAGTGGGTGTGCCACTCTCATACCAAGACATTAATAAACCCAAAATATACTTAGTTTCACAAGGGTGAGACTACTAAAAGTATATAAAACATGCACAAAAATAATCATGGCAATGGGTCTGTCAACCACACCACAAAAAGAATAAGGTAGCTACTCGGCTAAGCCTAAATTCACAACAAGAATAATTAATACACATGATTTGCAAAAGTTTCTTTTACAAATCAGTGAGCCTACTCAAGTGTAACAAGAAAATAGACTCATCACAAAACACGCAATTTCTCATAGTGAGAACAATAGAAATAATGACTAAAAGGAGGAATCCTATAGACATGTTTCTACTAAAAGTTCGCTATGCAAGCATGCATAACAAGTAAAATACTAAAATGCAAACAAGGAACCATGTTATCATAATGGGAATGAAAACATGTCCTTAAGCAAGGATACACAAATATCTACCAAACACAGTTGGCAGAAAAATAATTCAATGCACAAACTGCTAAGGAAACTAGTACTACTCACACATGAAGAATCAATGGATGTATTTCAATCAAGTAATTGAAATACAACCAGAGGGTCCATGTTATAAAAACAGGAGTGAAAAACATATATACCTGCTATAACAAAATTATCCCATTTGATATAACAAGGTATCAATTTGCAGGGCAACTCCTACATACTAGTGGTAATAAAAAGGGCATTACTTAGAGGAATCAATCAACACTACAAAGATGTATTTTTCCTAGCAAGCCACACATGATTACAACCACTTACAAACAGAAGCATACCCATTTTTGTTTAGCACAAAAATTCCCAAAGCAAAAATACTAGGCACTCATTAGTTATGAAACTATATAAAAGAAATACATCTAGTTTGGGGAAATAATGTTTCCACCAAAAATGCAATGAAACCAGTGGGTGTTCCACTAGCATAACAAGGCATTTAGAGGTCACAAAGCCTCTGGTCATACTTGACAAAAATTAACAAAAAAACTAAACTAGCATCTAGTGCAATAACCATGCTAGTAGAAAATAATAGGGTGCAAAAATAAGCAAGGTAATGCTACTCATGCTATTGTTTTCACACAAGTGAAAACTTTAGGGTTCAAGTACTCATAAAAACATAACCAAAATTCTACTGGTCCTATGAACACAACCCAAAAATATGTGGCTACTCAACCACAAATGATAATGTCAAAAATTCCACACATGAGGGAATTTTTCCAAACATCCTCATAGTAATGACTAAATTACTCATGCTTCTCTACCAACTCAAATGCAAGATAGCAGAGGTGATACTAACAAAATATAAGTACCAACATGGTACTGAATCTAATATCTCAACACAACAATTCAATCACTTGCACACAAATTAGTCATTCAAAAATTATATGCAAGGAATAAACTAGAGATTAATCATATGTTACTAATAAAAATCCTATTTCTTCTCAACTCAAGTCCACACAATCTAACATGATAAAATAGTTAAGTAACACTTAGAAAACAAGTTCACATAACTTATACATGCTAGAAAACAATATTGCAACACAAAACTTTGCTCACACAATTTAATTACTTAAAATGCCAAAATGGCAGAAATAAGCAAATCAAAGATCTGTCCACCAAAATTTATAGGATGTTCTAAAAATTAAACCCTTATATGTTTGGATAGCCCTAAACATATACAAGACCATCCAGTTGAGTTTGCATCAAAATTCATTTTTAATAATTTTATAAAAATCACCAAAGTGCTCTCTGGTGTTTTACCAAATTGCATGCCATTTCAAAAATACAATGAATTTGGAAACGAGGTTAAATTCTCCTGTTAGGAAATTTCAAGGGCTTTCCAATGCAATTGGCCTCAGTTCATTCTGAGTTGTGGATTTAAAATGGTTCTCATTTTGGTGTTTCTGGTAGCTGTTACCAAAACATTTTTCATTTCAAAAATATACATCCAAATGTAGATCTACAAATTGGAGGTGGTTTAGATTTTGTTTATCTACCACTGTGAATTTTGGTTTGGTCAAATTCATTTGTTTGGTTAGGTTTTAAGGCCAAAAGCAACCATGCTTGTTTTCTGCAAAAATTAAAATGGAAAAACTAGACAGATGGGCCAGATCTGGAGTTGGGCCGGCCAGATCTAGAGATACCGCGGGTGGATCTACCCCGAGCCGCTGACTCGCGGGCCAGCCGCCACGCGGGCAGCCACGCGGGCGAGCGCTGGGGCCACCGGCCGGTTTGACTGCATCCACGCGGGGTCAAGGGATGACGCGAGCGTGACCTCGCCGTGATGTCACTCGCCGGCGGGAGACAACTCCGGCGAACTCGTACGGGCGCAACCGGCCACCATTTTGCAAATGTAAACTACCTACACGTAGCCTACGACGAGGGGAACCAAGTGAAGCCAACGTCGCTTCCCGGGAACGGCCGGAAGGGCGGCGGCGACGGCGTGCGGCGGCGGCCGGACGGCTACCGCGACGCGGGGTCGAAACCGAGGGAGAGGGAGGGGGGAAAAGATGCGGCGAGCTTCACCTGCTTACCGTGGATGCGCAGAGACGCTCGGCTAGGACGGAGGAAGCGCGACTCGACGGGAATTCGTCGCCGGCGTGCACCGGACCCGAAGGGGAAGGGTGGACGGCGCGGGCTCCTCGCGGCCTTCCGCCTGGATTCCTTCTGCAGGGAGGTCACAATCGACGAGGCGGAGAGGAAGGGCTACTCGGCGGCCGGCGGCAAGCCCTCTATCGGCCGAATCGACGGCGGCCGAAAAAGCTAGGGTTCGGTTTGGGATTCTTTGAGCACAGAGAGAGAGCTCGAGGGGGGGAGAGATAGAGGGGGGGCCTGGGGGAGACAAGGCACATGGGGGGGCCTCTTTATCCTCCTGAATTCCTTCCACTCGAAGCAATGGTGTAGGTCTTCTGTTTGCTACAGCATGGCTAGAGGTAGGAGATGACTCAGATTTCATTTTGGTCCCTGGATATTTACAACTAGGTCTCTGTGCTCTCTGAAAGTGGATGTTTTCCCTAAGCAAACAAGGTTTAAATTTTAAATCCTTTTGCCCAAAATTCTAATTAGTTAAGATACACAACATATGTGAAAATTGGCTCATTGGATAAACTTTATAATTCAAAGTTGTTCAAATTTAAATTCTTACACAAATGGACATTGAATTTATTAACCTACTTAGGAGCTTCCAAAAATGATAATTTTTGGCACACAATCCTTATTTGATGTGTTCCTTATGTGGTAGAAAATTCAAGTCTTTTTGAGTTACTTCATAGAACAAACTTGTTCAAATTTCTAAAAGGTGCTGTCAAGAAAACAAGGGTTTTTGGCAACTTAAATTATTCAAAAACTTGTGCCCTTTTGGTTTTCATCCTTATTTATGTTATAGACCATGTGGTATTTATTTCATGGCATTTGGAAAAAGTTTGTAGAACAAACTTGTTCAAAATCCCAATTGTTGCTGTGGAGAAAATTCATGTTTTCAGGGCTTTAATGGATTCAATTTTTGGTCTCCTCTTGTGTGTGTTCCTTATTTGATATAAGGAAGCAATGGTATGAATTTCAGATCATTTGATGAAAGTTTCCAATAGTAACCTGTTCTAGTTTTCTGTTTCTGGAAGTATTGGAATTTCTATTTAATAAAGCACTTGGCTTTTCTTTAGCAATGCTTTGCCAAAATATTTATGTGACTAGAGATAGCAAGTCAATGCTCTCCAATACCTTTGTTTTTAATCTTGCAAGGTTGGAAAAACATTTGATAATATTTTGGTGAAGCATTTAAGAATGCCTCTTTTTTTGATAATCTTTTAGGGAAATTTTATTAAGTGTTTCCTCTTTCTTAATTTAGGTCTTGGAATAATATTCAACAAGTATGAGATTCATAAGATGTTTTTGGAAACTCTTTGATCAATATTTACTTTAGAAAATATTGCCAAGGTCATTGGAACAATATGTTGAATATTTTTATCATTGGAACAATATGTTGAATATTTTTAGTTTACTGCTTTGCTATCCTTTTTAAGTTTGTTTAGTTGCACTTAAACAAACACAAACAAACACAACCAAGGTTTATTAGTCAAGCAATTAGCAAAACAACTGTGTTAACAGGTATTCCAAAATTGGGATGTGACAACATTAACCCTAGTTTGGGAGAATTCTGAAGCTCTCCCCGGCACCCAGGCGGGAGGGGAAATCATCACCGGAGGGCTCTACATCACCATGCCTGCCTCCAGAGGGATGCATGAGTATTTCATCCTTGGTCTATGGGTCCATATAAGTAGCTAGATGGTTGTCTTCTCCTCCTTTCATGCCATCATATAGATCTTGTGAGCTGCCTAACATGATCACGATCATCTTATTGTAATGTTGCATGTTGTGTTTGCTGGGATCCGATGAATATTGAATGCTATGTCAAGTTTATTATCAATCTATCTTTTATATGTTATTTGTGATCTTGCATGCTCTCCGTTACTAGTATATGCTCTGGCCAAGTTGATGCTTGTAACTCCGAGAGGGAATATTTATGCTCGATAGTGGGTTCATGCCTCCAATTATCTGGGAGAGTGACAATAACTTCTAAGATTATGGATTTGTTGTTTCCACTAGGGATAAAACAATAATGCTTTGTCTACGGATAATTCTATTGTTTACATTACGCACTTTACTTAATGCAATAATCTGTTGCTTGCAACTTAATACCCAAAGTCTGCTTGGATTGCATTCTGAGGGTGGATTATTAGTCCTAGATATTGTTGGATTACGGTGTATGTATCATGTTGTAATTCCCAAATAGATCTCATAGTAATCATCGTCTCTTGCATATACACTACAGTGCATCCTCTATGTTTGTCAATTTCCCAGCTGTAATTTGTTTACCCAGCATGTTATTTATTTGTTTTGCAGAGACACCACTAGTGAACTGTGGACCCCGGTCCATTATTGTAACATCCCTGATTTTTCGAAAGTTCAAAAATCACAAAAATTTAGAACTTTTTTTCTCTATTAAAGCAAGCCACCAAAAACAAATAAAACGCAAACACAAAGGTTACATTAATTGATTTTCCCAATGCTTCTACCCATCATTGCCTATGTTTTCTAAAACCCTAAATAGGTTCACCTAATCAAAGATAATATTTTCCTTAACAAACCATACTTCATAAAAATGTTCTCATTTTAATATTTTTCTTGAAAATAGTTAATGATGTTTAAACACTAGAGATTTATCATCTTATTGATCCTCTCCACCTCCAAAATGTTTCACATGAATAAAAATTATTTAATTTGTTTTATTCAATTTTTAAAACCATAAAGTGTTTATATAAAATTATTTTGTTTATGAAAACAAGTAAAAGACCTTGGAAAACAATATTGCCATCTCAGGCTCCTCTCTGATTTTTAGTAAACCCCAAATCAAGATAACAAATATTTTCTTATTAGAAAATGAAAAAAGTTGCTATTAGGGTTACCCCTATTTTTAAAATGTAAAACTATGGAAAATAAGTTGTAATAACTTTCAAAAATAAGTTTTTGACTGAAGTTTCATTTGACCAATAACTATATTTATAATTTTCTAAATTAAAAATCACATTAAGCAACTTTTAGGGAATATTCAAATTTCAAAATTCAAAAATAAAAATATGTTGTAAAGTTCACAAAAATGGTACCGTTGGAAAGTATTTGAAATTTTAAGGGTTTAGAATTTTGTTTCATGTCATTTGGATAATTAAACCAGAAGTTATGATTTAATTAAATAAAAAAAATAAAAAATAAAAATTTGATGACGTCATCCATGACGTCATCATCTTCTTCCTCATTTGGAAAACAGCATGAGTTTCGGCCGAATTCAATCCCCTCTATTCCGCGCCATTATGGTCATCAATCCCTTCCCTTTGCGGCTCTACTAATGGCCCCCGAGCCCCTCTCCATTCCCCCTCCCTTGCCCCCTCTATCCATGCCCGGATGCCGTAGAATTTTCTCGCCGGAATAGCTCTGCCGCCAACGTCCATTGCCGATTCCGGCAAACCACGTGAGTATCCGCCCGTCTCATTTGATCCCTTAGGAACCCCGTGACCTTGCGCACGTTTTGATGCCCTCGGGTAAACTTTTTGCGTAGTGGGAGAGCCCCGCTGTGCTAGCTAGAGTTGCTCCACCTCGGATCCGCACCACACCATCAACAGGAGCCACCACAGTGGACATTGTCGTCACCATCCGAATTTTCGTGCTCTGCTGAGCCTCGCAGTGGTTTCCGTTGAGCTCCCGGATCCCTAGAACCCCATCTCCGTCGATCACCTGAGCCAAGCGCCGCCGTCTCGACATTTCTGGCAACATTCCAACGAGGTGAGGAACCCTAACCCCTGTTTAGAATTTACACCGTACGATCTAGATCCATCGCGTAGAAACACATCACTTAAATGAAGCGGTACCATCCAGTAGAAATGCGCCATGTCGGCCAGCGCGTTAATTGTTTATCTATCGCTCGGCGCAGCGCGTACACGGCCAGGCCCAGTCCCTGTCCGTTGCCCTGCGTGGCAAATAGAAAATCTGAGCCCAACCCGTCTCTGGAATTATTTTCGAATAAAATTAGAATGACAATTTTGCAGAAAAGCCAGTGGATTATAGAAACATCATAACTTTTGATCCATAAGCCCAAATCTAACAAACTTAGACTTTTGATCCATCACCACAACATGTAGAATATTTTAGCACTGTTCAAATTTAAAATTGACCATTTAAAATTTGTTCAAATTCAAATATGCTTGTTTGATGAATTTTGGCATAATTCAAATTCTACAAATCCAAAAACTGGAAATAAATATATTTGGAAACCTTAGGAGGTGTACTTAAGTGATTCCTTTGAGTATTTTGACATAGATTTAATTATATAAATAATTTCAATATAGGTCCTCTTGAAAAATTGCTCCATTTGGTAACCTTGAACCAGATACATCTTTGCCTAACCATTTTGGACACCCTTGGACCGTGCACATGTAATTTTTAGCCAAACTCCTATCATAGTAGTCCACCTAGTAGTTTATGTCTTAGAGTTTGTTTCTATCCTCTTTATCTTTGTTGTTATAGCTATTTGGAGCCAAGACCAAGTCAATAGTATGTGTCAACCATATAAAACACCAAGTAGTGAAACTTAAACACTAGTACCTTGTTTTCTATCTACTTCTCCACTCCCCCATTCTTGCTTCAAGAATTCACCAAGTCAGCAAAATGGAGATCAAGACTCAAGTATAAGAAGGAAACTTCATTTTCAACTTGGTGGAAACATGAAGAGCTATGAGGAATATCATTGAAGAAATTGGAGGAAGGACTTAGACTCCACAACAACTAGAAGAAACTCAATGAAGTACAAGTGTAGCGAGAAGATCAAGGAGAAGACATGTTCCTCTCTCTTTCTATCCTTTCTATTTCTTTCTTTTGAAATTTACTTAGTGGTAGTTGTGCCCAACCCACCTTGGACCAACCAGTCAGAAGGCCATGAAGAATTTATCAAGACCAAGAGAAGAATCCATCCAAGGAACAAGTCTACAATAGAAGCATGAAGGTGATCTTCAAGATGACAAGCATGTGAAGACTTGGAGCAATCCACACAAGTTGAAGAACAACAAGTGTTTTTGTCCAACCATTGACCCAATGGAAAATACCGATACTTTATCGTGTTATCTCTATTGTTATGAAGTTAGTCAAACCTAGACCTACCTTAACCCAAAATGGAAAGTCTAACTTAGATCACTCAGATGTCTTGAAGAAATGACTAAGTGTTACACATTGTTATGTGCTACTTTAGTTGAAATAGTGAGATCACCTTGGTGAACCCTTGGAACTTCCTTAACAAGTATTGAACCAAGAGAGAATGTACCTTCCAACTCAAATCTTACCTTGTCCTAGCCAACTTGGTTCAACCCCTTTGTTATGTTAATTGCTATGTATGTTTCCTTCACTTGTATGTTTGATTTCTAGGATGCTTGTTTATTTTGTGTTTGTGTTTTCAATGTATAGATTGTACAGAGAGCAACAATCTTTTGTGAAGAGAGTGTGAATTCTTCGCCAACTTCAACAAGGCAAGTAACACACCAACAACTACATATTATTTTTATTATGCATTACTAGAGTTTTGAGTAGTATGCATTGTAGGAATTTTATCTAAGTATTATGCTATGCTAATATCCCAAGTAGTCTGTAGCCATCCTTTTATATCCTATTAGTATAGAAGACATTGAACTTAGTAGAATTGATATGCTCTTCAAATGTTTTATTTAGATGTTAAGGATAAAACTACTAAGTTTAATGAAACACCTGGGTGGAATTTGGACGTGATTGGTTTATGTTGTGTGTTGCCTCAGGCCCTTGTCTAAGGGTTATTCCACTTGAGGTTGTCACTTGTGGATGGCCACACTAGAATAAAGAGATTAATAAGTCCCTCTAAGTTTAGTAGCTTCCCGTGCAGCCTTTACTCATATGAGATCTGTCTTGATCAACTAAGTTGAATGAACTCACCAGTGGTTGACAAGCAGATGTAGGGGGTATAGGTTGGAACGGGTCAAGACTGACGGTGGTGGAATTTCTTCTGAAAGATCTCGTCTCAATCTTCTCCTTTCCTTAATGCACTCAGGGTGTATAGGACGTTTGGGATGATTTGAGTCTAAAGGTGAAAGTGCACAAACTCTGCAGAGTCAACAAACTAAGATCTTAGCCGTGTCCCCGGTTACGGACAATTTGAGCAGCTGGACAAGGAATGATGGAAGAATCTCATCATGCCCACTTCATAATAAAATTTTGATGGGTGAACATGGGTAGGAGTTTTCCCTGATTTGAATCAGTGGTACTCCTTAATTTAGTTCTGGTTCACTGGTTTCTATCAGTGATACCTACTATAGATGAAAATATTTTATGACCAGAGATAGGAGAAAACTAGCTTTATGCAAACTTAGCCAAAACTCCACTCAGCCAAATAAGCATGTACTATTAGTATTGCCATTTATATCCACCATAGTGTTACTTTCCAATACATTAAATTGTATTGACTCCCTTGTGGCTGCATATTCCATCTTGCAGATGATTCTAAAGACGAGTGACGATTTTGTTTAGGATCTCGAGACTATCGCCAACATGTTTTGCCTGTGGCACATGAAGAAGATGGGCACAATGTTGTAATATGTTTTCCACTGTATTTCTTTGTTTTTCTGCTAGTCTTCTAAGACTGTGCAAGTTGTAATACTACTTTGTAAACGCTCGAACATACGATGTAATATAAATTGATGCATTTGCATGATATTTCATTTTGTACCGTGGTGCTAGCATTTGATCCAGGGACTAGCACACTAACACAAATCTCCTTACATTATTTAAATGTGGGAACGCTACAGTTATTTTACGCTGATAACACAACCTACTGCAAGTACTATTCTCTTTTACTACAAGATTATTTTCCTTTCATTCACTGCAATAATACATCATCTTCCACACTATAGGTCTAATCCTTTGTGTTCAGAAAAACTGGTGAGATTGACAACCTCACTGTTTCGTTGGGGAAAAGTAACTTGGTTGTGTTGTGTGCAGATTCCACGTTGATGCTGAGCCTGGTAGTGTGTCATGACAACATCAGCTGTCATCAACCTTAAGAAGTGATTTCTTTCTCCTACTGGTCCGATTAAACCTTGGTTTCTTACTGAGGGAAAACTAGCTGCTATACTCGTCATACCTTCCCGTCGTGGTGGTGAACTGACAGATGCCATAGGATGGCTAAAGTTGGGGCCGATGGACACTGTGGGTATCCGGGGAGGGATCGCACGGCTAGTTGGCGCGCTCAGAAAACACTGCAAACAACAACGATCTACCTAGGTTCGGGGCCCTCGTGAGGAGGTAACACCCCTACTCCTATCTCTCTTTGTGTATATGTGGTAACCTAGTACAAGTGTTCCTCAAGCTCAAGGAGCTACAGGAAGAAGAAGCTCTAGTGTTATCTCTCTCTCAACAAACTAGCAACAATTCTCCTCTCAAGTGTCGAACCTCACGCAGGAAGGGTGTGGCCACCTTATAAACTGGTGGCCACCAACCATACGTATAAGGATTAGGTGACTACACACTATGTCGTAGCGCATGCTCGTGTAATCTCGCCGACAGATGCTGAAAGTCTTCTCCGTCGTGGCCGCTGCCATGTCATGTACCCCTTGTCAGAGACATGACGTGGCCTCGCCCATACCCTGCACTATACCAGCGTATGTATATGCATCATCACGCCTAGTAAGTTGAACCGCACGCGCGTACTCTCCCTGGATCTACGGGATTGCAACTGCTCCGTTGACCTCCCGCCGAGAAGAGTAGAATCGTGTTTACCCGGATTCTCCAAATGCATCTCGGACAACCCGGGCGGACACTCATATCTTCATTATTGCTCTTAGCCTTGCCTACCGAGATAGATCCATCTCGGTACCCCCAACTCGGTACCTATCTGGATATCGTACAAGGGCATCTCGGTACACAGTACCTCAAGCACCATTTCTTACCAATCTTGCCCCTACTCGGGGGTAGCCCCCGACATTAGTCCCCGAAGCTGGTATGGTCTAGCAAACTCGGACGTTGGGCCGTGCCAGCTTAAACCAATATCTTGAGAATGTCTGACCGAGATGCGCCCATCTCGGTCGAGTTCCATTTCGAACTCGGATTCGATCCGCAAACCCCATAATGGATTTTCCTCCAACATCCGAGTTGGTCGTGCTTGTCACACCCCAGTTTTTGGATTCTTGTACTGTGATCAAGAAGACAAAAATTAGGGCCAACAATTTTTTTTCTAACAACATGATTTTTTGAACCAACATGTGTTTATGATCTTAATCATATTTGCAACCCAAGTTTTTTTTCTTGATAAAACCAATAATAAATTTTTCTGAAAACACTTCTATTATTTTTCCTGATGTTTCCCTAATGTTTACTTGAGTGGATTTTTATTCCAAGACTTGGATCATTCTTGTTTGCATCTTAAAACCAACTATTAACTTTGTTGGATCCAAGAAAACAAAATTTCAAAATGATTTATGAAAGTTTTCTTTTAAGTTTTCTATAGAAAACATTTCCTGAAAATATAGCCAAGTACCTGTATTCTACCTTTGTTTTCACTAGGCTATAAAATGTTATTTTATGTTTTCTTTACTTTTAATTGTTCCTTGAGATGTGTACTACAAATACATAAGCTTGGTTTTATTTTTGGATTAATAAAAACTATCTTTTGCTTTTTGTCTTTGTGGTATAAAATTAAGACAGAAAAAGACATTTTTGGAAAACAGAGAAACAACACAAAGTACACCTTTTTCTACATTGTTTTCATGGCCTTAAAATATTTAAAATTTGTTTTAAAAAGATTTTTCGGAAATATTAAAACATGGTTAACACGTTCCCACTTTGAAAACAAATTTTGGAAACCATTTGACCCTTGAAAACAAACCAAACTTTTTGCTCATTTAATCTGTCTTCAACACTTAGAAAATTTCTAAGTCTTAGACTGAATTTTATGAATTTTTGTGAACAGTGTGAGATAGACTTTTGGAAAAATGTTTTCTTAGTGTTTCTTTGCAAATTTTGAAATGTAACCTTGCCAAATGTGTTTACCTCAGTACCAACTCGAACCAGGATGCATTGGTTTGCTTCTAGAAGCCTTGTAGGTGAAGATATCTAGAGAGAGAAAGAGGTGATGTGGCAAGGCATGTAAGCCCATAACTTTGACAACTTGACTTGTCCTTGCCTCTCCCTTGCCTCCAAAAGTCAGGCTTGGACTTGCCTCTTTGTGGTCTTGGCCTTTGGAAACCAGAGCTCGAGGTGGAGTGACTAAATAGCCCCTAGGGCTCACCCATGCCATGGCTTGACATGCCCCCGAGAGCCCTCCCTTGCCATTGCCCTTATCCCCTCGGGTAGAAATTTCCCCTAGCCTCTCTCCTTGCACCACACCACTCTTCACAGTCACACTACACTCCCCAGCTCGAGGTCCAGCCCTGCCTAGACCTGGGAGCGTGCACGAGCTGTGAGCTTGCCGCCGGTGACCACCACGGCCTCGAGGTGGCTCTGCACAGCCCGTACCTCCCACACGTCCCCCACTGCTTTGGATCGGATCCCCACACTCTCCTGACCCTCGCTGACATGCCCCGTGGCCTTTTGCTTGCAGGGAAGCCCCCGCCGTCGACCTCGCCACCGTGGACGCCCGGTCGCGTTCTGCCGCCTGGAGCATCTCCCGTCGCCACCAACTACGCCCCGTGACGCCCCTCGGCTCCAGCATCACTCCCAACCCCGCGCCACTTGTGGGGACCCCAGACTAGCAGTCCGAGACCTCCAGTATGCATACATTCACGATCCCATGATCAGTTAGTCGTGAACAACATACTCGAGTTGGCATTACAGATACAACATCCACTACACGAATACACGGCTTACACAACTGGTCACGTGACCCAGTTGAAAACAACTGCCAAGCAGGGCAGGAAAATACACTAAAGAGCGGAAGTCTACAAAACACACACGTGGTAAACCCAAGTCACGCCTTGACTACCTACAGTCTAGTGACTCGGAGACATTCCTAGCTCGCACAGTCGTCAGCGACACCACCTTCTTCAGGTCCTTCGGGTTTCTGCTCAAAGTCTGGCTAAGACAATAGCCAGGGACGAAACCATTGTGAGTACATTGGAATGTACTCACAAGACACCCCAAATGAAGGCTAAACATGCAAGTATGCATAAATATATGTGGTAGGAAGGCTGTAATTAAGGTTCAACTCGCCATGATGAATTGAAGACACATCATGGTTGCACAAGTTTTAGTTGTTTTTGTTGAAGAAGATACTTCAAAAGATATTGTATTTCTCTTGTAGATATTGCATGTCCACAAGGTTTTGATAAAACATTCTAAATAAAAGAAAGTTGTTCTTTGCAAAACTTCTTGGAAGATCACATCTTCAAGATCATCATTTTTCCCGTACCTCAAAGGTACAATCATTCCCTTTCAACGTACCTCCCAGGTACAAATTCCAAAACACCTTCTAGATTTTTGAAAACATTGACACAATGCTAGCTACATGGCCATACAACTGTCCATATCCGAGGACGCGGCTATTCTGAATAGTTTTACTCTGCAGAGGTGTACACAATCCACAAGATCCAGTACATCCGTCGTGAACAACCTCGGATAGTTCAAGACAGTATGCAAACATCAGATAACTGGTCCTAACTATCCACTATGCGGGTTTGTTCTACCCGGCACCGAGTGAGTCAGCCGTATCGATCCGTTTCCCCTGACAACACACCGCCATGACAGGATAGCCAACTGTTGCAACCGGTGGTGAACTTAATCCCCACACTCTGAATGTCCCATGTTTTTTTCTTTTCTGGCAACAATTCGGTTCGGGGGACTCTAACCCCTATAGCACATTGAGGTAGACACGGACTAACACCGACAAACTTTTAGCTAGACCCCATTTCCATATTCGGGTAATGTGGCAGCACGTCTTGGTTGTCCGGCGAAGACTAGGTTATGTGTCATTTTTGGAAAAAGGCAAGTCGAAAACATTTCCTTCTTCACAAACCTCCCTCGGACAAGGTCCCACCTTTCCTCGGGGTTTTTCCAAGTTTTTGCTTTCCAAAAACATCAATTTAAAATGTCCACTAGGGGACTTAAGTTAATTAAATGATGACACTAAAATATCTAAAGGTCTTGGTAACACCAAGATTATATAGTGGATATAGCATATTAGATACATAAAATAAATAGTGGTATAGCCCACTTGAGGAAATAGTTTTTGAATCAAATATTGTAATACTTCAGAAGTAAAGCATGCATGATAGATAATGATAAGTAAAGCAATAGCAAGCATTTAGAGTGGCTTGCCTTGGCACTAGTCTTCGTCTTGCTCTTGAAATAAACAAGAGTTGCAATAAAAACCTCTCCGGGAAATAATACCGTCTTCGTTATCTAACGTCGTAACCTCAAAAAGGAAATCACCCAATCAGAACCAAAAAAGGCAATCACTTGACGAAAACTAAACATACAGCAAGAATTTCATCAAACAAGTACACTCACAAACAATATTACTAGGGTGCACACCATCAAGCAAAACGTGCACAAACAACACACATGAATAGCACTAGAATAGATGCTATGGATCCTCAACCAAAATGGCATGAGTCCAGTGGGTGTGCCACTCTCATAACATGCTCAATTAAGGTCAAATGACTCTCTGGTCATTCATGAGGATGAGAAAAATAACATGAAAACAATCTAGAAACAACTACACACGCACAGGAAATTAATAACAAGCAATAATACAAGCTCATAGTAACACATGCTTTTCTAAACATGGAGAAATAATAGCCAATAGCTAAGCAACCTAATAAAAGACACAAAACAATACCAAACATATCATGGCATCACTCAATGCATGAAAATAATCATGGAGCAAAAAAACTATTAATACTAGACATGAAAGGGCTATTTAGACAAGCAGACATGCATAACCATAAGAGATCATTAAACATGATTTGTCCTAACATGATGGATCTATAACATCGCATCCAAATAATAGAGAAAACACACCTAGTCATGCTAGTAATATCAAAATAACAACCTAATCAATGCCTCAAAAATTGAGCATGCAAATAACAACATCAAGGAAGAAAATCATCTAAAACTATTATAGCATGACAAATTTATCTAGAGATTACTCAAGCATGTAAGCAAGTATAATAAGCTAGAATAAAAGTAGCTATTTTATGGAAAATAATACTAAATAATTTATGCAAGTCATCATACCCATAAGAAGAATAACAGGATTTATAGTAATATTACTTAGGAAAACAACCCTATGGAAATATACTATAACAACATGCTTTTCACACACATTTTCTTAACATGATAATGACACACTCAAAAACACAAATCAAACATGTATTGATACCCTACACATTCTAGGAATCAATTTTATAAGAAAAACAATATAACACACAATTTAATAAAGGCATAGCAATAAAATGCAAAAAAGAGCTAAACAATAAATATTGCACCAATTCTGTTATGTAACTCCTAAAATCATGAAAATCTAGTATAAGGTGCTACTAGTAACAAGCAAACCAACACAAGTGGATTCACATCAAAATTCATCACCAATAAAATTAAACAGTTCAGAGAAGTGCTCTCTGGCCTAAAATTAACATGCATGTCATTTTCAATCAACAACTCAATTCAACACAAGGTCAACTTCCACATATAGACATTTTCCAGTGCTACTTAGAAAAGTTGAGTTTGCATGTTTTGGATACATAAAACTCAAGTTATTAAAGAAATGATGTTAATGGGTGCTTCTGCCAATTATTTTATTTCTCCTAAAATAAAGCACAAAACCTAGATCTACAAGTTGGAGATGGTTAAGAATTTGTAGATCTATAACTGTGACTTTTAGTTTGGAAAGATTCACTTGTTAACATTTTATTTCGAATTAAAGTAAACAGCCAGAAAACAGATATGTTGGAAAAGGATTAATCAATCTGCAGAAAAACAAAACTGGGCCAGATCTGCGAGGAGGATGGGCCGCGCAAGGCAGGCCGGCCCGCTGGCGAGCGTGCGCGCGGCGAAGCGGTACGCGGCCGTCCGATAGATGACCAACGGCTGAGATTAGATGCACCCAGGTTCAAAGGGGCCCGTCAGATGCAGATCCGATGGCTTTGACGAGGCCGCGCCTGCACTCGCCGGCGACGACCTGAAAACGCGACAGAGTCCGCTCCGTCCGCTGCTGGAAGAGCGAGGGATCGCTGCCGGTGGCTGCAGAGGTCACCGGGAAGCGCATCCAGGCCAAGGAGACTCAAAGGGAGACGGCGAGTCGGAATCCCCCACTCTCGGTTGCATGGGATGGCCGAGAGGGTATCCATGACGAGGTGCGGCGGCCGGCAACCAAGGGCGTCGTCGGGAGCACACCTACAGGAGGTATACCTCAAAATTAGAAAGGGCAAAGGTTGAGAGAGGCCAAGGGAGAGGGAACGAAGCACATGGCGAGGGCAGAGAGGACCTGCAACGGTGGCTCGACGAGGAGGCCGTCCGCGGTGAGGTCGAGCTCGATCCCGACGATTGGGAGGGAAACAGATGGGGCTCCCGACATTGGTGTTCGATTAAAGATGATTTGGGCTCGTGGTGCATGTTGGATAGCAAGGAGGTGGCTCCGGGAGGCCTGGCGTTGGAGCTTGGTGCGCATGTCCGTACGACGGACATGGCGGCTCTTGTGTGGGCTTCTAGGGAGGAGAGGATGTCTAGGAGCTTAGGCACGACGAGGAGGACCTCCGGTGAGATACAAGCATGAAGGAGATCCACCGAGGAGGGCAGGAGTGGGGAGACGCGGTCCGATCCCGCAGGTGTTCGTAAGGTGGTAGAAGAGGAAGGAGAGCGAGTGGAAGGAAATGGGAGGCACGGGTGTGCTCCTTGCGAGCGTGTGGAGCTGAAACAAGAGGCCACGCGCTCGGGCATGTGCCCCAGGTGTCGGAACACGGAGGACGTGTCGAGGACGTCCTGGTCTCCATGGCCAGCGCACGGGTGAGGGGCAAGGAGACAAGGAGAAGGGAGGGGGCTTCGCCAGAGAGTCACATGGGTCAAGAGGAGTGTGCTAGCGCGATATTTTCCTCTGGGTTGCACTGTGGAGGTGGACTGAGAAGAGGAGGGTGATCACTCCCTTGTCTACTTGTGGTTGGCTGTGAGATAGAAAGAGCGAGAGATATCTATGTGTGGATAGACCATTTCTAGGAGATTGAGGGGGAGGTTTTCTGTCTCACAGAACAGGAGAGAGGCAGAGAGAGTCCAATAATTGATCAAGACATGTCTGAACTCAATAGTGTCCTGGAGTAGCAGATATAGTTTTTTATTGTTTGCATCATAATTTTGAGTATAACACATGTGAAACATCATGTCCATTGGATAGAGAATCAAAAATGGAGTGTAGGGGTGGTGGTCTCAAGGTTTTCTGAAAATATTTCTTTCACAAAATTTTGGGAATTCAAAAATGGCACAAACAGTTTTTAAACGTTTTTCCAAAATTTTCAACACAACTACCAAATGTTTTTGTACAAATAAGTCCCACATGACCATATGAATGTTGGGTGATTTCTCCAAGATTTTAGGAAATACTTTTCTTCACAAAATATTTTAAAGTCCATTTCTGGCCTTTTGGAAAATGGAAAATAATAATTATTAAAATGCTTGTAAAAAAAGTATTTTTGAGTTAGGATGAGAGAGTACATAATATAGGTCTCAAAAGTGATTTTTAATAAACAACTCCTTTGAAATTATTTGAGACACCAAGTGGAAAAAGGGTGAAAACAGGAGTTTATTTAATAGGTTAAAAACCATGAGAGATAAAGAATTAAATGGTCTTTGGAAAATAATTGGAACACATGGATATGATGTATAGGGTATGGAGATTACAAGGGTAGGTTGATTGGTCTTGAAAACAATAAGGAGTGATTTTGAGTAACATAGAGAAAGTGCATCAAGATAACAGAAATATGATCAACCTTTAGGGATGCCTTCTAAAGGACTTTGAAAGAAGATAACGAAGTGTTTAAATATCCAAATTAATAACTTGGATTCATGGCATGGATATAGACAATGAGATGTATGATGATGCATTGATGATTAGCTCAAGATTTGTCATAGAAGCATGTCTCCAAAGTTGGAGATTTTTAAGAAAACAGCAGATGATATGGACATGAGATGGAATATGATATTGATGTTTGATCTTGTTATTACTAGGTTTTACTTACATAAAACAACACACCTTCATCAACAAACAGAAATAAATACTCCAAGCACATAAAGGGAAAGATCTCACATAAAGCAGGGAAAAATAACAAGACACACAAGATCACTCAAACACTTGAGTTCTTCAAATTAATTTCCAGGTGTTTCTATCAAGTTTTAATTTTAGGTAGTGATCAAGGCATACCATGAAAAGAGGATTTTGTAAAGACGTTCAGCTTAAAAGTTATTATTTCCAAAAGAATATACTTGAGGTAAAACACAGGGGTAACATAGTCCCCTCTTTATTGTTTTTGCAAACGATGGAAGTGAGAAGGAGTTTTTGAAATACTTGCAAAAACATCTTGGTTGAAAACAGGTTGGAGATGATTAGCTCCAAAATAGTTTTCGTATAGTTTTGGAAATTATCTTTTGTTTTCTCAAAACTTGGCCTTTGGGTTTCTTCTCAAATCAAAACATTTTCAAAAAGGTTTTTGCCGAAAGAGTGTGATGGATGAAGATGATAAGCTTTCTTGTCATGACTTGATCACAAGGGTTGTATTTTAAGAAAGTTATGATCATAGCTTTTAATGTTAGTTGTTAGCAAACT
Organism: Alopecurus myosuroides; assembly: GCA_028641055.1. Lineage (NCBI taxonomy): Eukaryota > Viridiplantae > Streptophyta > Magnoliopsida > Poales > Poaceae > Alopecurus > Alopecurus myosuroides. Next base: position 295,790,120 of record CM054061.1, read on the forward strand.
CGAACAAAAACACAAACAACAAGCAAATAGAAAAGAAACACTGGCATTAGTCAAACATATTAAAAAGTTTTTGCTGGCTCTGGTTTTTGGGTTATTGAAAACAAGTTTTTCCTGTCTTCCAAAAATTGGACTGTTACAGCTCTTCCCCCCTTAAAATGAATCTCGCCCCCGAGATTCGTAAGTGGGTACTTAAGAGTGTAACTACAAACAAGAGTCTCGGGCTTCTTCAATTTTTGTAAAAGACGATCCTTTGACGGGGTGGTCTTCTGAGAACTCGAGGTGTTGATGTTGTCGGAATGTTGCTTATCGAGGAGATGGATATGCACACTTGACACTTCATGTCCGTGTTGTTGATGTTGGTGGAACGACATAAGATATTGAAGGGTCTTGACTTTGCTGCTTCGTAGATCTTCTGTCGTTATCTGGACCTGGTATTCTTTTAGGGGTATTGCAGATAGTTACCCACGGCAACAATCTGGCCTCACAGGGCGTCAGGTCCGTAGACTTGACTCTCTCCGATTACAGCTAGGAAAGCTGTCAGGAAACTCTTATATGCTTCTTTGCTTCTTGAGTGGTTGACCGCGTTGAAGTGCAGATGCTTCCTCCCTTTGATTAGTCTTTGTAGGTTGTCGGGGATTATCTTCATCTTCGTCTTATTTTTGCTTGGTGGCGATGGCAGGTCGTGGAAAAATTCATTGGGTCTTGATGTTCATGGAGCTTTGCAGGCGTCTTCATAGGTGACTTAGTATCACATAGTTGGCTTTCCCTCGCGAAAACTAGCTAGTGCCTTAAGCAAACCTTCGGTTAGATGTTAGTCTAAAATTAGAAAGTTATGTTATTAGTGTTAGACTAGTAATTTTTTGTTAGAGTTGCGAGTCACATCTCACTTTAACTCGGGCTTGAATCTGAATTCGTCATCCTTCTTGATGGCTCTTGATGTAGTTGCACAAAATGGCGCGTGAAGTCCGTTTTTTGTCTTGAAGCAGATTTCAGAGATCCTGGGCTCTCAAGTTGAAGCAGAGAGGGTTCCATACCTCGCACTTCTCATGAGGGGATGGGGGATAATTTTTTTTTAAAAAGGGGTTTTTTGCTATGTCAGACTTTTGAAGAGATATCAAAAGTGCAAGCTATGGCTGAATAGGGCCAAAAAGAATTTTTGCAAACAGACATAAATAAAGCAAGTGGTAAAAGTGTGGTGACTTTGTTTTTCCGAGAAGGCGTGCTTGTGAGACACGAAAGAAAACAATTCAAAAACACACAACAAAGGAACGAGTAAAAAACATTACGCAAGAGTAAAAAAACACACAATTAGCACACATGCAAAGGACAAACAAGGTACCTTTAGTACCAGCAAACATCTATTACCGCTGAAGAACGGGTAGCTCAAGTAAAACAACTGAGCGAAACCTATCGATTCCTATGGGGCTGGGTCGACCAAGGGTTATTGAAGTGTCCATGTCGTTATTCATCTTTGTAGATTTTCATACATGTCAGAGTCTTCGGTATTTGCATAGAAATCACCATGATGTTGGGGTCTTCGGAAGGAAGCTTCTTTATCTTTGGGTTGTTAACTACTAAGGACTTCTCGGGACATCGTCAAGTAGGCGATTTTTAATAGAAAGATAACAGAAGAGAACTTTTTGGTAGATTTTTCAATGAAAACAAAAGTTTTGTAAACTCATTTTTATTTATCTACAAAATATTTTGAGCCATGAAAACAAAGGAAAAAAAGATAGGTTTACTATTTTCTATGTTTTTCTTCAAAACTTCTGTTTTATAAACCAGGAAATGATTTTTTTGAGAATAAGAGAAGACTAGGAACCACGCTTAAGTTTCCTTAGATAAAGACAATTTTAGGCAGTAATATAGTTTTTACCAAAATATTTGTATTTTCTATCTGACGTCCATGCTAAACTAAGGTCTCCTAAAGTCAGGATGGCTCTGATACCAACTCTGTGGGGACCCCAGACTAGCAGTCCGAGACGTACAGTATGCATACATTCACGATCCCATGATCAGTTAGTCGTGAACAACATACTCGAGTTGGCATTACAGATACAACATCCACTACACGAATACACGACTTACACAACTGGTCACATGACCCAATTGAAAACAACTGCCACGCAGGGCAGGAAAACACACTAAAGAGCGGAAGTCTACAAAACACACACGTGGTAAACCCAAGTCACGCCTTGACTACCTACAGGCTACTGACTCGGAGACGTTCCTAGCTCGCACAGTCGTCAGCGACACCATCTTCTTCAGGTCCTTCGGGTTTCTGCTCAAAGTCTGGCTAAGACAATAGCCAGGGACGAAACCATTGTGAGTGCATTAGAATGTACTCGCAAGACACCCCAAATGAAGACTAAACATGCAAGTATGCATAAATATATGTGGTAGGAAGGCTGTAATTAAGGTTCACCTTGCCATGATGAATTGAAGACACATCATGGTTGCACAAGTTTTAGTTGTTTTTGTTGAAGAAGATACTTCAAAGTATATTGTATTTCTCTTGTAGATATTGCATGTCCACAAGGTTTTGATAAAAGATTCTAAATAAAAGAAAGTTTTTCTTTGCAAAACTTCTTGGAAGATCACATCTTCAAGATCATCATTTTTGCAGTACCTCAAAGGTACAATCATTCCCGTTCAACGTACCTCCCAGGTACAAGTTCTAAAACACCTTCCAGCTTTTTGAAAACATGGCCATACAACTGTCCATATCCGAGGATGCGGCTATTCTGAATAGTTTTACTCTGCAGAGGTGTACACAATCCACAAGATCCATTACATCCGCCGTGAACAACCACGGACTATTCAAGACAGTATGCAAACATCAGATAACTGGTCCTAACTATCCACTATGCCCGCGCTAGTTAATGGCTACCTCTTCAACTGGGTTTGTTCTCCCCGGCACCGAGTGAGTCAGCCGTATCGATCCGGTTTCCCCTGACAACACACCGCCATGACAGGAGACCCAACTGTTGCAACCGGTGGCGAACTTAATCCCCACACTCTGAATGTCCAATGTTTTTTCTTTTCTGGCGACAATTCGGTTCGGGGGACTCTAACCCCTATAGCACATTTAGGTAGACACGGACTAACACCGACAAGCTTTTAGCTAGACCCCGTTCCCATATTGGGGTAATGTGGCAGCACGGCTTGGTTGTCCGGCGAAGACTAGGTTATGTGTCATTTTTGGAAAAAGACAAGTCGAAAACATTTCCTTCTTCACAAACCTCCCTCGGACAAGGTCCCACCTTTCCTCGGGGTTTTTCCAAGTTTTTGCTTTCCAAAAACATCAAGTTAAAATGTCCACTATGGGACTTAAGTTAATTAAATGATGACACTAAAATATCGAAAGGGCTTGGTAACACCAAGATTATATAGTGGATATAGCATATTAGATACATAAAATAAATAGTGGTATAGCCCACTTGAGGAAATAGTTTTTGAATCAAATTTTGTAATACTTCAGAAGTAATGCATGCATGATAGATAATGATAAGTAAAACAACAGCAAGAATTTAGAGTGGGTTGCCTTCGCACTGGTCTTGGTCTTGCTCTTGAAACAAACAAGAGTTGCAATAAAAACCTCTCCGGGAAATAATACCGTCTTTGTTATCTAACGTCGTAACCTCAAAAAGGAAATAACCCAATCAGAACCAAACAAAGGAAGGAACTTGACGAAAAGTAAACATACATCAAGCATTTCATCAAACAAGTACACTCACAAACAATATTACTAGGGTGCACACCAACAAGCAAAACGTGCACAGACAACACACATGAATAACACTAGAATAGATGCTATGGATCCTCAACCAAAATGGCATGAGTCCAGTGGGTGTGCCACACTCATAACATGCTCAATTAAGGTCAAAAGACTCTCTGGTCATTCACGAGGATGATGAAAATAACATGAAAACAATCTAGAAACAACTACACATGCACAAGAAATTAATAACTAGCAATAATACAAGCTCATAGTAACACATGCTTTTCTAAAGATGGAGAAATAATATAACCATTAGCTAAGAAAGCTAATTAAAGACACAACAATACCAAACATATCATGGCATCACTCAATGCATGAAAATAATCATGGAGCAAAACAACTATTAATACTAGTCATGAAAAGGGCTATTTAGACAAGCAGACATGCATAACCATAAGAGATCATTAAACATAATTTATCCTAACATGATGGATCTCTAACATATCATCCAAATAACATAGAAAACACACCTAGTCATGCTAGTAATATCAAAATAACAACCTAATCAATGCCTCAAAAATTGAGCATGCAAATAACAATATCAAGGCAGAAAATCATCTAAAACTATTATAGCATGACAAATTTATCTAGAGATTACTCAAGCATCTAAGCAAGTATAATAAGCTAGAATAACAGTAGCTATGCTATGGAAAATAATACTAAATCATTTATGCAAGTCATCATACCCATCAGAAGAATAACAGGATTTATACTAATATTACTTAGGAAAACAACCCGACGGAAATATACTATAACAACATGCTTTTCACACACATTTTCTTAACATGATAATGACACACTCAAAAAAACAAATCAAACATGTATTGATACCCTACACATGCTAGGAATCAATTTTATAACAAAAACAATATAACACACAATTTAATAAAGGCATAGCAATAAAATGCAGAAAAGAGCTAAACACTAAATATTGCACCAATGCTATTATGTAACTCCTAAAATCATGCAAATCTAGTATAAGGTGCTACTAGTCACTAGAAAACCAACACAAGTGGATTCACATCAAAATTCATCACCAATAAAATTAAACAACTCACAGAAGTGCTGTCTGGACTAAAATTAACATGCATGTCATTTTCAATCAACAACTCAAGTCAACACAACGTCAAATTCCACAGATAGAAATTTTCAACGGCTACTCAGAACAGTTGAGTTTGCATGTTTTGGATACATAAAATACAAGTTATTAAAGAAATGATGTTAATGAGTGCTTCTTCCATTTATTTTATTTCTCCTAAAATAAAGCACAAAATCTAAATCTACAAGTTGGAGATGGTTAAGAATTTGTAGATCTATAACTGTGATTTTTATTTTGGAAAGATTCACTTGTTAACATTTTTATTTGGAAATAAAGTAAACAGACAGAAAACAGATATGTTTGAAAAGGATTAATCAACCTGCAGAAAAACAAAACTGGGCTAGATCTGTGAGGAGGATGGGCCGCGCAAGGCAGGCCGGCCCGCTGGCGAGCACGCGCGCGGTGAAGCGGTACGCAGACCTTCCGATAGATGACCAACGGCTGAGATTAGATGCACCCAGGTTCAAAGGGGCCCGTCAGATGCAGATCCGACGGCTTTGACGAGGCCGCGCCTGCACTCGCCGTCGAGGACCAGAAAACGCGGCACAGTCCGTTCCGTCCGCCGTTGGAAGAGCGAGGGATCGCCGCCGGTGGCTGCAGAGGTCACCGGGAAGCGCATCCAGGCCGAGGAGACTCAGAGGGAGACGGCGAGTCGGAATCCCCCACTCTCGCTTGCAGGGGATGGCCGAGAGGGCGTCCGTGATGAGGTGTGGCGGTCGGCGACCAAGGGAGTCATTGGGAGCACACCTGCAGGGGGTATACCTCAAAATTAGAAAGGGAAAAAGTGGAGAGAGGCCAAGGGAGAAGGAACGAAGCACACGGCGAGGACGGAGAGGACCTGCAACGGTGGCTCAGCGAGGAGCCGTCCGCGGTGAGGTTGAGCTCGATCCTGGCGATTGGGAGGGAAACAGATGGGGCTCCCGGCATTGGTGTTCGATTGAAGATGATTTGGGCTCGTGGTGCATGTTGAATAGCAAGGAGGTGGCTCGGGGAGGCCTGGCGTCGGAGCTCGGTGCGCATGTCCGTACGACGGACATGGCGGCTCGTGTGTGGGCTTCTAGGGAGGAGGAGAGGATGGCTAGGGGCTTAGGCACGACGAGGAGGACCTCCGGTGAGATACAAGCATGAAGGAGATCCACCGAGGAGGGCAGGAGTGGAGAGACACAGTCCGATCCCGCAGGTGTTCGTCAGGTGGTAGAAGAGGAAGGAGGGCGAGTGGAAGGCAATGGGAGGCACGGGTGTGCTCCTTGCGACCGTGTGGAGCTGAAACAAGAGGCCACACGCTCGGGCATGATAGTTTTCGTGTAGTTTTGGAAATTATCTCCAAAATAGTTTTCGTATAGTTTTGGAAATTATCTTTTGTTTTCTCAAAACTTGGCCTTTGGGTTTCTTCTCAAATCAAAACATTTTCAAAAAGGTTTTTGCCGAAAGAGTGTGATGGATGAAGATGATAAGCTTTCTTGTCATGACTTGATCACAAGGGTTGTATTTTAAGAAAGTTATTATCATAGCTTTTAATGTTAGTTGTTAGCAAACTCGAACAAAAACACAAACAACAAGCAAATAGAAAAGAAACACTGGCATTGGTCAAACATATTAAAAAGTTTTTGTTGGCCCTGGTTTTTGGGTTATTGAAAACAAGTTTTTCCTGTCTTCCAAAAATTGGAATGTTACAGCTCTTCCCCCCTTGAAATGAATCTCGCCCCCGAGATTCGTAAGTGGGTACTTAAGAGTGTAACTACAAACAAGAGTCTCGGGCTTCTTCAATTTTTGTAAAAGACGATCCTTTGACGGGGTGGTCTTCTGAGAACTCGAGGTGTTGATGTTGTCGGAATGTTGCTTATCGAGGAGATGGATATGCTCACTTGACACTTCATGTCCGTGTTGTTGATGTTGGTGGAACGACATAAGATATTGAAGGGTCTTGACTTTGCTGCTTCGCAGATCTTCTGTCGTTGTCTGGACCTGGTCTTCTTTTACGGGTATTGCAGATAGTTACCCACGACAACAATCTGGCCTCACAGGGCGTCAGGTCCGTAGAATTGACTCTCTCCGATTACTGCTAGGAAAGCTGTCAGGAAACTCTTATATGCTTCTTTGCTTCTTGAGTGGTTGACCGTGTTGAAGTGCATATGCTTCCCCCCTTTTATTAGTCTTTGTAGGTTGTCGGGGATTATCTTCATCTTCGTCTCATTTTTGCTTGGTGGCAGTGGCAGGTCGTGGAAAAATTCGTTGGGTCTTGATCTTCATGGAGCTTTGCAGGCGTCTTCATAGGTGACTTAGTATCACATAGTTAGCTTTCCCTCGCGAAAACTCGCTAGTGCCTTAAGCAAACCTTCGGTTAGATGTTAGTCTAAAATTAGAAAGTTATGTTAGTAGTGTTAGACTAGTAATTTTTTGTTAGAGTTGCGAGTCACATCTCGCTTTAACTCGGGCTTGAATCTGAATTCGTCGTCCTTCTTGATGGCTCTTGATGTAGTTGCACAAAATGGCGCGTGAAGTCCGTTTTTTGTCTTGAAGAAGATTTCAGAGGTCCTGGGCTCTCAAGTTGAAGCAGAGAGGGTTCCATACCTCGCACTTCTCATGAGGGGATGGGGGTAAATTTTTAAAAAAAGGGGTTTTTGCTATGTCAGACTTTTGAGGAGATATCAAAAGTGCAAGCTATGGCTGAATAGGTCCAAAAAGAATTTTTGCAAACATACATAAATAAAGCAAGAGGTAAAAGTGTGGTGACTTTGTTTTGCCGAGAAGGCGTTCTTGTGAGACACACAAGAAAACAATTCAAAAACACACAACAAAGGAACGAGTAAAAAACATTACGAAAGAGTAAAAACACACAATTAGCACACGTGCAAAGGACAAACAAGGTACCTTTAGTACCAGCAAACGTCTATTACGCTGAAGAACGGGTAGCTCAAGTAAAACAACTGAGTGAAACCTATCGAGTCCTATGGGGCTGGGTCGACCAAGGGTTATTGAAGTCTCCATGTTGCTATTCATCTTTGTAGATTTTCATACATGTAGAGTCTTCGGTATTTGCATAGAAATCACCATGATGTTGGGGTCTTCGGAAGGAAGCTTCTTTATCTTCGGGTTGCTAACTACTAAGGTCTTCTCGGGACATCGTCAAGTAGGCGATTTTTAATACAAAGATAACAGAAGAAACCTTTTTGGTAGATTTTTCAATGAAAACAAAAGTTTTGTAAACTCATTTTTATTTATTTACAAAATATTTTGAGCCATGAAAACAAAGGACAAAAGGATAGGTTTACTATTTTCTATGTTTTTCTTCAAAACTTCTATTTTATAAACGAGGCAATGATTTTTTTGAGAATAAGAGAAGACTGGGAACCCCGCTTAAGTTTCCTTAGATAAAGACAATTTTAGGTAGTAATATAGTTTTTACCAAAATATTTGTATTTTCTATCTGACGTCCATGCTAAACTAAGGTCTCCTAAAGTCAGGATGGCTCTGATACCAACTCTGTGGGGACCCCAGACTAGCAGTCCGAGACCTCCAGTATGCATACCTTCATGATACCATGATCAGTTAGTCGTGAACAACATACTCGAGTTGGCATTACAGATACAACATCCACTACACGAATACACGGCTTACACAACTGGTCACGTGACCCAGTTGAAAACAACTGCCACGCAGGGCAGGAAAACACACTAAAGAGCGGAAGTCTACAAAACACACACGTGGTAAACCCAAGTCACGCCTTGACTACCTACAGGCTACTGACTCGGGGACGTTCCTAGCTCGCACAGTCGTCAGCGACACCACCTTCTTCAGGTCCTTCGGGTTTCTGCTCAAAGTCTGGCTAAGACAATAGCCAGGGACGAAACCATTGTGAGTACATTGGAATGTACTCGCAAGACACCCCAAATGAAGGCTAAACATGCAAGTATGCATAAATATATGTGGTAGGAAGGCTGTAATTAAGGTTCAACTCGCCATGATGAATTGAAGACACATCATGGTTGCACAAGTTTTAGTTGTTTTTGTTGAAGAAGATACTTCAAAAGATATTGTATTTCTCTTGTAGATATTGCATGTCCACAAGGTTTTGATAAAACATTCTAAATAAACGAAAGTTTTTCTTTGCAAAACTTCTTGGAAGATCACATCTTCAAGATCATCATTTTTCCAGTACCTCAAAGGTACAATCATTCCCGTTCAACGTACCTCCCAGGTACAAGTTCCAAAACACCTTCCAGCTTTTTGAAAACATTGACACAATTGATGGGGGGATAGTAACCCGGTAGGCCAACCTCAAGGTGTAACCCGGCCCAAGGTGTGCTGCACAGGATTCGGCTAAGGATAAAGAAACTTCTGGAAGGCCCAAAGTTTGTAGGCCTCGTAACCCGGATTGTGGGTTGCGGTAAGGAAAGCTAGGGTTTGTGAGCAGAGTTCGTGTAGGACTCAAGCTGCGCCTTGGAGGGCAAGCCAAGGGGGGGTACGGGTGCTTTATAAACCGGCCCCTAGGTTTAGCTTGAGGGATTCAAGTCATAGTTGTATCACCAATTATCGGGTATCCAGTATAGTTCATATTCGAGATCCGGCGAGTTGCTTTCCGGTTCTTAGATCGCTTTTTGCCATGTCTTCCTTCGAGCTAAACCCTCTCCCAAATACCTGTGTCGACTTGCCCCAAGATCAGTTACCCCAGGTAACATCTGCCGTGATTATCCCACGACAGTTGGCGCCCACCGTGGGGCCTGCGTCCAAAGGTGTTTACATCACGGGAGAAGCTCGGAAGAGCATGAAGAACTTCATCGTCGGCGAGATCTACACCAATGACGAAGGAGAAAAGATAGTGGACGATTCCGGCTGGGAGCTAGAGCCGGGTCATCTCGAATCCGGATCTACTGTGGCGATCGGCCAAATCAGTATCTTCATCGGTATGGTACGTACGCTTGATTTAAGAGGACAATATCACGTGCATGTTACAGGGACTTCTAGCAGGGACAAAGGAGCATTAAATCAAACGGTGAATTCAACTTCTGCGGCCGTTCCGAGATACCTAAGATGGGCGGAGCAAGAGGTAACGTGGAGCAGAGGGGATCACCCGGGAGGAATAGAGCGCCCCGGAATCTTGGCATTGGTGGTCGCTCCGCAGGTCAATGGTTATGAATTGAAAAAAGTCTTGATGGATGGAGGGAGCAGCATCAGCATCCTGTATTGGGAGACCTTCTTGCGCATGAACATCAAAGAATCACAGCTACAGAAAACTTCGACAGTTTTTCATGGAATCGTGCCGGGTCATTCGGCGCGCCCCGAAGGAAAAATCACATTGGAGGTCGCTTTCGGAGAGTCGGTGGATAATTATCGCGTGGAGAGGCTCACGTTTGAAGTGGTCAAGTTGCATAGTCCTTATCATGCGCTGTTCGGAAGGCCGGCTTACGCCAAGTTCATGGCTAGGCCGTGCTATGTGTATTTGCAGCTAAAGATTCCGGGCCCCAAACGGACCATCACCATCCATGGGAGCCGGGACATAGCAGCTGAGTGCGATGAAGGGGATTCAGTGATGGCTGAGCAAGCTTGCAGAAAGGAAGAACTCAAATATTACCGGTCTCAAGTAGATCCGGATGATGGCACAGCATTGAGAAGACCGGACTCCGAGGACGAAAGAGTGAAGTTTAAAGCAGCACAGGACACCAAGAAAGTAGATTTCGTGGAGGGAGATCCCACCAAGCAGTTCACTATAGGGTCTAACTTGAAAAGCGAGCAGGAAAAGGCTCTTGTGGAGTTCATTCGTTCAAATGCGGACGTATTTGCTTGGACGCCCAGCGACATGCCGGGTATCCCCACTGAGTTAGCGGAGCACAGTTTGCATGTGGATCCCAAGGCTAGGCCTGTGAAGCAGGGTTTGAGAAAAATGAATGAGGAAAGAAGGAGAGCCATAGGCGAGGAAATCGCGCGGCTATTAACTGCAGGTTTTATCATGGAGGTATTTCACCCGGACTGGCTAGCAAATCCGGTTCTTGTGATGAAAAAGACAAACGAGTGGAGGATGTGCATCGATTTCACAAGTCTCAATAAGCATTGCCCAAAGGATCCGTTCGCGCTACCAAGGATAGACCAAATCATAGACGCGGTAGCCGGGAGTGACTTGCTGTGTTTCCTGGACGCATATTCGGGATATCACCAGATTAAACTCAAAAGGGAGGATTGGGAGAAAACGTCGTTTATAACCCCTTTTGGGGCCTTCTGCTACAAAACCATGACATTTGGATTGAAGAACGCGGGTGCGACTTATCAGCGGTGTATTCAGAAGTGCTTCGAAGATCAAATTGGGCGCAATGTGCATGCTTATGTGGATGATGTGGTTATTAAGACCCGGAAGGCAGAGACATTTATCGATGATCTAAAGGAGACGTTCAAAAACTTGAGGAGATACCAGATGAAGCTTAACCCAACCAAGTGCGTGTTCGGAGTTCCGGCTGGGAAATTACTCGGCTTTATAGTCTCCGAGAGAGGAATCGAGGCAAACCCGGATAAAATCAAGGCCATCCAGAATCTGAAAAAACCGGAAAATTTGAAGCATGTTCAAAAGCTCACGGGCTGCGTAGCAGCCTTGAGCCGATTCATATCCAGACTTGGAGAAAAGGCAATACCTTTGTACCGGCTCTTGCGGAAATCAGATAAAAGAAGCAGATGAGGCGTTTGAAGCACTAAAGAAGCAGTTATCTGAAGCACCAGTACTAGCGGCGCCGGGTCCTAAAGAGCCTATGTTACTATACGTGGCAGCTGGCCCCCGGGCCGTTAGCGCAGTAGTTGTCGTGGAACGCAAAGTGGATGGGAAAGGTTACCCGGTTCAGAGGCCGGTTTATTACGTCAGCGAGGTATTATCAGAAGCAAAGCAGCGCTATCCACATTGGCAAAAGTTGGTATTCGGGGTCTTTATGGCCAGCCGGAAGTTGAAGCCATATTTCCAAGAACATCCCATAACAGTGGTTAGTTCAATACCAATGTCGGATATTATCAGAAACTCGGATGCGACGGGAAGAATAGCCAAGTGGGCAATAGAGATGGAGGATTATCATATCAGCTACGAGCCCAGGTCAGCAATCAAGTCCCAGGCTTTGGTCGATTTCGTTAACGATTGGACGCACACTGGAATGGCTACCATAGTTCCAAATTCCGAATCATGGACCATGCACTTCGATGGATCAAAGCAATACGAGGGATTAGGAGCCGGAGTGGTGCTGACATCGCCCAAGGGAGACAAATTGAGTTACGTACTGCAGATTCACTTTGACTGTTCAAATAACGTGGCCGAGTATGAGGCCCTATTGCATGGCTTGAAGGTAGCCAAGGAGATGAACATTAGAAGGATACGATGCTTTGGAGATTCGGATCTTGTGGTACAACAGGTATCAGGAACTTGGGATAGAAAGGACGCAACTATGGCAGCGTACCGTAGGGAGGTTGATAGGGTTGCCGGGTGTTTTTCCGGGTATGAGGTGGAGCACATAGACAGAAGAAAAAACGAGGCAGCAGACGCACTCGCCAGACTCGGCTCGCGCAGAGAGCCGGTCCCACCTAATGTTTTCCTGGACGAGTTATGGCGACCATCAGTTAAAACTGAGTCTGAGGAAGAACTGGCAAATCAAGACCCGGATTTGGAACTCGTGGCCACAGTACGTGCCGTTCCCGAGTGGACAGAGCCATACCTGGCCTACCTATCATGGGGCGAGTTACCAGAACAGGAGGTATTAGCAAGACAAGTTCTGAGGCGAGCGAAAGGATACTCTATTATCAGTGGGGAGTTATACAAGAGAAGTGCAGCATGAGTCTTTTTGCGCTGCGTAGCACCAGAGGAAGGCCGACAGATTCTTAAGGAAATCCATGAAGGTGATTGCGGGCATCATGCATCCACAAGATCCCTAGTGGCCAAAGCCTATCGACATGGATTCTTCTAGCTCACGGCTCTAGCAGATGCGGAACGATTAGTAGCAAGGTGCGACGGATGTCAAAGGTACGCTCGCCAAACCCATGTGCCGGCTATGGAATTACGAACCATCCCGTTAACTTGGCCATTTGCTGTATGGGGTATGGACATGGTTGGCCCCTTCCATATGTCACCTTGCAAGAAGACACATCTTTTAGTGGCTATTGATAAGTTTACCAAGTGGGTCGAGGTTATGCCAGTTACTAATTGCGAAGCAGCTACAGCAGTCAAGTTCCTGAAAAGAATTATCTACCGGTTCGGGTACCCTCACAGCATAATTACCGATAATGGAACCAACATGTCCCTTGGAGAGATGGAAAAATTCTGTGGCAACAACGGAATCCGGCTCGATGTAGCGTCAGTGGCTCATCCACAGGCCAATGGACAAGTAGAGAGAGCAAACCAAGAGTTGCTTCGTGGATTAAAGCCGCGATTGCGAGTTCCTTGCGTCAGGGCCGCTGGAGCTTGGGTCGAAGAACTTCCTTCAGTGGTCTGGGGTATCAACAGTACACCCAACAGATCCACTCAGATGACACCCTTCTTCATGGTCTATGGGGCAGAAGCGGTATTACCAAGCGATATTATTCATGATTCACCAAGAGTGGCAGCTTATGTTGAAGTAGAGAACGAAAAGACCCGGCAAGATGCCGTGGATATGTTAGAAGAGCAAAGAGAACAAGCCTTGGAAAGATCCGCCATATATCAGCAAGATTTACGGAGGTACCATAGCCGGCGTGTGAAAACCCGGGTCTTCCAGGAAGGAGACCTGGTTCTGCGCCTGGTTCAGACAAACGAAGGAAAACACAAGCTATCACCACCGTGGGAAGGACCTTTCATCATAAGCCGGAATCTGCATAATGGGTCATATTACTTGATAGACGCAAGGGAAGAATCGGCCATAGCTAATGACACTGCTCATACCACTGCACCTATGCAAGAAAGAGACAGACCATGGAACGTGGCTCAGCTACGCCTGTATTATACTTAGCAAGGACTATGTTGGTGCACGGGAATTAAACGATGTAACAGGCAGCAGGTTTCAGATGTACTCTTTTCCTATCCAGGGTACCCTTGGGGACTGGACGGGTTTTTAATGAGGCGGCCTGCTGACCTAATTTTCTCATATCAAATAAAGAGGTGATTATCAAGAAAAGAGGCAATTATCATTTGTACAGTGTGTATCTCTAGGTCTTGAGGGCTGGTCGCTCATATAAGCACGGCTGCAAACTCAAAAAGACCCGGCCTCGATGCCAATGAGTTATAGGGGCTGGTTACTCGAAAACGAGTACGGCTACAATCTTATATCCGGACAAAGAAGTCCAAATTTCTCGGCTATTCTTACTTAAGCTCGATGTGACTCGCAACAAAGTGGCATGATTTGTTCGCTTACGATTACTGTCAGACATGAAGCCCAATGGGACTTGCCTGACCTTGTTTTCGTATCGATGTAACAACATGATATCCACGCGAAAGCCGGCTTACAGTACAAGATAGTCGAAAGGGTCATCTAAACCACAAGTTATGCAGAGTATAAGGCTGACAGCCGGAAACTCAACGATTATTAAGCATAACTTCAAATCTATAAGAGTCCTGGGATACTTGAGAATCTAGCGGCAGGCAATTCATTCTCTTTTAAAAATCATGTGTTCTGGGCGCGGAAATCCGGACCTGGGGGACTTATGAGTTTTGAAAGAGAAAAAGTGTTGTTCAGTCGTCAAAATTCCAAGGAACCAAACATCATCCGGGTCTTGGGGGCTTGGGGACTTTGTAATAAGTCCGTTCGCCAAACACCCACGAAACCCGGAAGCCGGGTCTCACAAAAGGAAGAATAAAGAATTGCGGGTATCAGGAATAAGACAAGTAGGATATCAAGAACAAGTGGGTGCAAAAGCATATAAATCGAAAGCCCAAAGAGGCACAAAGTGCATCGGGAGTCCAGAATGTATTACAAAGCCTCACTAAAGTATCAAAGGAGCACAGGCGCTCCATTCAAAAAATAAGTTGTTTCAATGACGCTTCGCCGACTGATGCATATGAAATAATAGGCGACACTCAATACTCTAAGCCGCAGGGTCCATCTTGGCTTTGCCCTTGCTGTCGCTTGTGGTAGCAGCGCCACTCGGGTCAGTGGCAATGCCGACTCGCGCAGGTGGAGGGACGACAGGAGTAGAAGTAGCAGGCACAGAGTCGGCTTCGGCCTTCTTCTTGGCAGCCTCTTCCCTTATCTTGGCCGCTTCCTCCTTCCACCGGGCAAGCATGTCGTATGGCTTGGGGCGGTCCGCCTTGATGATCTTGTCGTTAACATCATATGCAGGAAGAATGGTATCAATCTCCAAACCATCGGCAATAACGCTAGCCGGGTGACAGATTTCTTTTTGAATAGCCTTGAAGTCCTTAGGCGAAAACTTGGATCCATCCGGGTTGAACTCCGGAAACCCGCCCATCAGCTTGGCCGGCTCTAGCTTAGGAACATAAGCTTTAGCCAGCGCGAGTCCTCGGGTCACACCAAATCGGCAAGATGAACGCTTCCAGTGCCAAATCCACTCAGGGATAGTGGAGCAGAATTCTAGCAATTTCTTCATGTTGCTTGGCCTGATACCCGGCAGTCGCAGCTCGTCAAGAATCCAACCAATTCCGGCACTAAGCTGCCAGATAGTGTCCTTGATAAGTTTCAACTTGGTAGTGTCATCTCCTTCAGGGGCTACGTCACACGGGCCTATTAAAAAGACAAAGGACAAGTAATAAGTAAAGGGATACGGTTGTCCATCTAGAGCGAATCCGGATCATGAGTGCTAAAATTCAGAGATCATACCAGTTGCAACACGATGGATATCAGCAATCTGCACTGAAAGAGTCGTGAGCCTATCTTCGGCCACGTGAGCTCTTTTCCGGTATTTCCTCATGATCTTTTGGCTCCTGCGAGTCTCAGTTTCAGCTGCTTCGCGAAGGGCCGTTTCCTTTTCGATACGCTTGGTGGCCTTGGCTAGCTTTTTCTCAGATTGCGCAACGAAGTCCTAGGAGAAAAATCGAAGAAGGGTCAGTCGGAAATATCATGCAAAGTTCCAAGCAAATTACTTAGTAATTCACTTCGAACTTGGGGACTATATGAGGAAACAGATGATATTACTCGGGTTTACTTTGTGTTTGGTTATCAAGGCATCTAGGATATTTTCTTCATTGGCCCTCAAGGTGTAGAGGGCATCAAGCATTTGGGCAAACGTCATGTCTTCAGGGCGAAGTCTTGAAGGGCCGGAAGATTGGCCTTCCTCTTGAAGGACCTTTCCGGGTCTTGGGGTTGGAACCCGGACTGTTTGAGTGTCCGGGTTAGGAGAACCCGGCTTGGTCTCCAGGATGATATCTTCGTCCACTTCTTCAGAAGACTTGGGTGATGCGGTTTCCGGTGGAGCTGGGTCCTTAAAGGGGTCTTGATCCTGTCCGTCCTCAGCCTCGTCATCAGCAGCAACATCCATGTTAATATTTGGCTCCTCATCTCCTTGCTTTTCCGCTTCGGGAATATCCGGGTCACTGTTGGTAACTTGGACACTAAAGGGAAAGAGGGATATAGTGGTTAATGGCACGTATTAAAAAGGTTAATAAGTGCAAAAGAATATCGAATAAAGTCACTTACCCGGTGTTCACGGTATAGTCCGGTGGGAGCTCGCTGCTGGAGGCAGATGATGTCGTCAAAGGTACCGGCTGTGGTACCCGGAATTGCCCGGCGAGTGGATGATTAGGAGATGGACAACGTTGAGGAGATTTGGGAGGCTGAGGTGGAAGAGTGCTAACTCGGTGAGCAGGTGAAGTGGAGATACCCGGGTTAAGGGGATCATCCCCCGGGGAACTCCGGGTCACCCTACGTTTGGCCGGGGGGGGATCCTTCAAGAATGGTGAATGCGATAATCGTTCATTAAGTTTATGCATAGTATCAAAGGAGTAGGGCTCAGAAGACATGGAGGAGAAGGGAACCTTTGCAACTACCCCTCTGGCTTTCCTCTTGGTTCCGACCGTAGTTTCCTGGTCGGATTCGGTGGCTTCCGGGTCATCTTCTTCTTCTTCCTCCTCGTCCTCTAACCCTGAAAGTTGAGTATGTGTCAGACGAGGAAAAGATGGATGATAGGAAAGATAGCACAGGTAAAAGGTGAATATAAGATTAGGGAAGATACCCTCGTCGTGTTCAACCGGCTCATCCTCCTCTTCCGGGTCTTGGGAAGGAGGAGAGGTTTCGATCCTCCAGAAGGGATCGTCAGCCTGTGATCAAAGAGATGAAAGCAAGAGTTAGAAACTACAGCAGGTAAAAGTGCCAAAATAAGCTAAAGGAATCAGGTCTCACCACTGGAGCTGGGTGCTCCCGAGTAAATGGGGGTAACCCGGCGACATTTTTTATCACCTCTAGCTTCTCCGTCAGGAAGCTTTTGATGGTCTTGTTGGTGTCACCGACGGCAAAGTTCTTGGTGGAGTATCGGATCGAGTCCGTGATGTGCCCCGAGTATTCACACATTAACTTGGTGCGAATGGAGTTGGGCTGAACCCGGAAATCTACCCAGGTCTTCACCAAATTAAGTCCAAGAAGGCCTTGGGCCGAGAGAGCAGCTAACTTAGTCAGCAAAGGCTGGATTGCCTCCCTGTCAGAGTCAGGGGCAAAATCGCTGAAAGATTCGGAAGGCTCAAGGAGACTCTCCGAGTAACCTGGCAACTTCCTCTCGCCATCCGGGGAAGTGTCATAGCAATAAAAGAAAGATAATTGCCAGTTTTTGACGTGGGAGTTCAGGTTCAGAGTTGGCATGGGTGAGTGCTTGCGGCGTTGGATAGATACTCCACCGCAAGTAAGAAGTGCTCCGTCGCCGCTCTCGCGGCACGGTTTGCAATGGAACAGTTCAAGAAAAAGAGCCAGACTTGGCGGAACGCACAAGTATGACTCGGATAAAACGATGAAGTGGGTAATATTCAACATAGAGTTAGGCCCTATGTCGAATACCCGGAGGCCGTAATGGCTTAAGACTTCCCGGAAGAAAGAGTGACCCGGAGGACGGAATCCCCGGGTCACGTGCTCGGTGAAGCAAATTACCTCATTTCCGGCGGGAGTGGGCCGGGTCTCGTCGCCATGGAGCTGTGCTTAGCTGCTTGTCAAGGCAACCTGAACCGGCCTCCATGAACTCGTGTGTTTTATGTTTTCTTTCAGGGAATAGCAAGCGCTTCAAGGAGGAATCCGTGAAACCCACGCTATTCTGGGGACTACTGATGGGGGGATAGTAAACCGGTAGGCCAACCTCAAGGTGTAACCCGGCCCAAGGTGTGCTGCACAGGATTCGGCTAAGGATAAAGAAACTTCTGGAAGGCCCAAAGTTTGTAGGCCTCGTAACCCGGATTGTGGGTTGCGGTAAGGAAAGCTAGGGTTTGTGAGCAGAGTTCGTGTAGGACTCAAGCTGCGCCTTGGAGGGCAAGCCAAGGGGGGGTACGGGTGCTTTATAAACCGGCCCCTAGGTTTAGCTTGAGGGATTCAAGTCATAGTTGTATCACCAATTATCGGGTATCCAGTATAGTTCATATTCGAGATCCGGCGAGTTGCTTTCCGATTCTTAGATCGCTTTTTGCCATGTCTTCCTTCGAGCTAAACCCTCTCCCAAATACCTGTGTCGACTTGCCCCAAGATCAGTTACCCCAGGTAACATCTGCCATGATTATCCCACGACAACAATGCTAGCTACATGGCCATACAACTGTCCATATCCGAGGACGCGGCTATTCTGAATAGTTTTACTCCGCAGAGGTGTACACAATCCACAAGATCCATTACATCCGCCGTGAACAACCACGGACTGTTCAAGACAGTATGCAAACATCAGATAACTGGTCCTAACTATCCACTATGCAAGCGCTGGTAAATGGCTACCTCTTCAACTGGGTTTGTTCTCCCCGGCACCGAGTGAGTCAGCCGTATCGATACGGTTTCCCCTGACAACACACCGCCATGACAGGAGACCCAACTGTTGCAACCGGTGGCGAACTTAATCCCCACACTCTGAATGTCCCATGTTTTTTTCTTTTCTGGCGACAATTCGGTTCGGGCGACTCTAACCCCTATAGCACATTGAGGTAGACACGGACTAACACCGACAAGCTTTTAGCTAGACCCCGTTCCCATATTGGGGTAATGTGGCAGCACGGCTTGGTTGTCCGGCGAAGACTAGGTTATGTGTCATTTTTGGAAAAAGACAAGTCGAAAACATTTTCTTATTCACAAACCTCCCTCGGACAAGGTCCCACCTTTCCTCGGGGTTTTTCCAAGTTTTTGCTTTCCAAAAACATCAAGTTAAAATGTCCACTAGGGTACTTAAGTTAATTAAATGATGACACTAAAATATCTAAAGGGCTTGGTAACACCAATTATATAGTGGATATAGCATATTAGATACATAAAATAAATAGTGGTATAGCCCACTTGAGGAAATAGTTTTTGAATCAAATTTTGTAATACTTCAGAAGTAAAGCATGCGTGATAGATAATGATAAGTAAAACAAAAACAAGCATTTAGAGTGGCTTGCCTTGGCATTGGTCTTGGTCTTGCTCTTGAAATAAACAAGAGTTGCAATAAAAACCTCTCCGAGAAATAATACCGTCTTCGTTATCTAAGTCGTAACCTCAAAAAGGAAATCACCCAGTCAGAACCAAACAAAGGCAAGAACTTGCCGAAAATTAAACATACATCAAGAATTTCATCAAACAAGTACACTCACAAACAATATTACTAGGGTGCACACCATCAAGCAAAACGTGCACAGACAACACACATGAATAGCACTAGAATAGATGCTATGGATCCTCGACCAAAATGGCATGAGTCCAGTGGGTGTGCCACTCTCATAACATGATCAATTAAGGTCAAATGACTATCTGATCATTCATGAGGATGAGGAAAATAACATGAAAACAATCTAGAAACAACTACACATGCACAGGAAATTAATAACAGGCAATAATACAAGCTCATAGTAACACATGCTTTTCTAAACATGGAGAAATAATATAACCATTAGCTAAGCAACCTAATAAAAGACACAAAACAATACCAAACATATCATGGCATCACTCAATGCATGAAAATAATCATGGAGCAAAACAACTATTAATACTAGACATGAAAAGGGCTATTTAGACAAGCAGACATGCATAACCATAAGAGATCATTAAACATGATTTGTCCTAACATAATGTATCTGTAACATAGCATCCAAATAACAGAGAAAACACACCTAGTCATGCTAGTAATATCAAAATAACAACCTAATCAATGCCTCAAAAATTGAGCATGCAAATAACAACATCAAGGAAGAAAATCATCTAAAACTATTATAGCATGACAAATTTATCTAGAGATTACTCAAGCATGTAAGCAAGTATAATAAGCTTGAATAACAGTAGCTATGCTATGGAAAATAATACTAAATCATTTATGCAAGTCATCATACCCATAAGAAGAATAACAAGATTTATACTAATATTACTTAGGAAACAACCCTATGGAAATATACTATAACAACATGCTTTTCACACACATTTTCTTAACATGATAATGACACACTCAAAAAAACAAATCAAACATGTATTGATACCATACACATGCTAGGAATCAATTTTATAACAAAAACAATATAACACACAATTTAATAAAGGCATAGCAATAAAATGCAGAAAAGAGCTAAACACTAAATATTGCACCAATGCTATTATGTAACTCCTAAAATCATGCAAATCTAGTATAAGGTTCTACTAGTCACTAGCAAACCAACACAAGTGGATTCACATCAAAATTCATCACCAATAAAATTAAACAATTCACAGAAGTGCTCTCTGGACTAAAATTAACATGCATGTCATTTTCAATCAACAACTCAAGTCAACACAAGGTCAACTTCCACAGATATACATTTTCAAGGGATACTTAGAATAGTTGAGTTTGCATGTTTTGGATACATAAAACACAAGCTTTTAAAGAAATGATGTTAATGAGTGCTCCTGCCATTTATTTTATTTCTCCTAAAATAAAGCACAAAACCTAGATCTACAAGTTGGAGATGGTTAAGAATTTGTAGATCTATAGCTTTGATTTTTAGTTTGGAAAGATTCACTTGTTAAATTTTTTATTTCGAATTAAAGTAAACAGCCAGAAAAAAGATATGTTGGAAAAGGATTAATCAACCTGCTGAAAAAAAAACTGGGCCAGACCTGCGAGGAGGATGGGCCGCGCAAGGGAGGCCAGCCCGCTGGCGAGCATGCGCGCGGTGAAGCAGTACGCGGCCTTCCGGTAGATGACCAATGGATGAGATTAGATGCACCCAGGTTCAAAGGGGCCCGTCAGATGCAGATCCGACGGCTTTGATGAGGCCGCGCCTGCACTCGCCGGCGACGACCAGAAAACGCGGAAGAGTCTGTTCCGTCCACCATTGGAGGAGCGAGGGATCGCCGCCGGTGGCTGCAGAGGTCACCGGGAAGCGCATCCAAGCCGAGGAGACTCAGAGGGAGACGACGAGTCGGAATCCCCCACTCTCGCTTGCAGGGGATGGCCGAGAAGGCGTCCGTGACGAGGTGTGGCGGCCGGCGACCAAGGGCGTCATCGGGAGCACACCTGCAGGGGGTATACCTCAAAATTGGAAAGGGCAAAAGTTGAGAGAGGCCAAGGGAGAGGGAACGAAGCACACGACGAGGGCGGAGAGGACCTGCAACGGTGGCTCGGCAAGGAGGCCATCCGCGGTGAGGTCGAGCTCGATCCTGACGATTGGGAGGGAAACAGATGGGGCTCCCGTCATTGGTGTTCGATTGAAGATGATTTGGCCTCGTGGTGCATGTTGGATAGCAAGGAGGTGGCTCTGGGAGGCCTGGCGTCGGAGCTCGGTGCGCATGTCCGTACGGCGGATATGGCGGCTCGTGTGTGGGCTTCTAGGGAGGAGGAGAGGATGTCTAGGGGCTTAGGCACGACGAGTAGGACCTCCGATGAGATACAAGCATGAAGGAGATCCACCGAGGAGGGCAGGAGTGGGGAGACGCGATCTGATCCCGCAGGTGTTTGTCAGGTGGTAGAAGAGGAAGGAGGGCGAGTGGAAGGGAATGGGAGGCACGGGTGTGCTCCTGGCGAGCGTGTGGAGCTGAAACAAGAGGCCACGCGCTCGGGCATGTTCCCTAGGTGTCGGAACGCGGAGGACGTGTGTGGACATCCTGGGCGCCATGGCCAGCGCACGTGTGAGGAGGAAGGAGACAAGTAGAAGGAAGGGGGCTTCGCAAGAGAGTCACTTGGGTCGAGAGGAGTGCTGGCGCGATATTTTCCTCTGGGATGCACTGTGGAGGTGGACTGAGAAGAGGAGGGGTGATCACTCCCTTGTCTACTTGTGGTTGGCTGTGAGAGAGAAAGAGAGAGAGATATCTTTGGGTGGATATACCATGTCTAGGAGAGTGAGGGGGAGATTTTCTATCTCACGTAACAGGAGAGAGGCAGAGAGAGTCCAATAATTGATCAAGACATGTGTGAACTCAATAGTGTCCAGGAATAGCAGATATGGTTTTTGATTGTTTTCATCATAATTTTGGATAGAACACATGTGCAACCTGATGTCCATTGGATAGAGGATCAAAAATGGAGTCTAGGGGTGGTGTTCTCAAGGTTTTCTGAAAATATTTCTTTCACAAAATTTTGGGAATTCAAAAATGGCAGAAACAGTTTTAAATGTTTTCTCCAAAATTTTCAACACAATTTCCAATTGTTTTTGTACAAATAAGTCCCACATGGCCATAGACATGTTGGGTAATTTCTCCAAGAATTTAGGAAATACTTTTCTTCATAAAATATTTTAAAGTCCATTTCTGGCCTTTTGGAAAATGGAAAATAATAATTATTAAAATGCTTGTAAAAAAATATTTTTGAGTTGGGATGAGAGAGTACATAATATAGGTCTCAAAAGTGATTTTTAATTAACAACTCCTTTGAAATTATTTGAGACACCAAGTGGAAAAAGGGTGAAAACAGGAGTTTATTTAATAGGTCAAAAACCATGAGAGATAAAGAATTAAATGGTCTTTGGAAAATAATTGGACCACATGGATATGATGTATAGGGTATGGAGAGTACAAGGGTAGGTTGATTGGGCTTGAAAACAATAAGGAGTGATTTTGAGTAACACAGAGAAAGTGCATCAAAATAACAGAAATATGATCAACCTTTAGGGATGCCTTCTAAAGGACTTTGAAAGAAGGTAACAAAGTGTATCCAAATTAATAACTTGGATTCATGGCATGGATATATAAAATGAGATGTATGATGATGCATTGATTAGTAGCTCAAGATTTGTCATAGAAGCATGTCTCCAAGGTTGGAGATTTTTAAGAAAACAGCAGATGATATGGACATGAGATGGAATATGATATTGATGTTTGATCTTGTTATTACTAGGTTTTATTTACATAAAACAACACACATTCATCAACAAATAGAACTAAATACTCCAAGCACATAAAGGGAAAGATCTCACATAAAGCAGGGAAAAATAACAAGACACACAAGATCACTCAAACAACTGAGTTCTTCAAATTAATTTCCAGGTGTTTCTATCAAGTGTTAATTTTAGGTAGTTATCAAGGCATACCATGAAAAGAGGATTTTGTAAAGAGGTTCAGATTAAAAGTTATTATTTCCAAAAGAATATAACTGAGGTAAAAACAGGGGTACCATAGTCCCCTCTTTATTGTTTTTGCAAAAGATGGAAGTGAGAAGGAGTTTTTGAAATACCTGCAAAAACATCTTGGTTGAAAACAGGTTGGAGATGATTAGCTCCAAAATAGTTTTCATATAGTTTTGGAAATTATCTTTTGTTTTCTCAAAACTTGGCCTTTGGGTTTCTTCTCAAATCAAAAAGGTTTTTCCAAAAGAGTGTGATGGATGAAGATGATAAGCTTTCTTGTCATGACTTGATCACAAGGGTTGTATTTTAAGAAAGTCATGATCATAGCTTTTAATGTTAATTGTTAGCAAACTCAAACAAAAACACAAACAACAAGAAAATAGAAAAGAAACACTGGCATTAGTCAAACATATTAAAAGTTTTTGTTGACCCTGGTTTTTGGGTTATTGAAAACAAGTTTTTCCTGTCTTCCAAAAATTGGACTATTACAGCTCTTCCCCCCTTAAAATGAATCTCGCCCCCGAGATTCGTAAGTGGGTACTTAAGAGTGTAACTACAAACAAGAGTCTTGGGCTTCTTCAATTTTTTGTAAAAGACGATCCTTTGACGGGGTGGTCTTCTGAGAACTCGAGGTGTTGATTTTGTCGGAATGTTGCTTATCGAGGAGATGGATATTGAAGGGTCTGAACTTCATGTCCTTGTTGTTGATGTTGGTGGAACGACATAAGCTATTGAAGGGTCTTGACTTTTCTGCTTCGTAGATCTTCTGTCGTTGTCTGGACCTGGTCTTCTTTTAGGGGTATTGCAGATAGTTACCCACGGCAACAATCTGGCCTCACAGGGGCGTCAGGTCCATAGACTTGACTCTCTCCGATTACTGCTAGGAAAGCTGTCAGGAAACTCTTATATGCTTCTTTGCTTCTTGAGTGGTTGACCGCGTTGAAGTGCAGATGCTTTCCCCCTTTGATTAGTCTTTGTAGGTTGTCGGGGATTATCTTCATCTTCGTCTCATTTTTGCTTGGTGGCGGTGGCAGGTCGTGGAAAAATTTGTTGGGTCTTGATCTCCATGGAGCTTTGCAAGCGTCTTCATATGTGACTTAGTATCACATAGTTAGCTTTCCCTCACAAAAACTAGCTAGTGCCTTAAGCAAACCTTCGGTTAGATGTTAGTCTAAAATTAGAAAGTTATGTTAGTAGTGTTAGACTAGTAAGTTTTTTTGTTAGAGTTGGGAGTCACATCTCGCTTTAACTCGGGCTTGCATCTGAATTCGTCGTCCTTCTTGATGGCTCTTGATGTAGTTGCACAAAATGGCGCGTGAAGTCCGTTTTTGTCTTGAAGAAGATTTCAGAGATCCTGGGCTCTCAAGTTGAAGCAGAGAGGGTTCCATACCTCGCACTTCTCATGAGGGGATGGGGGGTAAAAACTTTTTAAAAAGGGAGTTTTTGCTATGTCAGACTTTTGAAGAGATATCAAAAGTGCAAGCTATGGCTGAATAGGGCCAAAAAGAATTTGTAGCGTTCCCACATTTAAATAATGTAAGGACACATGTTTTATTGTGCTAGTCCCTGGATCAATTGCTAGCACCACAGTACAAAATGAAATATCATGCAAATGCATCAAATTCTATTACATCGCATGATCCAGTCTTTACAAAATAGGATTACAATTAACTTGCATAGTCTTAGAATACTAGCATAAAACAAAGAATTACAGCGGAAAACATAGTACAACATTGAGCCCATGTTCTTCATGTGCCACAGGCAAAACATGTTGGCGATAGTCTCGAGATCCTAAACGAAATCCTAACTCCTCTTCAGAAACATCTGCAATATGGAACATGCAGCCACAAGGGAGTCAATACAATTTAATGTATTGGCAAGTAACACTATGGTGGATATAAATGGCAAGACTAATACTACATGCTCATTTGGCTGAGTGGAGTTTTGGCTAAGTTTGCATAAAGCCAGTTTTCTCCTATCACTTTTGTAAAACAAACTTTTCTTTTCAAAGGGTGGCAACATTGGATTAAGATCCAAGCACCACAAATATTGTTCACTTGGTCAAATTTTACTTATTGAAAATGGTGATGTGATTCTTCCGTCCATCCTTGTCCAGCTGCTCATAGTTGTCCATAACCGGGGACACGGCTAAGATCTTAGTTTGTTGACTCTGCAGAGCTTGTGCACTTTCACCTTCAGACCCAACTCAACCCAAACATCCTATACACCCTGAGTGCATTAATGAAAGGAGAAGAATCGAGACGAGATCTTTCAGAAGCAAGAATCCAACCCAATGGCAAGACCCGTTCCACCTATAATTATGCTACATCTGCTTGTCAAGCCCAGGCTGAACCCTCACAACTTAGTTGATCAAGACAGAGCCCATATGACTAAAGGCTGCACTGGAAGCAATCTAAACTTGGGGAACATCATAATCACTTTGTTCCTGGGTGGCATTCCTCAAGTGAACAACCCCTCGGGGAGACACTCAACTCTCATCAGCCAAACAACCAAATCCACCCAGGTGGTTCATTGAAGTTGTTACTTAGAATTTTTCCACAACATCAAGTAAAAATCATTTGTCACATTGCATAGCATCTATCAAGTTCTAAGGCTATAAATAACAAGGATAAAAGAGATGGCTACACATTACTAGGATAATAGCATAGCATAATATAACTTAGTAAAATTTCCTATCAATGCATACTACTCAAAAATCAACTAATGAATATAGAAAATAATGTGTAGTTGATGATGTATTACTTGCCTTGTTGAAGTTTGTGAAGCTATCACACTCTCTTCACAAATGATCGTTGCTCTCCGTACAATCTACTCATTGAAAACACAATAACAAAATAAAGAAATCATGCTATCAAGGAAACATAGAAGTGAAGAGATCATACAAAGCAATAACATAGCCAAAGGAGTTTAACCTAGTGGGCTAGGACAAGGTCTAGGTTTGAGTTGAAATATTTCATTCTCTAATGGTCTCATTCTTGTTAAGGAAATTCCAATGGTTTACTTGGGAAGGACTAGGTTGAGCTTGATGTGATCTAACTTTATTATAACCATACTTGTCGAGGAAGTTCCAAGAGTTCACTAAGAATAAACATATTACTTCTTCAACTAAAGTAATACATGCAAACACTTGGTCATATTCACCTTCAAAAATATTTGAGTGACTATGTTAGTATTTTCCATTGTGGTTAGGGTAGGTCTACTAACTTCATCATCAAAGGGAAAATATTACTCAGTCTTGGTTTTCCATTTGGGTCAATGGTTGGACCAAAAGTAACTTGTTATTCTTCAACTTGTATGGATTGCTTCTAGACCTCATGTGATTGCCTTCTTGAAGATCATCATCATGCCATCTAAGTTGTTTCCTTCCTTGGTGTGGTGCTTCTCTTGGTCTTGATAGTCTTCATGGTTTTCGCACTAGTTGTTTTCCCAGTGGTGTGGTCACAACTAAGTGTTTTATTTAACAAATGTGAAAATATCACTAAGTCAAAATAGAGGGGAAATGAGACAAGAGGATAGAATGGGAGAGGTGAGTCTTCTTCTTCATTTCTTCATGTACTTGCACTTGATGGAGTATGCTTCAGATTGTTGTGGATCCTAAGTCATTTCTTCAATGATCTTCCTTGTTTCTCTTCATTTTGCAATCAAGTTGAAAGGAGAAGAATAAAAAAGGGAAGGAAAAAGACTTAGAGAGAAAGGGGGGTTAGTCTTCTAAGTTCTTCCACTTCTTGGAGATGCTTCTGAAGTTTGTTTTATTTTCTAAGTCCTTCATTGGTCTTCTATCTTCATGTTGAAAAATCTCTAGATGGTTAAGTTCTCCATTGCACTTCATGGTTCTCACAAATCCCAACTTGGTGAAATCTTGCATGGGGAGACAAAAGTTGATGGAAACATTTGTACTAGTGTTTTTAGGTTCATTTGTTGGCTAAGTATAAGTTGAAACTTCACTAAGGACTTAGCCTTGGTTTCATATAGCCATACACACATAGAACCACTTAAGCAAAAATATTTCCTAAGTCATTTTTATATGGTGTGAAACATGTGTGTGATAACTTGGCCTAAAATACATGGGTATAGCTCATATTTGTCCAAAATTCTATGGCACTGGTTTCTATGGATTAAGGTTGCCATATGGAGCAATATTGCTTAAGAAAACGTATTAAAATTATTTATAGAATTTAAACTAAGTCAAATTTGCTCAAATGGCCATATAATTCAAAAATCAATTTTAATTTGTTCAATTATTATTTTGGGACATAGGATATGAAAGTACACATCCTAAGGTTTCCAAATATATTTTATTTACAATATTTGGATTTGTAGAATTTGAATTATGCCAAAATTCATCAAACAAACATATTTGAATTTAAACACATTTAAGTTTGTCAAATTTGAATTTGGAAAGTTCCCAAAGTTTGTAAATGTCAAGGGCTTTTCGTAAAGTCCAAGATTGCTAAATTTGGGTTTCTAGATAAAAAGTTATGATGGTTCAAAGTTCTAGGGACTAATCTGCTAAATTTACATTTTAATTTTATTCGGAATTAATTCCAGAGACGGGCTGGGCTCAGATTTGGCTATCTACCGCGCGGTGCGGCAGACAGGGCGTGGGCCTAGGCTGGCTGTGCGTTGCACCGAGCGACGAATAGGGTTTTAACGCGCAAGCTGAGTTGGCGCTTCCCTATTGGCTGATACCTTTTCGGTTAAGTGAACTAATATGAGCCGAACAAAAAAGATCTAACGGCCAGGGATGATTAGGTTTCTCACCTCACCGGAGGGATGGCCGGAAATGGCAACGCGGTGGCCGTCGTTGCACAAGGTTGACGGAAACGGAGATCCGGTGGTTCCCTCGGCTCGGGAGGGGCACGACGATGTTCGCCACGGCACGACGAAGAAGATTACGGCGATGGCGCGCTTCCTCGCTTCCGGGAGTGGCGGTGCCGTTTGGACGGAGGGGTTCCGCACCGGTGAGCTCTCTGAAACGCACGCCGATGGCGATTCTGCGCGAAACAAATCGGAAAAAAAATCAGGAGCGCGCTCATGGGCAAGTCAAGCACGATGGGGGTGGTTTCGACCTCGGGGATTTGCTCTCCTTGTTGGAATCAAGCTCGCGCGGCCGCGGCAACTGCGGTCTCCGGCGACAAAATCCATCGGCCTCGAGGGTTGGAATGAGGAGGCGAGGGAGGGGAAATGATGCAGAGGGGGAGAGCTTTAAGAGGGGATGCTCGGGGAAATCAAACGGGCACGAAAACGGCTGAATTGAAGGAGATTGAATTCTCCTGTTGAAACGGCAGAGAGGTTGATGACGAGGTGACGTCATCATGATGTCATCAATCTCTTTTTTTTCTTTTTAATTTCTGTTTAATCATTTCTTTAATAACTTCTGTATAAAAACTCCAATTGGCACGAAACCAATTTGTAAATTCTTAAAATTTAATTTCCTTTCCAGAAAAACCATTTTCACAAACTTTTGAACATATTACATTTTTGAATTATGAAATTTGAATAATTCATTTAAAAGTGACTTAATAGCATTTTTAATACAAAAATCAAATTTAATTTTGGGAAAGGTTTTATAAAAATACAGAGACATTATATAAGTCAAATATCATTTTTGAAAATCATTTACACCTATTTTTCTATTTTATATTTTGAAATAGAAATGATTTCACTAATAGCATATTAATGCCATTTTAAAAATATCAATTATATAAATGAAAATTATTGGTTGAATAAAATATCGGAGACATCAATGTGATCAAATGACATTTTCCAAAATCATTTTGAATGGTTTTCATATTTTATGATTTTAAAATATGAAGAAACAATGATAGTCACTTAATAGAAAACATTAATTTTTATATAATTAAAACAAATTTTAGAAATATTTTCTATGGTTCAAGTATTGTTTTCTAAGACCCTTTTAGGAACTTTCATATTGTATATATTCAACATATTAGTGAAACTACAATTAGTATCCTTTTGTTATATTTCAAACATAGAGAATTATTTAATAAATTTGGAAATGGGGATTAGTAAAAGCAGAAAGGTTTTCCCCAAATGAAAACATTTTTTTCTCAAAGTATCTTACTTGTTTTCATAAACAATTTATTTCTATAGCACTATATTATTTTGTTGATTGACATAACACTTGGAAAACAAGGATCCAACTTATATCTATTTGGGGGTTATCAATAATAGTGAAACCCTTTTTAGAGACAAGAAGAAAATATTAGAGATAACAATTCTCTAGTTTTTATATATAAAAAATATTTTCAAGATCATAATTGGGTTGAAAACATGTTTGGTGTAAGGGTTTGCTTAAGAAGAAATATTTTCTTTATGTAGAAATATTTATTTTGAAATGACTTTAGGGTTTATGGAATAGAGGTATATTGGATTTTCATTTCCAAAACATTAGAACATCTATTGTTTTCTTTTGTTTCTTGCATCTCATTTGTTTTTTTTTGTGACTTGCATAACATGAAAACAAAAAGTTTCAAATTTTTGTGATTTTTGCATTTTCCAAAAATCAGGGATGTTACAGACTACCACCCTTAAAAGAAATCTCGTCCCGAGATTTGGGAAGGCTAGAAAGAAGATTAGGTTTGGGTAACTGGGTTCCAAAACAACTGGGTGGGATACCACCCTTAAAAGAAACATTTGTGGTTAGTCTATTTTCATTAGATTGGAGTGTAGATTGATTTGAGATTGGCTTGAGTAGAACTTTCCTTCGCGGTAGAGCTGCAGATCAACATAGGTATGTTGAACTACCTTTGACACTGAGGGGTCACTCTTTAGGTCAATCAAAAGTCCTTGGGTCACTCTCAACTTGGTATTTTGATGTCCTTGGAATCTTCCATCTTGTTGAAAACACCATTTGTTGTCGTCATCCTTGAAGGAAAACACCATGCTATTTTAACGAAACTCTCATGGTAGGCAAAATCTTCCATTGCTTGATAGCTCCAAGGTTGGCTTGATCCTCACCGAAAATTGTACGTTTTGAGTAACACTAACATAGGGTCATTATTGTATTCTACCATTCTATGGTTCAGGTTTAACATCGTCGTCTCTCTAATAGGTATGTCACTCAGATTTAACATTCCTCGTAGCAAAAGTAAATAATGTGAGTAGTCACCACGGGGGCCAATCCATGTTGCACTCAATCATTACCTTGTACTTGGATTGGTGAATCTTGTTTAATAACACTAGGTCACCTCAGTTTTCTAACAGAAAGTTTCCATTCTGTAAGACAAACTTGAGCCAAACTATCATTTCTCAACTAGTGGGTTGCGTAAAACTCTTATGTAACACAAGCTGGATAGTTGTGTTTCTTCATTATTTCTTCTCTTGGTGTAATTGGATATGAAATCTTCATATCTCATGCAACTTTGAGTCAAGTTGTCTATCTTCACTTGTTGATTGGCTTGATGCTCCTTATGATGTAGTTGGCATTGATCATGGATGTGATTGTTCCTTCATACAAAAGAACAAAATCCTAAGATTTTGGCAATCCTAAATTGGATGGTTTGTGTCTCAAAAGGGTGGTCTTGGGTATGAAGTCAGTTGGTGCACTCCAGTTGGAAACTCACTATGGGTGGTAAATGGGTATAGGGTTGGGTTTGGTTTAGCATGCATGAATGGAGATTAGAAAGATCTAAGGATCCTACTCGAACACAGCAGATCAAGGAAACTCATCTTGCAATCAACACATAACAAACACATAGCAATACATTCATCACACCAAACAACATGGTTTTTAGAAAACACTAATACTGTCATACCACACTCATTGATATGATCAATACACTAACACGTTAACGTTGTTCTAACAAAGGAACTAGATTGGTGGTCTCATCTATATCTTCTTGAGTTTTTCTTCAATTTCTTCTCTCGATGTCTTGAGGTGTTCTTGATTGTTGGGAAGTATTGGTGTATCTCCAAGTTTTCTTCAACTGTCTTGAGTGTAGGTCTTCATGTGGTGAAAATACTTCTTGCACTTCATGGTACGATCATCAACATTCATGTCTTGATGGTATTGAGGAAGGAGGTCATCTAGAAAATTTTCAAGGTGAATAATAGATGAGAGGATATGAGAAAGATTAAGAGGATTGTTTTGTTTCTAGAAAGTTTGAACATAGAAAGTTTTCAATCCTAGGGTGATCAAGGGGTTTCTAAAAACTTGTTGCAAATTGGATATTCACTATAGTGAGAGATACTGGCACCCGCTAGCCAATCAGGGAACGGTCTCGTGTCTGTGGACACGTAAAGTTGTCCGGGCCGCTTCATCTCACTATGCCGCTAGGATCCAAAATACTCTAAGGAGGTAATAACATGATCAAAAATGGCTTCCAAACCTAAGGGTCTCGAATCCTACAGGCAACACAATGCTCTGGTACCATTTTGTAGCGTTCCCACATTTAAATAATGTAAGGACACATGTGTTATTGTGCTAGTCCCTGGATCAATTGCTAGCACCACAGTACAAAATGAAATATCATGCAAATGCATCAAATTCTATTACATCGCATGATCCAGTCTTTACAAAATAGGATTACAACTTGCATAGTCTTAGAAGACTAGCAGAAAACAAAGAATTACAGCAGAAAACATAGTACAACATTGATCCCATCTTCTTCATGTGCCACAGGCAAAACATGTTGGCGATAGTCTCGAGATCCTAAACGAAATCCTCACTCCTCTTCAGAAACATCTGCAATATGGAATATGCAGCCACAAGGGAGTCAATACAATTTAATGTATTGGCAAGTAACACTATGGTGGATATAAATGGCAAGACTAATACTACATGCTCATTTGGCTGAGTGGAGTTTTGGCTAAGTTTGCATAAAGCCAGTTTTCTCCTATCACTTTTGTAAAACAAACTTTTCTTTTCAAAGGGTGGCAACATTGGATTAAGATCCAAGCACCACAAATACTGTTCACTTGGTCAAATTTTACTTATTGAAAATGGTGATGTGATTCTTCCATCCATCCTTGTCCAGCTGCTCATAGTTGTCCATAACCCGGGACACGGCTAAGATCTTACTTTGTTGACTCTGCAGAGCTTGTGCACTTTCACCTTCAGACCCAACTCAACCCAAACATCCTATACACCCTGAGTGCATTAAGGAAAGGAGAACAATTGAGACGAGATCTTTCAGAAGCAAGAATCCAACCCAATGGCAAGACCCGTTCCACCTATAATTATGCTACATCTGCTTGTCAAGCCCAGGCTGAACCCTCATAACTTAGTTGATCAAGACAGAGCCCATATGACTAAAGGCTGCACTGGAAGCAATCTAAACTTGGGGAACATCATAATCACTTTGTTCCTGGGTGGCATTCCTCAAGTCAACAACCCCTCGGGGAGACACTCAACTCTCATCAGCCAAACAACCAAATCCACACAGGTGGTTCTTTGAAGTTGTTACTTAGAATTTTTCCACAACATCAAGTAAAAATCATTTGTCACATTGCATAGCATCTATCAAGTTCTAAGGCTATAAATAACAAGGATAAAAGAGATGGCTACACACTACTAGGATAATAGCATAGCATAATATAACTTAGTAAAATTTCCTATCAATGCATACTACTCAAAAATCAACTAATGCATATAGAAAATAATGGGTACTTTATGATGTGTTACTTGCCTTGTTGAAGTTGGTGAAGCTATCACACTCTCTTCACAAATGATCGTTGCTCTCCGTACAATCTACTCATTGAAAACACAATAACAAAATAAACAAACATGCTATCAAGCAAACATACAAGTGAAGAGATCATACAAAGCAATAACATAGCCAAAGGAGTTTAACCTAGTGGGCTAGGACAAGGTCTAGGTTTGAGTTGAAATATTTCATTCTCTAATGGTCTCATTCTTGTTAAGGAAATTCTAATGGTTTTCTTGGGAAGGACTAGGTTGAGCTTGATGTGATCTAACTTTATTATAACCATACTTGTCGAGTAAGTTCCAAGAGTTCACTAAGAATAAACATATTACTTCTTCAACTAAAGTAATACATGTAAACACTTGGTCATATTCACCTTCTAAAATATTTGAGTGACTATGTTAGTATTTTCCATTGTGGTTAGGGTAGGTCTACTAACTTCATCATCAAAGGGAAAATATTACTCAGTCTTGGTTTTCCATTTGGGTCAATGGTTGGACCAAAAGTAACTTGTTATTCTTCAACTTGTATGGATTGCTTCTAGACCTCATGTGATTGCCTTCTTGAAGATCATCATCATGCCATCTAAGTTGTTTCCTTCCTTGGTGTGGTGCTTCTCTTGGTCTTGATAGTCTTCATGGTTTTCTCAATAGTTGTTTTCCAAGTGGTGTGGTCACAACTAAGTGTTTTATTTAACAAATGTGAAAATATCACTAAGTCAAAATAGAGGGGAAATGAGACAAGAGGACAGAATGGGAGAGGTGAGTCTTCTTCTTCATTTCTTCATGTACTTGCACTTGATGGAGTATGCTTCAGATTGTTGTGGATCCTAAGTCATTTCTTCAATGATCTTCCTTGTTTCTCTTCATTTTGCCGTCAAGTTGAAAGGAGAAGAATAGAAAAGGGAAGGAAAAAGAATTAGAGAGAAAGGGGGGTTAGTCTTCTAAGTGCTTCCACTTCTTGGAGATGCTTCTGAAGTTTGTTTTATTTTCTAAGTCCTTCATTGGTCTTCTATCTGCATGTTGAAAAATCTCTAGATGGTTAAGTTCTCCATTGCACTTCATGGTTCTCACAAATCCCAACTTGGTGAAATCTTGCATGGGGAGACAAAAGTTGATGGAAACATTTGTACTAGTGTTTTTAGGTTCATTTGTTGGCTAAGTATAAGTTGAAACTTCACGAAGGACTTAGCCTTGGTTTCATATAGCCATACACACATAGAACCACTTAAGCAAAAATATTTCCTAAGTCATTTTTTTATATGGTGTGAAACATGTGTGTGATAAATTGGCCTAAAATACATGGGTATAGCTCATATTTGTCCAAAATTCTATGGCACTGGTTTCTATGGATTAAGGTTGCCATATGGAGCAATATTGCTTAAGAAAACATATTAAAATTATTCATAGAATTTAAAGTAAGTCAAATTTGCTCAAATGGCCATATAATTCTAAAATCAATTTTAATTTGTTCAATTATTATTTTGGGACAGAGGATATGAAAGTACACATCCTAAGGTTTCCAAATATATTTTATTTACAATATCTGGATTTGTAGAATTTGAATTATGCCAAAATTCATCAAACAAGAATATTTGAATTTGAACACATTTAATTTTGTCAAATTTGAATTTGGAAAGTTCCAAAAGTTTGTAAATGTCAAGGGCTTTTCAAAAAGTCCAAGATTGATAAATTTGGATTTCTAGATAAAAAGTTATGATGGTTCAAAGTTATAGGGACTAATCTGCTAAATTTACATTTTAATTTTATTCGGAAGTAATTCCAGAGACGGGCTGGGCTCAGATTTGGCTATCTACCGCGCGGTGCGGCAGACAGGGTGTGGGCCTGGGCTGGCTGTGCGTTGCACCGAGCGACGAATAGGGTTTTAACGCGCAAGCTGAGTTGGCGCTTCCCTATTGGCTGATACCTTTTCGGTTAAGTGAACTAATATGAGCCGAACAAAAAAGATCTAACGGCCAGGGATGATTAGGTTTCTCACCTCACCGGAGGGATGGCCGGAAATGGCAACGCGGTGGCCGTCGTTGCACAAGGTTGACGGAAACGGAGAACCGGTGGTTCCCTCGGCTCGGGAGGGGCACGACGATGTTCACCACGGCACGGCGAAGAAGATTACGGCGATGGAGCGCTTCCTCGCTTCCGGGAGTGGTGGCGCCGTTTGGACGGAGGGGTTCCGCACCGGTGAGCCCTCGGAAATGCACGGCGATGGCGATTCTGCGCGAAACAAATCAGAAAAAAAATCAGGAGCGCGCTCATGGGCAAGTCAAGCACGATGGGGGTGGTTTCGACCTCGGGTATTTGCTCTCCTTGTCGGAATCACTCGCGCGGCCGCTGCAACTGCGGTCTCCGGCGACAAAATCCATCGGCCTCGAGGCTTGGAATGAGGAGGCGAGGGAGGGGAAATAATGCAGAGGGGGAGAGCTTTAAGAGGGGATGCTCGGGGAAATCAAACGGGCACGAAAACGGCTGAATTGAAGGAGATTGAATTCTCCTGTTGAAACGGCAGAGAGGTTGATGACGAGGTGACGTCATCATGATATCATCAATCTTTTTTTTTCTTTTTAATTTCTGTTTAATCATTTCTTTAATAACTTCTGTATAAAAACTCCAATTGGCACGAAACCAATTTCTAAATTCTTAAAATTTAATTTCCTTTCCAGAAAAACCATTTTCACAAACTTTTGAACATATTACATTTTTGAATTATGAAATTTGAATAATTCATTTAAAAGTGACTTAATAGCATTTTTAATACAAAAATCAAATTTAATTTTGAGAAAGGGTTTTATAAAAATACAGACATTATATAAGTCAAATATCATTTTTGAAAATCATTTACACCTGTTTTGCTATTTTATAATTTGAAAGAGAAATGATTTCAGTAATAGCATATTAATGCCATTTTAAAAATATCAATTATATAAATGAAAATTATTGGTTGAATAAAATATCGGAGACATCAATGTGATCAAATGACATTTTCCAAAATCATTTTTAATGGTTTTCATATTTTATGATTTTAAAATATGAAGAAACAATGATAGTCACTTAATAGAAAACATTAATTTTTATATGATTAAAACAATTTTTAGAAATATTTTCTATGGTTCAAGTATTGTTTTCTAAGACCCTTTTAGGAACTTTCATATTGTATATATTCAACATATTAGTGAAACTACAATTAGTATCCTTTTGTTATATTTCAAACATAGAGAATTATTTAATAAATTTGGAAATGGGGATTAGTAAAAGCAGAAAGGTTTTCCCCAAATGAAAACATTTTTTTCTCAAAGTATCTTACTTGTTTTCATAAACAATTTATTTCTATAGCACTATATTATTTTGTTGATTGACATAACACTTGGAAAACAAGGATCCAACTTATATCTATTTGGGGGTTATCAATAATAGTGAAACCCTTTTTAGAGACAAGAAGAAAATATTAGAGATAACAATTCTCTAGTTTTTATATATCAAAAATATTTTCAAGATCATAATTGGGTTGAAAACATGTTTGGTGTAAGGGTTTGCTTAAGAAGAAATATTTTCTTTATGTAGAAATATTTATTTTGAAATGACTTTAGGGTTTATGGAATAGAGGTATATTGGATTTTCATTTCCAAAACATTAGAACATGTATTGTTTTCTTTTGTTTCTTGCATCTCATTTGTTTTTTTTTGTGACTTGCATAACATGAAAACAAAAAGTTTCAAATTTTTGTGATTTTTGCATTTTCCAAAAATCAGGGATGTTACAGAATTTATGCAAACAGACATAAATAAAGCAAGAGGTAAAAGTGTGGTGACTTTGTTTTGCCGAGAAGGCGTGCTTGTGAGACACACAAGAAAACAATTAAAAAACACACAACAAAGGAACGAGTAAAAAACATTACGCAAGAGTAAAAACACACACACGTGCAAAGGACAAACAAGGTACCTTTAGTACCAGCAAACGTCTATTACCGCTGAAGAACGGGTAGCTCAAGTAAAACAACTGAGCGAAACCTATCGATTCCTATGGGGCTGGGTCGACCAAGGGTTATTTAAGTCTCCATGTCGTTATTCATCTTTGTAGATTTTCATACATGTCAGAGTCTTCGGTATTTGCATAGAAATCACCATGATGTTGGGGTCTTCGGAAGGAAGCTTCTTTATCTTCGGGTTGCTAACTACTAAGGTCTTCTCGGGACATCCTCAAGTAGGCGATTTTTAATACAAAGATAACAGAAGAAAACTTTTTGGTATATTTTTCAAATGAAAACAAAAGTTTTGTAAACTCATTTTTATTTATTTACAAAATATTTTGAGCCATGAAAACAAAGGACAAAAATATAGGTTTACTATTTTCTATGTTTTTCTTCAAAACTTCTGTTTTATAAACGAGGCAATGATTTTTTTGAGAATAAGAGAAGACTGGGAACCCCGCTTAAGTTTCCTTAGATAAAGACAATTTTAGGTAGTAATATAGTTTTTACCAAAATATTTGTATTTTCTATCTGACGTCCATGCTAAACTAAGGTCTCCTAAAGTCAGGATGGCTCTGATACCAACTCTGTGGGGACCCCAGACTAGCAGTCCGAGACCTCCAGTATGCATACCTTCATGATACCATGATCAGTTAGTCGTGAACAACATACTCGAGTTGGCATTACAGATACAACATCCACTACACGAATACACGGCTTACACAACTGGTCACGTGACCCAGTTGAAAACAACTGCCACGCAGGGCAGGAAAACACACTAAAGAGCGGAAGTCTACAAAACACACACGTGGTAAACCCAAGTCACGCCTTGACTACCTACAGGCTACTGACTCGGGGACGTTCCTAGCTCGCACAGTCGTCAGCGAGACCACCTTCTTCAGGTCCTTCGGGTTTCTGCTCAAAGTCTGGCTAAGACAATAGCCAGGGACGAAACCATTGTGAGTACATTGGAATGTACTCGCAAGACACCCCAAATGATGGCTAAACATGCAAGTATGCATAAATATATGTGGTAGGAAGGCTGTAATTAAGGTTCAACTCGCCATGATGAATTGAAGACACATCATGGTTGCACAAGTTTTAGTTGTTTTTGTTGAAGAAGATACTTCAAAAGATATTGTATTTCTCTTGTAGATATTGCATGTCCACAAGGTTTTGATAAAACATTCTAAAGAAAAGAAAGTATTTCTTTGCAAAACTTCTTAGAAGATCATATCTTCAAGATCATCATTTTCCAGTACCTCAAAGGTACAATCATTCCCGTTCAACGTACCTCCCAGGTACAAGTTCCAAAACACCTTCCAGCTTTTTGAAAACATTGACACAATGCTAGCTACATGGCCATACAACTGTCCATATCCGAGGACGCGGCTATTCTGAATAGTTTTACTCTGCAGAGGTGTACACAATCCACAAGATCCATTACATCCGCCGTGAACAACCACGGACTGTTCAAGAAAGTATGCAAACATAAGATAACTGGTCCTAACTATCCACTATGCAAGCGCTAGTAAATAGCTAGCTCTTCAACTGGGTTTGTTCTCCCCGGCACCGAGTGAGTCAGCCGTATCGATTCGGTTTCCCCTGACGACACACCGCCATGACAGGAGACCCAACTGTTGCAACCGGTGGCGAACTTAATCCCCACACTCTGAATGTCCCATGTTTTTTTCTTTTCTGGCGACAATTCGATTCGGGGGACCCTAACCCCTATAGCACATTGAGGTAGACACGGACTAACACCGACAAGCTTTTAGCTAGACCCCGTTCCCATATTGGGGTAATGTGGCAGCACGTCTTGGTTGTCCGGCGAAGACTAGGTTATGTGTCATTTTTGGAAAAAGACAAGTCGAAAACATTTCCTTCTTCACAAACCTCCCTCGGACAAGGTCCCACCTTTCCTCGGGGTTTTTCCAAGTTTTTGCTTTCCAAAAACATCAAGTTAAAATGTCCACTAGGGGACTTAAGTTAATTAAATGATGACACTAAAATATCTAAAGGGCTTGGTAACACCAAGATTATATAGTGGATATAGAATATTAGATACATAAAATAAATAGTGGTATAGCCCACTTGAGGAAATAGTTTTTGAATCAAATTTTGTAATACTTCAGAAGTAAAGCATGCATGATAGATAATTATAAGTAAAACAACAGCAAGCATTTAGAGTGGCTTGCCTTGGCATTGGTCTTGGTCTTGCTCTTGAAATAAACAAGAGTTGCAATAAAAACCTCTCTGGGAAATAATATAGTCTTCGTTATCTAACGTCGTAACCTCAAAAAGGAAATCACCCAATCAGAACCAAACAAAGGAAAGAACGTGATGAAAAGTAAACATACATCAATCATTTCATCAAACAAGTACACTCACAAACAATATTACTAGGGTGCACACCATCAAGCAAAACGTGCACAGACAACACACATGAATAGCACTAGAATAGATGCTATGGATCCTCAACCAAAATGGCATGAGTCCAGTGGGTGCGCCACTCTCATAACATGATCAATTAAGGTAAAATGACTATCTGATCATTCATGAGGATGAGGAAAATAACATGAAACCAATCTAGAAACAACTACACATGCACAGGAAATTAATAACAAGCAATAATACAAGCTCATAGTAACACATGCTTTTCTAAACATGGAGAAATAATATAACCATTAGATAAGCAACCTAATAAAAGACACAAAACAATACCAAACATATCATGGCATCACTCAATGCATGAAAATAATCGTGGAGAAAAACAACTATTAATACTAGACATGAAAAGGGCTATTTAGACAAGCAGACATGCATAACCATAAGAGATCATTAAACATGATTTTTCCTAACATGATGGATCTGTAACATAGCATCCAAATAACATAGAAAAGACACCTAGTCATGCTAGTAATATCAAAATAACAACCTAATTATAGCATGCAAATAACAACATCAAGGCAAAAAATCATCTAAAACTATTATAGCATGCCAAATTTATCTAGAGATTACTCAAGCATGTAAGCAAGTATAATAAGCTAGAATAACAGTAGATATGCTATGGAAAATAATACTAAATCATTTATGCAAGTCATCATACCCATAAGAAGAATTATAGGATTTATACTAATATTACTTAGGAAAACAACCATATGGAAATATACTATAACAACATGCTTTTCACACACATTTTCTTAACATGATAATGACCCACTCAAAAAAACAAATCAAACATGTATTGATACCCTACACATGCTAGGAATCAATTTTATAACAAAAACAATATAACACACAATTTAATAAAGGCATAGCAATAAAATGCAGAAAAGAGCTAAACACTAAATATTGCAC
Source organism: Alopecurus myosuroides (assembly GCA_028641055.1). Taxonomy (NCBI): domain Eukaryota; kingdom Viridiplantae; phylum Streptophyta; class Magnoliopsida; order Poales; family Poaceae; genus Alopecurus; species Alopecurus myosuroides. Next base: position 295,830,655 of record CM054061.1, read on the forward strand.
CAATGCTATTATGTAACTCCTAAAATCATGAAAATCTAGTATAAGGTGCTACTAGTCACTAGCAAACTAACACAAGTGGATTCACATCAAAATTCATCACCAATAAAATTAAAAAATTCACAGAAGTGCTCTCTGGACTAAAATTAACATGCATGTCATTTTCAATCAACAACTCAAGTCAACAGAAGGTCAACTTCCACAGATAGACATTTTCAGGGCTACTCAGAACAGTTGAGTTTGCATGTTTTGAATACATAAAACACAAGTTATTAAAGAAATGATGTTAATGAGTGCTTCTGCCATTTTTTTTATTTCTCCTAAAATAAAGCACAAAACCTAGATCTACAAGTTGGAGATGGTTAAGAATTTGTAGATCTATAGTTGTGATTTTTAGTTTGGAAAGATTCACTTGTTAAATTTTTTATTTCGAATTAAAGTAAACAGCCAGAAAACAGATATGTTGGAAAAGGATTAATCAACCTACAGAAAGACAAAACAGGGCCAGATCTGCGAGGAGGATGGGCCGCGCAAGGCAGGCCGGCCCGCTGGCGAGCATGCACGCGGCGAAGCGGTACGCGGCCTTCTGATAGATGATCAACGGCTGAGATTAGATGCACCCAGGTTCAAAGGGCCCCGTCAGATGCAGATCTGACGGCTTTGACGAGGCCGCGCCTGCACTCGCCGGCGACGACCAGAAAACACGGCAGAGTCCGTTCCGTCCACAGTTGGAGGAGCGAGGGATCGCCGCTGGTGGCTGCAGAGGTCACCGGGAAGCGCATCCAGGCCGAGGAGACTCAGAGGGAGACGACGAGTCGGAATCCCCCACTCTCGCTTGCAGGGGATGGCCGAGAGGGCGTCCATGACAAGGTGTGGCGGCCGGCGACCAAGGGCGTCATCGGGAGCACACCTCCAGGGGGTATACCTCAAAATTAGAAAGGGCAAAAGTTGAGAGAGGCCAAGGGAGAGGGAACAAAGCACACGGCAAGGGCGGAGAGGACCTGCAATGGTGGCTCGGCGAGGAGGCCGTCCGCGGTGAGGTCGAGCTCGATCCTGACGATTGGGAGGGAAACAGATGGGGCTCCCAGCATTGGTGTTCGATTGAAGATGATTTGGGATCGTGGTGCATGTTGGATAGCAAGGAGGTGGCTCTGGGAGGCCTGGCGTCGGAGCTCGGTGCGCATGTCCGTACGGCGGACATGGCGGCTCGTGTGTGGGCCTCTAGGGAGGAGGAGAGGATGTCTAGGGGCTTAGGCACGACAAGGAGGACCTCCGGTGAGATATAAGCATGAAGGAGATCCACCGAGGAGGGCAGGAGTGGGGAGACACGGTCTGATCCCGCAGGTGTTCGTCGGGTGGTAGAAGAGGAAGGGGGCGAGTGGAAGGGAATGGGAGGCATGGGCCCCAGGTGTCGGAACAAGGAGGACGTGTCGATGACATCCTGGGCGCCATGGCCAGCGCACGGGTGAGGGGGAAGGAGACAAGGAGAAGGGAGGGGGCTTCGCCACAGAGTCACAGGGGTCGAGAGGAGTGCTGGCGCGATATTTTCCTCTGGGATGCACTGTGCAGGTGGACTGAGAAGAGGAGGGTGATCACTCCCTTGTCTACTTGTGGTTGGCTGTGAGAGAGAAAGAGACAGAGATAGCTTTGGGTGGATATACCATGTCTATGAGAGTGAGGGGGAGGTTTTCTATCTCACAGAACAGGAGAGAGGCAGAGAGAGTTCAATAATTGATCAAGACATGTGTGAACTCAATAGTGTCCAGGAATAGCAGATATGGTTTTTGATTGTTTTCATCATAATTTTGGATAGAACACATGTGCAACATCATGTCCATTGGATAGAGAATCAAAAATGGAGTCTAGGGGTGGTGGTATCAAGGTTTTCTGAAAATATTTCTTTCACAAAATTTTGGGAATTCAAAAATGGCAGAAACCGTTTTTAAATGTTTTCTCCAAACTTTTCAACACAACTTCCAATTTGTTTTGTACAAATAAGTCCCACATAACCATAGACATGTTGGGCAATTTCTCCAAGATTTTAGGAAATACTTTTCTTCACAAAATATTTTAAAGTCCATTTCTGTCCTTTTGGAAAATGGAAAATAATAATTATTAAAATGCTTGTAAAAAAATATTTTTGAGTTGGGATGAAAGAGTACATAATATAGGTCTCAAAAGTGATTTTTAATAAACAACTCCTTTGAAATTATTTGAGACACCAAGTGGAAAAAGGGTGAAAACGGGAGTTTATTTAATAGGTTAAAAACCATGAGAGATAAAGAATTAAATGGTCTTTGGAAAATAATTGGACCACATGGATATGATTTATAGGGTATGGAGAGTACAAGGGTAGGTTGATTGGGCTTGAAAACAATAAGGAGTGATTTTGAGTAACACAGAGAAAGTGCATAAAATAATAGAAATATGATCAACCTTTAGGGATGCCTTCTAAAGGACTTTGAAAGAAGATAACAAAGTGTTTAAATATCCAAATTAATAACTTGGATTCATGGCATGGATATAGACAATGAGATGTATGATGATGCATTGATGATTAGCTCAAGATTTGTCATAGAAGCATGTCTCCAAAGTTGGAGATTTTTAAGAAAACAGTAGATGATATGGACATGAGATGGAATATGATATTGATGTTTGATCTTGTTATTACTAGGTTTTATTTACATAAAACAACACACATTCATCAACAAACAGAAATAAATACTCCAAGCACATAAAGGGAAACATCTCACATAAAGAAGGGAAAAATAACAAGACACACAAGATCACTCAAACAACTGAGTTCTTCAAATTAATTTCCAGGTGTTTCTATCAAGTGTTAATTTTAGGTAGTGATCAAGGCATACCATGACAAGAGGATTTTGTAAAGAGGTTCAGCTTAAAAGTTATTATTTCCAATAGAATATAATTGAGGTAAAAACAGGGGTAACATAGTCCCCTCTTTATTGTTTTTGCAAAAGATGGAAGTGAGAAGGAGTTTTTGAAATACTTGCAAAAACATCTTGGTTGAAAACAGGTTGGAGATGATTAGCTCCAAAATACTTTTCATATAGTTTTGGGAATTATTTTTTGTTTTCTCAAAACTTGGCCTTTGGGTTTCTTCTCAAATCAAAAAAATTTCAAAAAGGTTTTTGCCAAAAGAGTGTGATGGATGAAGATGATAAGCTTTCTTGTCATGACTTGATCACAAGGGTTGTATTTTAAGAAAGTTATGATCATAGCTTTTAATGTTAGTTGTTAGCAAACTCAAACAAAAACACAAACAGCAAGCAAATAGAAAAGAAACACTGGCATTAGTCAAACATATTAAAAAGTTTTTGTTGGCCCTGATTTTTGGGTTATTGAAAACAAGTTTTTCCTGTCTTCCAAAAATTGGACTGTTACACCACCCCTCCGCGAGCCCACGGTGAGCCACCACGAGCCCTCCCGTTGTTGGTCGTTCCGAGGCAGAGAGAGAAGAGAGGGTGAGGAAGACGACGCCCAGCGCGCCGTTGGATCTCCGATCCACGGCCGTGCTTTCCCGCGCCCGCGCTCGCGTGCTGAGCGCAAATGGGCCGCCTGGCCGCCTAGCTGGGCCGCGCCGCAGAGAACCCAGCCCGCGTCGCTGGTGGTTTTTCTTTTTAAAGTTTTAACAGAAACTTGCATGTTTACTTTGGACTTGGGAAAATGCTAAAAGTGCAAAATAAAATCTACCAAAAATCATGGACCTAACAGGATGTTTTCCTAACCACATAAAAATTGTAGATCTAAGTTTTGAACCATATTTTTCTCACAATGACTGTTATGGAACAGAGTGTCTGTGAGAGTGTTTTGAACTTAACTTTTTGGATTTGTAACCAAATTGGTCAAACTAAAATGTTTTGGATGGCTCTTGAATAGATATATCACTAGGACTTTGCCTCACATCAAGGTGAGCTACCAAATGGAAATGCCATCCATTTTGGTAAAAGTCCAGTAGGCTCTTCTGTGATTTTTAGAATGAGTTTAAAAATGACTTTTGAGGTAAATCCAATTGTATGAGTTTTATATTGACTACATCTATCTAATCATAGCTTAGATTAATTTTTGGAGCTCTAGAATAATTTTGGTGAGCAGATCTAGATACAACAGCTTTTCTGTTTTTGTTTGTAAGTGTGTATTTGCTTGACATGAATTGTGTGATTGTTTAAATCTTGTTTCCTAGCATGTATAGGGTTGTTACTACTCTTTATTAAGTTGTTTCCTTGCAGTAAATCTACCTTAGAAAGTGTGTGCATGTTTGGAAAGCTAAATAAAAATAGGAATATCAATTGTTATCTTCTAGTTTTATTATTTGGAATATTTGTGTGAGCTAAATCTTTGTGTGCTTGATTGACTAAGTTTAGGCTATGCTAGAAATGGATCCAGTACCATTTTGGTACTGTTATTTTGAAGTTATTGCCTCTGTTAGATTGCATGTTATTTTATAGCAAAGCATGTGTAAGTTTTGTTATTTGTTTCACTAGTATTGTTTTCACTAGAATGGATAGCCTTGTATTATTTATTTTTGTCATACTAATTTTTGTCATGTGTGACCAGAGGCTTTGTACCTCTTTTGATTTGGTATTAGTGGGCCCACAAACCATTGGTCCCATTGCATCTTGGTTGAGGATGAAAATCCCGAACAATACATGTGTGTGAAAATAACATGTTTTATTATATGATTGATTGTTATTTTCCACCATGGAAAATAGATTGTTTGTTTCACTTATGCAAGTGAAAAGTTTATTTCTTATTTTTAAATACCAGTATGTTTCGGTGTGATTAATTTTTTATCACAATATTCCTTAGAGGTATCATGTTAAGAAATGCTTCACTATTGTTTGCTTAAATTAAATTGTTTACTAATAGAATAAATTCCTTGTGATTGATAGATTGTTTGTGAATGATTTATAATTGAGTGTTTGGATTTTTTAAAAGGTTTAGTTAACTTTTCATTGTGTGCATAGCTACTGTTTTTGTGGTTTATACTTGTTTTGCTTGCTAGCTACTTGTTTAGAAAAGCATGTATTACTAGAATTGGTTTATGCCTGCTTAATGGTTGTTTCATAGAATTATTTTGATGTTTGTGCTTACTATCATGTGTAAGGTTTGTGTACTGTTAGTAGGTATATTTATGTTCATGACTTGCTTGTTTAGAGTTAAGCATCATTGTAGCATTGTTTGCTTCTCTAGTGTTGAACTAGTGTCACCACTAGAAATTGTGGTTTTGCTCTAGTATTGGTATCTTTTATTTTATGAGTGTATGTTTTATTCTAGCATATTTAGGAAGTTATTGCGTCTGTTATGATGCCATGAATTCTTTAGTTGCTTGTGCTATAGTTGTAGAATACAATTATTTCTTATAGCATGCTTGTGTAGAATTTTCCATACTAGTATGCTAAATGCAGTCCTGTTTTTATGAAAAAAAAATAGGTGTATTATCTAGAGTGATGATTGTGTTTTAGATTATTTTTATGACTTTTTATCATTGATTTTAGCTACTGGTTGTTTGTTAAATTTTCATGATTGATGGATTCCATAACTTTGGGTAGACATTAGCATAGTCAATAAATAGTCTATAACTAGCCTTTTTATATATGATGTGTTTACGTGTTGTTTGTAAATTGTCTGAATGATTGCCTTAGCATGAGTATTACACTTATGTTTTGATGTGCTAGTGTTGTTGTTGTGCTTAGTAGCATCTTGTTATATAAGCATTAGTTTAATCATGAACTTGTTTGGTTATGGTTGCCTGTATGTTGCTAATACCCACTGCCATGGGTATTGCTTTGATTGATTGTACTATTTTAGTAACCTCACCTCTTGTACCCACAATCTATATTTTTAGATTCTTGAATATCTTATTATGAGAGGGGTACACCCACTCCATATATGGTATGTAAGATGTGGGATGTGGTTTTTCAACCATATGTTTGTCTGACGACAGTTTTGTGCCCTGAGAGTTATCGGAGACAGTTTTCTCGATAATGTTTAAGTGTTTACGCTAGTATAAGTTTGCTTGCTGTATGTGTTGTTTAGTTTAGTTGTTGGGTCTTTAGATCTGAGAGTGTTTCTTTTATTCTTTTACGACGCTAGAAAATGAAGAAGAAGAAGAAGAAGAAGAAGCAGTTGTGGAGCTGTGCATCAAGTTCAAACTACTACAAGGCCAGGGACACTAAGAAATTTAAGGCAAGCCATCCTGATGCTTGCTATTATAATACACTTATCATTATCTATCATGCATGTTTTACTTCTGAATTATTTTTACAAAAACTTTGATTTTTCCAAAAACCTATTTTTGAGTGACTATTACTACTATTAATATTATATACTATTACTATGCCAGTAGTTGATACTTGGTGTTACCAAGCCCATAGCCACCATATGGTATTTATTACCATCACAAATATTAGTCCCTAAGTGGACACCCTAAAAATATGTTTTTACGAAACAAAGGCTTTATGGAAAACCCGGAGAAAAGGCTGAGCCTTATTCTCCGGATGAATGTTGGAGTGGTCATTTTTGGGAAAAATGGTGTTTTACAAAAATGACACATAACCTAGTCTTCGCCGGACAACCTTTACCGTACTGTCACCCTACCCCAACATGGGAACGGGGCTTAACTTGAAGTTTGTTCTTATTAGTGTGTGTTCTATCTCAATTTGCTATAAGAGCGTGACATCCCTCGAACCGAAATGCCGCCAGTCATGAATTCAAATAGGCATAAAAAGTGTGGGATTAATTTCTCCTCCGGTCGCAGCAGTTGGGTCTCCTGCCGTGGCGATGTGCGACATGGTGCTGGGGAGAACAAACCCAATTGAAGAGATAGACATATTCTAGCTTGAACATAGCGGATGGTTAGGATCAATTATCTGATGTTTACATACTGTTGTACATTACGTGGTTGTTCACGGCGGATGTATTGGATCTGGTGGATGTGTACAACTCTGCAGAGTACAACTATTTCGAAGTAGCCGCGTCCTCGGATATGGACAGTTGAATGGACATGTAGATAGCATTGTGTCAATGTTTTCAAAAAGGAGTTTTCAAAAAGGTGTTGGACTTATGAAGAATCGAAAGGAGGAATTCATGTACAGCGGAGGTACCATTAATGAAAAGCCAGTTGTAACACCTGGGGTGTTCCCCCTAAGTTAGAAAGTTGGTTGTTTTCTTTTTGCTTTGCATCACATGCATCATATGCATTGCATCCTGTTCTCAAAACCACTCAAAAAAAATCCAAACCAATTTAAACTTTCAAAACATGTCTGAAATTTCCAATTAAAAGTTGCAACCTAAACAACTCAATTTGTTTTCAAATAGTTTGAAGTTGATTTATTTAAATTGCTTGTTAATAAAAAAAATTCCCTTTTGTTAAAACCCTAATGGTAAATTCAAATAACAAATTCAAATCAAATCCATCCATGCTTGACATGTTTCAAATGTGGGTTTAAAAATTAAATTCTTGCACACAATTAAATTCAATAATGTTTTCATAATTGTTGAGTTTATTGAATAAAATTGTTTAAGAAATCAAATCCTTATGAACCCTATTTGAAATTCAAATAGCAAACAAAAAATTAAATTAACATTGCAAATTTTTGGAAATGATGTTAACATTGCTTTGATTTATTGTTTTGCAAATTAATAAAATTTATTCATCAAATAAAAGAAACCCCAAACCCTATTTTTATCTCTCTCTCTCTTTCATCTCTTACAAAAAAAAGGAAAAAAAAGAGAGGGTGAGCTGTGGGGAGGGCAGGCCAACCCCCACGGCCAGCCCACCTCAACCCACCTAACCACAGCCCTTTCCCCCTCTCACCCCAGCCCACCACTCCAGCCCATGCCCCCTTCACTTCATCCCCTACCTGTACGGCAGGACATCGGCACCCGCCACGTTAGCAGAGGAGCGATGGGACGGCCATCGCGAGGTCCTCCTCCAGCTCCTTATAGGTCCACCCCCTCTGCACTACGGGCAACCCTAGCCGCCCTATTCTCCCTCCACAACGCCACCGCCAGACCCTCCTCGCCTCTCTGATTTCCTCCTACAGATTGGTGCCTGCCGATCATGGACAGAGCTTGGAGAAGTGCAGCTCGCCACGGTCTCCGTCCATCTCCCGTCCTTCGGCCTTGTCCTTGAGGGTATACTCGAGCTATTCTTTCGATCAACCAAGTCAGAATCGCCTCTAATCCACTGCTCTGCTCGCGGGCGAGCTCATCCGAACGTGTTTCTGCAGCTCCAAGTCCGGCGGCCGTCGATGTCCCCTCCGATCTACTCTACCCCAAGGCCAGAGGCCGTGTCCAGTAGATGCGCCCCAATGTGCAGTACCACCACCTCCAAGGATCGGCGCCATCAAGCACGGAGGCGTCCACGCCATGCACTTATTCCCGTCGGTCACCGCCCTGCTGCTACTCCTTCTTCCGCGACGTCCGGTCAATTTCGTCGTCACCGAGCCATGCTGCTGCGCCATCCGCCTCCTGGTGAGCAGACGAACCCCGTAGACATCCTCTCTGGCCCTCTTTTCTCATGTATGTATGGATCCGACGCCGTCCCGCCCCGTCTGTCTCGCCGCCGGGACGTCCGTCATGTTTTTCGACCCCCTGCGAGTTCACCTCGCCTCGACCTCACCTACCCTGGATGCACACGACCAGAGCCCAAGAAACCACTCCCGGTTGCCCACACCCCTTCGTCGCGACGGCGCCGCCCCGTGTTGATCGTCGCCGACGGGTTCCCGTCCGTCGCAGACGAGTTGCAGCTGACAGCAATCGTCCTTCAGTTTCGTCAGACTACAATGCAGCGATCTTATCTCTTAACCATCCAGTTCTGTACATGTTCAAAACCCGCACACTAGCCCAGTGGCTCTGCTCCCCCGCGCGCACGGTAGAGTCCTGGGATCGATCCCCCACGGCCGCAAAGGCAACCTTTTTTCGCAGATTTTCCTCCGCGCGCCCGGGCCCGCCCGTCAGTGGCGTGGGCTGCCACCTCATCCGCACCCACGCACACGTGTGCGACAGCGTGGCGAGGGCCCGCTTTTCATCGACCTAGGGCCGCTGTGCCGTTGTGCTGCATCTATTTTTGGGCGTAGTTTTCGCAGAGAGGCCCTGTCCCCACTGTTTCCTTCCCATCCAGGTCCCTAAAAATCACAGTTTGGTCCCTGTTTTTATTTTGCCTCTAGAAATTGCAAAACAACTCCAAATTGAAAATGTAAAATATGTTTTTCAGTCCAAATTCAATGTACTTTCTGTTTATCAACTTTGTTTTGCAATTTCGACAATTAAAATTAAGGTTATTTAATGATCCTTAAAAATGACAAACTAAATGGCATAATTAATAACTTTCAAATGGTTGCTCCAAATTAAATACTCAAAACATGTTTTCCATCCAAAATTAAATGCCACACTTGAATATCAACTTTGTTTTCTGGTTTGCAACATTTAAATTGGATAATTGCTTCACCTCTTAATTAATGCATTTAAAATTGGTAATATGCTTAACTAAATCATTTAAAATTGTTTTCCAACAAATAAAATATGTTTTCCATGCTAAATTGAACCACATTTTCAAATATAAACTTTGTTTCCTGTTTTGAATAATTAAAAGTGGTTAAATAACTTAAACCTTGTTTAAATTATTTAAAATTGCTAAATTCATAACTTGGTCAAATTAAATTATTTTTGAACTTATAAAATATGTTTTCAAACCAGAAAAGCATAACCTTTCCAAATATGAATTCCATTTAATGTTTTGAACAAATAAAAATTCAAATAAATTCATATTTGAATTAAATTTATTTAAATCTTGTTTAAACTTGTTTAATTCATAATTAATTCATCTTAATTCCTTTTTCAATAATTGAAACATGTATTCCACCTAAAATTTTGTGTTCTTTTCAAATATGAACTTTGTTATCTGTTTTGAACAATTTAAATTGGTGAAAACAACAAATGCTTGTGTAACACCTTTAGGAAACCAAAATTTCATAACTTAATAAATGAAATTCCGAACTTGGTAAACTTCATTTCAAATTGAATCCCTTGTTGTTTTCTCATTGTTTTCATCATCCATGCATCATGCTAATTCACCTTCACATGTTGGTTAATTGTAGATCAATTAATTCAACCTTAATTCATGGGTTTTCCATATGCAATCCAAATTGCATATGGGTCCATTTAAACATGTTTATCATGTCAGCTAGCTTATCTTGATGCATCTTTAAACTTGTCATGCATCCATATCTTGATCATGCTGGATCTTTTGCCGTAGTAGTAATTATTGCACCCGGTGTTTGTTCGAGGTTCGCTGCTTCTTCCCGGATAGGACGTTGAGATGATGTGAGAAACGACAAGTTCTTCGGATGTACCTCTACTTGCTGCCAAATGGCTGCCTTTCATCACTTGTTACCGATTCTTTCCGTTGTTCTTATTCTAGCCTTATGTTTAGATGCTTGTGTCTCGATCCTATTATATGTTTACCTTGCAGCCACGATATAGCCTTTCCTTCCACTTCCTATTAACTGTTGTTTGTTTACCTTGTTGGCCCTTGTGTCGTAGTTGCATGCTTAGTGTTGTTTGCGCTCAAGTCTTGTTGTCCGTCTTATCACCTGTGTAGTTTGATAGTGGGGTTTCAATTCAATCAACAACCTGTTAATGTTTTGGTTAATAATAATTTGACGATAAGGCACCGGCAGGAGGCCCGGCGTGGTTTTGAAGCCTGCTAGTGTCGACCCTAATTAGGAAAAGGGTCTTGTCTACTGATCCATGATGAGCGCACTAACCGCATGTGGGAAGCGAGTATGGGCGCACCCCTCAATTTGATTCGATTCGCATCTCGTCCAAATCGCCTCATTTAGTTCGGGTTTTCCATTTGCCGCATGCATGATTTTTGCGAACCCAAGCCAGGGTGGAACTTTTGTAGTCGGCATTTAGGGAGACACGTTCTTAGAGTGCTATGAGGGTCCCCTTTTCTTCGTGGGGCTTGATTAGCCGTGCGCTCAATTGCACGGGGTTCTTTGGGCTTGATGCGAAGAAGAGTTGGGTTGTGTTGAGTACCTCGCTTGGTGGGTTTGATCCCCGTCTGGCGGGTTATTCTTACGTGTACGGCCAAATTGGTGCACCCCTGCAGGGTAAATCTTCTCGAGAAGCCGTGTTTTCCGCGGTTATGGATGACTTGGTGAAAGTACTGGCTAACAAGTACTCAGAATAACTTACACCTAACTAATGATAATTTGACTAGTAATAGCCTTATTGACACAATAACTTGAACCATCATTAATCCAACAGTGTGAGTTATCCTTGGGTTGCTTCCTTAGTAGGGGGTAACATTGGATGGGTTTGTTTGGGTGGTTAGTACTAGTTGGTTACGATACGCTATCTTATCCCCCTCTTTTAGCCGGATCTGTAGTGAGTCTCTGTAGTTGGTTAGTGCAGCCCGTTGCCGCTTGTTTGCAATAATCCCTTCCTTTCCGTTGAACCCAAAGTATTTGTATCTTGTGATGACTAGCTACACCGGTATCTTGTGAGTATGGTTTATCCACTTGCCAGTACTTAACCGTACTGACCCACGAATCCTTTTTCGTGGCTGCATATTCAACATTGCAGTCAACAGGTTTGAAGTCTGACGACGTTAGCTTGGGAATCCCTCCGGCTTGGCCTGGGCAGGGATTGGACGCTCTCGGTTATCTTCAGGACTCTTAGTCCAATTTGTATCTTGTCCGTAGTCGGACGCTATGTTGTTTCTTCCGCTGTTATTTGGATCTTTGTATTGTATCAGTTGTATCCCTGACTCGTTTGAGTCCTCTTGTATATATCTTTTCTGTTGTTGTTGTGTATTATTCATGAACTGTTGTAATGTTATCACAAGTGGCAATCTGGAATCGGTTATTATGTGGATTTTGGCGGGAATGCTGAAATCTGCATAGTGCCCGATCTCGGGGCGTCACACCAGTAGTTGTTTTTACAAAAAGTTCTGCAAACAAGAAAACCTTCTTTTACAAAATGAGTTTATAAAACCTCTTGTACATGTGATATCTACAAGAGAAAGAAAACTATATTCTTTTCCTTTGAAGTATCTTCTTCAACGAAGATAAAGAAATTTTCAAAATCAACTATGATATGTCTTACATATATCATTGATAGTGAACCCTACTTATAGCCTACCTATTACACCCTATAAGCATACTTGCATTGGGTAAGTTACATGATGGATGTCTTGATGAGTACATTCAAATGTACTCATATTGGTTTCGTCCCTGGTATCAACTTGCCAGATATCAAGAAGGAGTCTCAGAAGGAGATCTTCGAGGAGGAGTACGGAGCTAATGGCTTTGCGAACTAGGATCGTCTCCCGGTCAGCAGCCTGTAGGTTAAGGCGTGACTTGGGCTCTACTACGTTGTGTGTGTGTTAGTCTTCCGCTGTGTGTGTTCTGTGTTTGCCCTGCGTGGCAGTTGTGTTAGACTTGGTCATGAGACCATGTTCCTTTGTAAGTGTTTATGCAACCGTGTAATGGATATTGCATCTGTGTACCAACTTGATATGTTGTTCACGACTGGTGTGATCTGGGATCGTGAATGTATGCATATCGAAGGTGTCCTTGAACAGTGGTTCTGGGGCGGACCTTACAGTGCTGCATTGGATTTTACCGAGATCCCAACACTTAGCCATTTTTCCACAAGTTTTTGCCGCGCAAGGAAGCATTGCCTAGTTATCTTCGTGCTGAAGGCTTACCACGTGGCAAAGAACTGCTACCCACGTCGCCTCGATTCTCGTGCAGCACAGCGCACGCGCCCCGCCCACGCCCACGCCCCTTCATGTGCCCTAGGCCCACGCGTCGCCGCGTCCGTACGCAGAGCACTCAAGTTCCCACGATGCAGAACGTGGGATTTACTGCACCAGTTACGCGCGGTGAATCCGCTACGTGCATTTCTCTCGGCGCAATAAATGCCACGATCCCACAATTACAGCCACATCAGATCCGGGCAGTTATTGCGTCATTGGGGTATAAATACCCGCGTCTCCCCCTCTATCTCCTTTTCCTTGCCATTTGCCCCTGTCTATTCTTCTTCCTCCTCGCACGCGCGTAGAGCCCATTGCTCCACCGCGCGATACTGCTCACCGGAACGCGGCTACGCCCAAGGATCTCACCGCGCCCCTCGGAACTCTACAACTCCACGCCATCGCGCTACTGCTTCTCTCCTCGCCGTTCTCCATCGAGTCCCTCGCCGCAGAAGCCAAGCCACAGCGCTCATATTCCACGCCGCCGCCGTGCTACTCCGCCCTCTGCGACCCGAGCCCCTCCTCACGCCCGCAGGCATCTCAGAGACGCAGAGATCCACAAGCGCCAAGATGGAGCTCGACACCGTTTAGGAGATCGAGCTTGAAGGATCCGCGTCCACACGCGGAGCGCGTGATGGATCCTACGTGAACGCCGATGACATCCAGTGGCTACTGGATACATGTCGCATCCCGGCAGGGGTGATATTCCGACCTCCAGATGACGAGATCAAGCCCCAACCACAAGCCGGCGAGCACGTGGTTTTCATGATCCACTTCAAACGCGGGTTCGGTCTCCCTATCTCCAAATTCATGCATAAATTCCTCCGCCATTTCGGCCTGCAGCTCCGCCATCTTCCTGCTAATGCTATTACTATCCTCTCTTCTTTCATTTCCTTCTCGGAGGACTACCTCGGCCTCTATCCCACAACAGATATTTGGGCTAGGTATTTCCCCTTCCGCAAATAGGTCTTTCCAAATACCCTCAACCCAAACGCCCTGAAACACATGACCCAATGTGGGGCCGCGATGATTGTCGCTTGGAATGGAACCGAGTTCCCCCGAGTTTAGGGCCTTGAATCCTGCCTCAAGTGGAAATGGAGATTTTTCTATGTGAAGAATCCCCCCAATGAAGATCTCCTCATGCTTCCTGCTTCCCATATCGAGCCCCCTACCGATATGGTGAATTGGGGGTATCACCCGAAGAGAACTGTACCTGAGGTGAACCTCGTTGACAGCCGGCTACGGCAGCTCGTCAAGAACAGGCTCCAAAGTGATGATCTGCTTGCCACCTGGGTTAGCCGATGGGTTCTCCCACCTCAACGCAGAGCCCACAAAATGTGTTTCATCCCGGTATCTTCCGAGATCACCCAATTTTTATCTCATGCTTTGAGTTCCGCATGTGCAACACTTTGATCGCCAAAGAGAAGAAGACCATGGCACCCCCTCAAATAACTGGACAGAGGACCGAGCTGAGAACGACGCAAAGGAGTTCGACAACCAGGACAACCTTCCTATCCCGGACGCCCATCTCGCCGCCGAACCCAGTAAGCACCGAGTTCCAACCTCAATCTGAGACTGGTCCGAGGATGACGAAGGTCACAGTGATGATGATTGCACTCTTTTAGAGGTACCCGACCCCTTCGCGGTCTTATTTGCATATCATCTTCCCTCGCTCTCAGTTGATACGGGAGAACAGGTGGTCGATGTGAGGTCCGTGGCCATGGCCTTCCCCGTGGAAGTGAAGAAGAGGGCCGGAAGCGGCGCAGTCGCTCCTCCGCCCAAGAGACAGAAGAAATCCGGGAACAAAGGGACCAAGGCCACGGTGAGACGCCGAAAGAACAAGCGGCCCATGTCGGACGGGTAAGCCACTTCTGAGATGCTTTGTGTTTTCATTTTCTTTGTTCTTTTGCCTCCTTTGCCCGAGATACTTTATGTTTGCATTTTCTTTACTTCTCTGCTTTTCCTTTCCTACAGTGATCCCCTTTAAATCGAGATCTTCGAGATGCCCGCGTTTACCATGACGCCCAGATCTCGGAGACCGAGTACCACGCCTCCTTCCGTGATCGTGCTTCCGGACGCCAGCGGCTACATCGACCTCGAGGACAAGGACATGGATACCAATGCCATGGACCGTCCTGAGATGCCCTTCCTGGAAAGAGAAGACCGAGATCTCGGCGCTGGCGACATGGTCGCCGAGATGGAGACTCATGGGGTTCTAGAGCAGCCGGAGCCGTCCACCGAGCACCAGCAAGAGCAGCAGCAACCAGAAGTGACGGCGCAGCAACAAGCGCCACAACAACAAGTTCCTCCAGCAGCAGTAGCCACACCACCGAGAGCACCAACACCCCCGACAGCAACATCAACCACAACAGAAACAACAGCAACCACTCCAACAGCAACAACAACAGGCACCGCACCAACAGCCACAGGCCCAACTCCACCATCATCAACATCAACAGGCCCAACCCCCCAGCAACTACTCCGTCAGCAACAGCAGCAGACCTTACGCCACCGAGAGCAACTGCGGACCCAATAGAAAATCTCCCTTGCCCTCGGCAGCGATAGCAGACCAACTTTGCACCCTCGCAGGGATCGGTGGTTGGGGAGGGAAGCTCCAAGAAAGGGACCGGGGTGCAGGGGCCTCCCCTTGTGAAGCTCCCACTAACCAGACGGACTAAGAAGGCCGAGACGACACAGAAGAAATCCGGGCAGGGCCAGCGAAAACCCGCCACTTTGGTGATCACCCAGAGCACCCAAATAGTCCTGCACCAGGGACTCGGCTTACAGCAGCAGTAGGAGGACCTGGAGGCGACTTTGAACCGGGTTGGGTATATCGACGAGATCCACGCCGGGAAGAAACTGGGCCCTCTGGACCACTACCGCCGAGACTAGAACCATGCCGATGTTGGTCCAGTGTGCATGGAAGTCGCAGCCTCCAGCAGCACACTGGCACACAAGATATTATGCTTGCACAGTTCCGCTGAAGATGCCGAGATCACATCCCGGGTAAGTCTCCTCTCCTTTCGGGTTCTTCCGATATAGCAATTTTCCAATCCGAAATCCATACTCATATCCGTTCCCCGAGATTTGGGCCGAGTAGATATCACTCGACCGAGTTAAAGTTTACTCGGGTCGAATCTTCAAACAACTAATTTCTCTATCTCTTCTCAGATTTTCACTGAATCCCGTGCCAAGCTGTACCAAAAACTCCTTTGGCTCCACCGGGACCTTGCCGAGCTCTATGCCAATAACCAGAGAGAGTTAGGAGGCAAAGGTAATATTTTCCACACCGAGATATTGCATATGCTTTCCTCTGCATCAATTTTCTAACTCAGGCTCTCTTTTCTCTTTCATAGCCATCTTGGAGAAGCAGCTGACTGAGTCCGTTACCAAGATCTCTTCTCTGGAAAGTAAGTGCGTCATTCTCTACCTTGCGTTTCATGTTTATGCGTTTTCCTTCTCACTGGCTAAGTCTGCTGTTCGATGCATATGATCATAAGATTTTTGCCGAGAAGCATCAGGACTGCATCGTGCTGGCCGAATCTGCTCAGAGCAAGATCTCGTCCCTGGAGGGTGAGCCTTTTTCTTTCTCCTTATTCTGTTTCCATGTTCCGATCATCTTGCTAACCATCTATTTTCTGTACAGCTGAACACAAACTTTTTGTTGAAAAACATCAAGATTGTCTCACACTGGCCGAGACGCGGATGCAGTTCAGCGACTGTGAGGCCAAGTTTAAGGACGAGCTCCAAACCGAAAAGACCGAGGTAACTCGGCTTAAGCTGGAACTGGATGAGATGCAAAAGTTCAAGGAGGAGGCCAAGAAGGCCAAATCTGAGTTGGAGAAGGATGCTGAGGCCGAGAAGGCCAAGTCAGAGCTGGAGATCCAGACCCTCCAAGAAAGGAACCTCGAGCTCGAAAACTTGGCGAGTGCCTCATGCACCCTGCTGGATAAACACCACACCAAATATGTGGTTCTCCAGACTCGCTGGACTCAACCTGGAACTGAGAAGTAAGTCTCACCTTCTCTCTGCTTTTTCTAATTCCCAAATAGATCTACCAAACTGATTTCGGTTTAACTCGGACAACTTATCTCTTAGGAGCATTCCACGACCTGGACGCCAGTGCCGAGCAGGCTGTTGCGAAAGCCAAGAAGAGACAAGGAGATTGTGGTTTCGATGTCACAGAGACCGTCACTATTGCGGATCACATTGAGGGCGTCAAATCCCGAGTTATGCCCCTCAGGTCAATCGGATCCAGCCTCGTATCTAGTGCACTCCTTTTGTACAAGATCTTATGGCTAGAAAATGAGCCCCCCAAGACAATCAATGAGCTGGCTGCGAATCTGGACCAAGTCAAGGGTCGCCTCAAGGAATGGCGTGCTTCTGCAGCTTGAGCTGGCGCAGACGAGGTGATGCACTTCTTCCTCTTCTGGTATGACAAAATTAACCTCAATGCTTTCAAAACCATGCGGACCAAGTCCAAATGGTCCACGGACGGAGATTGCATCTGGGCTCGCAAGAAAACAGCATATCGGCTCGCCTCCTACGCCGACACCAAGGAGTTCGTTGAAGGGCCCCCTGATCTCGACACTGAGGACGAGTTCGAGGACGAGGAGGGCGACTTCGAGGACGAGGAGGGAGACAACGTCGACGAAGAAGCTGAGGATGATGATGAGTCCAAGGAGGTTGATGAGGAGATCGAGGCCGAGAACGAGCCGGCCAGAGCCGCCGAGATGGCTTCCGCTCCAACTGCCGAGATCGTCACCACCGAGATGGCCATGTCCGATCCTACGCCCAAGTTGGGCGCCTCTGAGCCTGCGACCGAGATGTCTGCCTCTGCGCCTGTCGCCGAGAACGTCGCCTCCGATCCACCAACCGAGATAGCTTCTTCTGAGCGCCCCCCCCCCCCCCCGAGTCCGCCAACCCGGCAGGGGCCGACGCAGATTCACTCCTCTAGCGGCGGCCTAAATTTCTGTCTATCAATCTCAAACATTTTATCAGATCCCCGGTATGTCGGGCGCAGCTGTAAGAAACACTATTTTATCGTTTGCTACTCAGTTTTTATGTAAGTTTGCGCAAGACTGGCTGAATGCCGGATTTCTTTAATTCGAGTCCCCGAGCTCGTTTCTTATCCACTCGGTTTTTTTCTTCTCTGCTCTTGTCTGCCACTTGTGGCTTTTGACAGTCGAGTCACGAGATTTCGAAAAACCAAGTTTATAATATTCACAACTCAGAGATAGGAAGTAAAACTGCCCAACACTTAGCCCAAAACAAAAAAAAACAAATTATGTCGGTTGATTAACTCTTTCTTTCCTTAGTAGTTTTTCATGTATTCATTGACCCTTGGCTTGTTCTCTTGCTTGCCATGAAGCTGGGTTGCGGACAGCAGCAAAGTCGAAGAGTTGGCCCTTAGGTTTAAACTCACTACTAAATCTACGCACGAAATTTCGAGATGATTAACCGACATACAAAGATAAGAAACAAGTACATAGAGCAAGTTAGGCACAGGCAGTCCCCGAGTTCCTTCTCGGAGTGCCGACATAGATTCAACTCGGTAAGGAGATACATACAATGCATTTTCAAGAATGAAAACGGCGGAGTAGAGCTACATTCCATGGGCGCTTAGTTTCCTCTCCGGATTTTTCCATCCTGTTCTTCCCTATTCTCGGGCATCAATGATGTAATAGGCATCATTGTGCAAGACTTTACTCACAATATACGACCCTTCCCACGGAGGGGAAAGTTTATGCATTCCGGTCGTGCGATGCACAATCCTAAGCACCATGTCTCCTTCTCATGGGCTTATCTTCCGGCTATGATAGCGTCTCAGGTTCTGTTGATATACAACTGATCTCGACATAGTTAGCTCTCTTGCTTCTTCTAGCAAATCAACATCATTTTCTCGGGCTTCTCAGTATAGAGGGTCACTCTCGGTGAGTCATTCTCAAGGTCAGTGGGCAACACGGCCTCTGCTCCATATACCAGGAAGAATGGTGTGTATCCGGTAGATCGGTTAGGGGTAGTACTTAGACTCCACAACACCGCCGGTGACTCATCCAGCCAACAACCCAGGGTTCGCTGTAATGGCTCAATCAGTCGAGGCTTTATTCCGGATAGGACCATGCCATTGGATCTTTCAACTTTCCCATTTGATTCCGTATGCGCGACTGACGCAATGTATAGTATGATCCTCTTCTCCTCGCAGAACCGATCAAAAGCTCCCTCAGCGAAATTTATTCCATTATCCAAGATGATCCCATGCGGGTAGCCGTATCTCAGGATAATATTCTTCAGGAATGTCACTGTTGTGTTCCTCACACTTCTGGATTGGATTCACCTCAATCCATTTGGTAAATTTATCAACCATGACCAAGATGTGAGTCATATTGCCCCGAGCTGGCTTGAAGGGCCCCACCATGTCCAAGCACCATACTGCAAATGGCCAAGTGATGGGAATGGTCTTGAGCTCGGAGGCTGGCATATGTATCTTGGTTGCATATCTCTGGCACCTATTGCACTTCCTTACGAGATCTTCTTCTTGCTGCAAGTAAGTGAGCCAATAGAAACCGTGCCGAAAAGCTTTCTTCACTAGATCCCAAGATGGGGCATTCTGCCCACACTCCCCTGATGTATTTCTCGGAGAATCTCTTCTCCCTCCTCTGGTTCAACACAACACTGGAGCATGCCTGTCGCACTTGTCTTGTAAAATTCTTTGTTAACGATGGTGTAACCTTTGGATCTTCTCTGTATCTGCCTAGCCGAGATATCTTCACTCGGCAAAGTACCATCCACTAGGTAAGACATAATGGGATGAGCCCAACTCGGTATTGGCCGGATAGGAAAAATTGGCTCATCAACCTCCATAGGTTCAGCCGACATGACAAGCTCCAGGATGGAAACGAGTCCCCGAGTCCCCGGGTTCTGCGAAGAAGTCCTCGAGATGAGGGAGTCAAACCCCGAGATGAGGGAGGCAGTCCCCGAGTTCTCCATGATGCACCCCACATCTACCTCCATTGGAACAACTTCTGATTCTGGTTGAGCCGGGACAAATATCGAATCCGACTTGGGTGAGGGCTTTATGGACAGCTTCCTGAGATGCTCAAAAGCAATTCCTACCAGAATGAACTGCCGAGACGAGCCCAACTTGGACAGAGCATCTGCAACATCATTTTCGGCTCGGTGAATATGGTGAAACTCACACCCATCAAAGGATCCGGAAATGTTCTGGACAAGGAACCAATATGAAGCCATATTGGCATCCAACACGTCCCAAGTCCCCGAGGCTTGCTGAACCACCAAATCCGAGTCACCATAGCATATTATCCGACGGACACCAATCTCCTTGGACACTTTCAGTCCGTGGCCCAAGGCCTCATACTCAACAACATTAT
Source organism: Alopecurus myosuroides (assembly GCA_028641055.1). Classification (NCBI taxonomy): domain Eukaryota; kingdom Viridiplantae; phylum Streptophyta; class Magnoliopsida; order Poales; family Poaceae; genus Alopecurus; species Alopecurus myosuroides. The sequence goes on from CM054061.1 coordinate 295,850,833, forward strand.
TGGATGCTACGAAATGAATTTGTAGGACATACTTGAGCTGATCCATCTTGGGAAAAGTGAGCACAAAACCTGCACCGAGACCTTCTTTTACCTCGGAGCCATCGAAATGCATTCGCCAATAATTTGTTTCCGGCAAGGGAGGCTCATACTGCATCTCGACCCAATCAACAAAGAAATCCGCTACAGATTTGGATTTTATTACTTCTCTTCTCGCATACAGCAGGGTGTAAGCTGCTAGCTGAATTGCCCATTTGGCTACTCGGCCACTTGCATCTTTGTTGCCCAGAATTTCCGAGATGGGGGCGGTACTCACCACTGTAATCAGATGCTCTTGGAAATAGTGTTTGAGCTTCTTGGCAGTCATATACACCCCATACGTCATCTTCTGGTAGTGAGGGTAATTTTGCTTCAAGTTGGAGATCATCTCAGTGAGATAGTACACTGGCCTCTGCACAAATATCCCTGCCTCTTCTCGCTCCACTATTACCACCACACTAACAACGCGGTTGGTATTTGCAATATAGAGCAACGTGGGCTCCTTAGGCCGTGGAGATGCTAATACCGGAGCGGTACCAAACATGGTCTTGAGATCTCGGAACGCCACATCGGCTTGTGGAGTCCAGACAAAATTTTCACTTTTCTTCATCAGATGGTACGGAGGCAAGGCTTTCTCCCCCATTCTCTCAATGAACCGACTAAGGAATGCCTGGCACCTGGTAAATTTCTGCACATCCTTCAGTGATCTCGGTAGAGACATGTTCTCAATCGCCTTGATCTTGGGGGGTTTGGTCTCGATACCTTGGCTGGACACAAGGAAACCAAGTAACTTCCCTGTCGGGACACCAAAGGTGCATTTGGCCGGGTTCAGCTTCATCCGGTACTTTCGCAGATTAGCGAACGTTTCTTGGATATCTTCTAGGAGTGTGTGTTTCTCCTTGGTCTTTATGACTATGTCATCCACATACACCTACACATTTTTTCCTATTTGCTCATGCAAGCATTTCTGCATGCATCTCTAGTACGTGGCCCCAGCATTTCTCAACCTAAAGCACATCATACGATAGCAATAAGCCCCGTACGGGGTAATACAGGAAGTCTTTATTTGTTCAGCCTGGTTTAGTGGAATGTGGTGAAAACCAGAGTATGCATCTATGAAGGATAACAGCTCACACCCGGCCGTGGAATCGATCACTCAATCAATCTGGGGCAACGGGAATGGATCTTTAGGACATGCCTTGTTCAATTCGGTGTAGTCCACGCACATTCTCCACACCACAACAACCATAGGATCATCTTTCTTCTTCTCGACCATGACCGGGTTGGCCAGCCAATCCGGATGCAGTACCTCCATGATAAATCGGCTTGCTAACAGCCTTGTGATCTCGTCACCAATGGATTTCCTCCTTTCAACAGCAAAACAACACAGGGCTTGCTTCACCGACTTAGCATCCGATCTTACATGCAGAGAGTGCTCAACCAACTCTCCCGGGACACCTGGCAGATCCTGATTGGACCATGCAAAGACATCTAGATTCTCACAGAGGAAGTGGATGAGCTCGCTTTCCCATTTCTCCTCCAGCCCGACACCAATGATGGCCACACACTCGGGGTCAATCTGCACCTTCTTGGTTTCCTGAGAGGCTTCGAAAGTGGCACTATGCTGAGAGCTGGGAATCACGGGCATGCCAGGTTGAGTTTCCTGGACCATGGCACCACTTAGTGTATCTTCTTCTTCTCGGCTGCAATGACCATCGACTCGGCCAGCCGGGATCCAGCTGATGCGCACTCCAGAGAGTGCCTGTAAACACCCGAGATGGTGATGATGCCATTGGGATTGGGAAACTTCATCTTCAAATAGGCCGCGTGATTCGAGGCCATGAACTTGGACAAAGATGGTCTGCCGAGAAGAGCATGATAAGGGCTCTAGAGATCCACCACCTCGATCTGCAAGCACTCAGTTCGGTAGTTATCTCGGGTGCCAAAAAGCACATCTATCCACACCCTGCCTATAGGAGCGCAGGATACTCCCGGCACAATACCATGGAAGGTAGTCCGGCTGGGCTGCAGCATGTTCTCGGTAAGACCGAGTTTCCCTATGGTATCTCAGTATAGAATATTGATGCTGCTCCCATTGTCAATCAACACCTTGGTGAAATTGATGTTGATCTCGGGCCCAATGAAGGTTGGGTCTAGCACCAGAGCATAGCTGCCCGGGTTAGGCATGATCCTGGGATGATCCGCCCGAGACCATATGATCTCCTGATCGCACCAGTTCATGTATTCCGGCCCCGCCGGCCTCACCGCATTCACCTCCATCTCGCGCCTTTGCAGGCTATTCCTGTCTTCGGGCTCGGTGGTAAACACCATGTAACTCTGATGGTGCTTCTGATACTGATTTCGGACTCCGCCGCCAGCATTGTTGTTGTTGTTGTTGTTGTTGTTGTTGTTGTTGTTGTTTTTGTTGTTGTTGTTGTTCTGGTTGTAGTTGTTGTTGTGATTGTTGTTGTTGTTACGGGCGTTGTTGTTGTTCGTCCCCTTGAACGGATAACTACGACACCTAGAGGGGGAGGGGGTGAATAAGTGCTACGACCAATTTTAATTTTTCTTTGAATTTATGTTTGACACAAAGGTAAATTCTCTAGATAATGCAACTAAGGTTAATTTACCTATATGACAAGAATAACAACAAACACAATGCAAGCACAAGTACAAGGGAAGGGAACGAGGTAACCGATATGAAGCATGCGGAGACACGATGTAATCCCGAGTTCCTCCTTGTTAAGGGAGTACGTCTCGTTGGAGGGGTGTGAGCTTCTCCACAAAGGCCTACTCAACGCCACAAAGGCCTCAACCTATTCTCCGATGAACCTCGCCACAAAGGCCTAGTCCACCTTCCACTATTGATCCCCTTTGAGGCGGAATCGAATCCTTTACAAACAAGCTTGGGGAACACACCCACAACAAAATTGGGGGCTCCCAACTCCAAGAATCACCAAGGGTAGCAAGATGTCTAGGTTCTCCACAAATGGAAACCCTAGACTCAAATCCCTCAAGTTAATGAGGGGGAAATGAAGAACGGCTCGGTGAATATGTAGATCGGGGCCTTCTCTTTCAATCCTCCAAAGATCAACAAGTTTGGTGAGAGGGATTGGGAGTAATTGAAGATCGTGTGAGCTCAATAAATGTTATTCAATGCTTTGGAAGAACTAGAGCTCAAGGAGGAAGAGCAGGGGTATTTATACCCCCTCCTGAAATCTAGCCGTTTGAGCAGGAAAAAGGGTACCGGAATATCCGGTCCAAGTTTGGACCAGAATATCCGGTTGGCTTCTTTCTTCGGATCTGAAACGAACTCATTGACTTCAACCGGATAATCTGAATGGGACTGAATAATTTGGTATGAAAAATCCGGTTGGCTTCTGTCCTGCACAGACACCTAAATCGGATATTCCGGTTGAAACGGAATAATCCGGTTCAAATAATCCGGTTGGGTGCTGTCCCGCGCAGACACCTGAATCGGATATTCCAGTTGACACGGAATAATCCGGTTCAAATAATCCGGCAAGGTGATGTGACTCGAGGCTTCAGTCCTTAGTCGATATTGAGCAAAACTTCCTCAATCAGAATATCCGGTAATTTATGAATAATCCCGTTCTAATATTCCAGCTCATCTCTGTCCCCAACTGGACAGAAACCATCCTAACCGGAATATCCAGTTTCCCGGAATAATCCGGTTAGAATAATCCGGCTCCTCACTGTACCAAATCTCTTAGCCCAATCTTCACCGATCGTTTGGTGATCGATGCCGATGTTAACGATAACACCTTCACACTCAACACCTTGATAACTATTGTACTTAATATTCTTAACTAACACACAAAACACCGGGAAAACGAAATGCACTTTCAATGCCCCCCTTTTTGGTGTTAGATGACAATACTAAGATTTGCAATAAAACTTTGACGAGTACATGTTTGAAACAAAATGGAAATTTCTCCCCTATACTTATGCACATCTTTTGTTTGCCTCAAATGCAAAAATGAAATAATACAAGGAGAGCAATTTCCAACAAGTAGCAATCATGCTAAAGTAAACAATATAACCAATATGTTGAGGATGTGAGAAAGATATACCTTGTGCGTAGAGATGATAACAACAATACCAAAGCACAATTATAGATAATATCCTCAACATATATAATAGATAATCCATGATAAACAATAATCATAGTCTCACAACACACATAGTTTTAAACGAGACAAATAGCAAATAGTTCACGAAACATAACTAAAACGGACACAAGCTCTCAAAGAATGGTAAAAGCAAATGCTTGTGCCCGAAACCCATGCAAATCCCGTAGGACTAAGACTACTTCTCCCCCTTTGGCATCGAGACACAAAAAAGGAGAGGGGTAGTGGTGCTAGCGTCCCAAAGACAAGCTAAGCATCCGAATTCTCAGAAGACTCCCCAGAAGCACCATCGGCCTCTCATTGCATGTCTTCATCCTCATCCTCATCCTCATCCTCGATGTCATAACCAGCAGGAGCACTAGATGAGGCACCGGTGGCATGAAGAGCCTCCTCAATCTGTTCCCAAGGGGAACGGTCTCCAGAAACCCACAGAGAGTAAGAAGCAAAAACCAAGGGAGTAGTGAGATCACCAGAAGCACCACTCACATGGTGAAGGATCTGACGTTGTGACCTGGACATAGCAGTGTCCCTGCGGTAAGCCTGACACTGTTCCTTGTGGATATCCACCTCCATGCATAGCACATTGCGCTGAAACCAGGAAAGCTTCCTGACATTGCGCATAGTGGAGGAGCTATCAACTCGGCAAGCACTAGAAGGAACCTCCCCCATAAAGGAACCACCCACAGGAGGAGGAACATGAGTAGCAGCAACGACTTTCTTCCTCTTGATGTACAAATTCTTCAAGGCATGTTCTTGCATAGGCAGCTCATAGAAATCCCTCTTCAATGTATCCTTGATTAGCATTATAATGAAGGGTCCATATGGGATAGTGTTCCCACCAATCATCGTATTGCGGAGCTCGTGGAAGATAATGTCCATGACATCCACGGTGGAAGAGATAGTAGGATCCTCATCCTCCATGCATTGCTTTGCCAGAATCAGGAGTTGGCAAAGCGGAATGGTAATGACATCATTGTTGCCACCACTAGGAACCAGAAAAGACCGAAATAAGCGCACAAGCTGATCATAGAACGGGAGGAGCTCTTCCAACTTACTAATAGTTAATCCAAGAGCATACATATCAGCCATATACCTCTCTCGCTGGGGTCTGTCCACATCATGCATACGGTGACCAAGTGGAGGATGAGCACGATAACTATACCCAAGTAACTTGGCCAGCTTGAAGAACTAAGCCTCACGTGGAGTGGTCTGACTCATCCACTTCAAACTGCATGGGACACCAGTGTCAAAAGCCAAGGTGGACATGAATTGAACCACAAGATCGGTGTTGTAGGGGCAGCGAGTATCCATGAGCTTGACAAGACCAAACCTCTCAATAATACTCGTAGCATCAGCAAACTCCTCCTTATCCTTGATAAACTGGAACTTGGTTGGATTCATCCGTCGGATTGGAAACTTGTAGTCGGAGTAGATATCAGCAAAGATGTAGGACTGTTCCGCACACAAAAAGCGACCATCATCAAACTCCACATCTCTAGGGGTGTTGTACCAATCTTTCTGAAGAATCTGAGCAAAATCCTGAGTGGTGGCATCCTGCTTGTAATTCTTCCTTGCGTCCTTGCCTTTCTTCTCCCTAGATGGATTTGAAGCGAGAGACTTGCTCTTGGAAATAGCTTTCCTCGGAGGGCGAGACTCACCGGGATCCTAATCACTAGTGTCCTTGTAGGAAGGATGCTTGCGAGCACTCAGCTTGTCTCCCTCCGAACCACCTGTGAATGAAATACATAGACGGGAGAAATGGGGGTAAGTGCACAAATGTCAACAATGGAGGAATCATACGACAAAAACAATAGGGAAGAGTCCACCCAACGATCGAGAATAAATTCTATGTGGGGACCCCAGACTAGCAGTCCGAGACCTCCAGTATGCATACATTCACGATCCCAAGATCAGTTAGTCGTGAACAACACACTCGAGTTGGCATTGCAGATAACAACATCCACTACACGAATTCACGGCTTACACAACTGGTCACTTGACTCAGTTGAAAACAACTGCCACGCAGGACAGGAACACACACTTAAAAACAGCGGAAGATTGCAAAACACACTCGTGGTAAACCCAAGTCACGCCTTGACCACCCACAGGCTACTGACTCGGAGACGTGCCTAGTTCGCATAGCCGTCAGCGACACCATCTTCTTCAGGTTCTCCGGGTTTCTGCTCAAAGTCTGGCTAAGACAATAGCCAGGGACGAAACCATTCATGAGTACGTTTGAATGTACTCCTGCAAGTCACCCTAAATGAAAGCTAAACAAGCAAGTATGCAGGTATAAAGGTGGTAGGAAGGCTTTAATTAGGGCTCAACTAGCCATGATGAATTTAAGACTCATCATAGTTGCACAAGTTTTAATTCTCATTTGTTGAAGAAGATACTTCAAAAGATATTTCATTTCTCTTGTAGATAAAGCATGTCCACAAGGTTTTGATAAAACATTCTAGATAAAGAAAACATTTCTCTTTGCAAAACTTCTTGGAAAAGAACACATCTTTAAGATCATCAATTATCTGGTACCTCAAAGGTACAATCTTTCCCTTTCAACGTACCTCCCAGGTACAAGTTCCAAAACACTTTTCCAGCTTTTTGAAAACATTGACACAATACTAGCTACATGGCCATTCAACTGCCCATATCCGAGGGCGCGGCTATTCTGAATAGTTTTACTCTGCAGAGGTGTACACAATCCACAAGATCCAGTATATCCTCCGTGAACAACCACGGACTGTCCGAGACAGTATGCAAACATCAGATAACTGGTCCTAACCATCCACTATGTTAGTGCTAGTAAATGACTACCTCTTCAACTGGGTTTGTTCTCCCCGGCACCGAGTGAGTCAGCCGTATCGATCCGGTTTCCCCTGACAACACACCGCCATGGCAGGAGACCCAACTGTTGCAACCGGTGGCGAACTTAATCCCCACACTCTGAATGTCCCATTCTCCCTCCTGGCGACAATTCGGTTCGGGGGACTCTAACCCCTATAGCACATTGAAGTAGACACGGACTAACACCAACAAGCAATTAGCTAGACCCCATTCCCATATTGAGGTAATGTGGCAGCACGGCTTGGTTGTCCGGCGAAGACTAGGTTATGTGTCATTTTTGGAAAACAAGTCGAAAACATTTCCTTCTTCACAAACCTCCCTCGGACAAGGTCCCACCTTTCCTCGGGGTTTTTCCAATCTTTTGCTTTCCAAAAACATCAAGTTAAAATGTCCACTAGGGGACTTAAGTTGATTAAGTGATGATAATAAAATATCTAAAGGGCTTGGTAACACCAAGATTATATAGTGGATATAGCATATTAGATACATAAAATGGATAGTGGTATATTCCACTTAAAAGAATAGTTTTTGAATCAAACTTTTGTAAAACTTCAGAAGTAAAACATGCATGATAGATAATGATAAGTAAAACAACAGCAAGCATTTAGAATGGCTTGCCTTGGCTCTTGTCTTGGTCTTGCTCTCAAGAGTTGCAATAAAAACCTCTCCGGGAAAATAATACCGTCTTCGTTATCTAACGTCGTAAACATAAAAAGGAAAACACCCAATCAGAACCAAACAAAGGAAATCACTTGGTAAAATGTAAACATACAACAAGCATTTCATCAAACAAGTACACTCACAAACAAAAATACTAGGGTGCACACCAACGAGCAAAACATGCGTAGACAACACACATGAATGGCACTAGAATTAATGTTATGGATCCTCACCCAATATGGCATGAGTCCAGTGGGTGTGCCACTCTCATAACATGCTCAAATAAGGTTAAATGTCTCTCTGGTCATTCAAGAGGATGAGCAAAATAACAAGAAAACAAGCTAGGGACACATACACATGCATAGGAAAATAATAACAAGCAATAATACATGCCCATAGTAACACATGCTTTCCTAAACATGGAGAACTAATATAACCAGTACCTAAGCAACCTAATAACATAGACAAAACCATACCAAAAGTACCATGGCATCACTCAATGCATGAAAATACTCATGGAGCAAAATAACTATTAAAACTAGACATGAAAAAGGCTATTTAGACAAGCAGACATGCATATCCATAAGAGATCATGAAACATGATTTATTCTAACATGATGGATAAGTAAGATTACATCCAAATAACAGAGAAAACAACACCTAGACATGCTAGTAATAACAAAATAACAATCTAATCAATTTACCAAAAACTAAGCATGCAAATAACTATTATGGCAGAAAAACATCTAATACTAACATAGCATGACAATTTTGATCTAGAGCACACTCAAGCATGCAAGCAAGTATAATATGCTATAATAACAGTAGTTATGCTATGGAAAACAATACTAAAGCATTTATTCAATTTATCATACCATTATGAAGAATAGTATAATTTTAACCTATTATTACTAGGAAAAACACCCTATTGAGATTTAAACTATAATAAGCATGGCTTTCACACCCAAACTCTATAATACTATTGAAACACTCAAGACACATTTCAAACATGTATAAATACCTTACACATGCTAGGAATCACTTTTATAACAAGAACAATATAACACACAATTTAATAAAAGCATAGCAATAATATGCAGAAAATGGATAAATACTAAATATTGCACCAATCCTATTCTGTAACTCCTAACATCATGAAAATCTAGTATGAGGTGCTCCTAGTCACTAGAAAACCAACACAATTGGATTCACTTCAAAATTAATCACCAATAAAATTAAACAATTCACAGAAGTGCTCTCTGGCCTAAAAACTAACATGCATGTCATTTTCAAACAATAACTCAAGTACACACAAGGTCAACTGTAACAGATAGATATTATCAAGGGCTACTCAGAACAGTTGAGTTTGCAAGATTTGGATACTTAAAACTCAAGTTATGATAGAAATGGTGTTATAAAGTGTCTCTGCCATTTATTTTATTTCTCCTAAAATATAGTACAAAATCTAGATCTGCAAGTTGTATGTGGTTAAGATTTTGTAGATCTAGTACCTTGATTTTTTTTTTGGCATGATTCACTTGTTAACATTTTTGTTCTGAATTAAAGTAAACAGCCATTAAACAGATCTGCAGGAAAAAGTAATACTACCTGCAGAATAACAATTAACGGGCCAGATCTGTTTCGAACGAGGGCGAAGAGGACGGATCTGCGAGATGGGCCGGCCCGCTAGCTTTTTCCCGCCGGGCACCAAGTCAAACGGCTGCCAAAACGGCCCCAGCAGGACCCACCGGTCAGTGGACGAGGCCAGCGAAGAGGTAAGCCTCCGTTGGATTTCAATCCGACGGCTCGTGATGGAGGCGCCGGCGACGACCAAAACCGAGCGGCGGAAAACCGCGCGCACGGTGTCCCGAGGCGGAGCTTCGCCGGAGTCTCACCGGATTGAGCTCCCGGCATCTCCTGGAACCGAGAGGAGGTCTAGGAGGATCCGGAAGACGACGCGCAACCGACGCCCTCATCTGCTCTTGCTCGGAAGGACCCGAGCTAGGGTTCTCCATAGGTGCTGCGGCGGCGGACCAAATCCAAGGGTGGCGGCGCTCCTGCAGGAGGACAAACAGGGAAATGAGGAGAGCACGAGAATCCCAGGGTCTCAAGGGTGGAAGGGGAGGAAACGGAGAGGATGGAGCTTCCCTGTGTGTTGAGCTCGATGAGGAGATTGCCGGCGGCGAGCTTAGTTCGATTCCGGCGAACTAGGAAGAATCAGAGGGGGCTTTCAATACGGGTGTTCGATTGAAGGCTATAGGAGCCAGGGGGACATCATCGGGAGCACATAAGTGGCTCGCACTCGCATGGCGTCGGTGCCCGTGCGTATGGCCGAACGGCGGCCATGGCGGCTCAGCTGCAGGCTTCAACGAGAGAGGGAACGATGTCCAAGGTATGTGGTATGCTAAGGGGGTCCTCCAGGGAGAGAGTAAGGGGAGGAGGAGGCTTGAGGCGAGTGGGAGCCGAATGACGTGGTCGGCACCCGCAGGTGTTCGACAGGGACCAGAGGAAGAAGGAGAGCGAGAGGAGATGGATGGGGGGCACGGGTACGATCTTGGATGCCCCGTGAAGCTTGTAGACAAGGGGAGGTGTCGAGGAGCGGTGCCCACGCGTTGGAACACGGGCGACGTGTCGTGGACGTCCTGGGCGCCATGGACACCTCATGGGCAAGAAGGAAGAAGACAACCAGAGGGGGAGGGGGTATGTCAGGGAGTATATACGATTCATATAGAGTCTTGTGGTGCAAGGGCAGCCCCAGGTTTGGACAGAGAAGGTGGAGTAGAAAAATGGTGAATGATCACCATCCTTGGCCATTTGTGGTTGGATGAGCTAGAGAGAGAGAGAAAAATGGTAGATCAGCTAGACCATGTCTAGGAGGTGAGAATGGATGTTTTTCATCTCTCAGAACAGGAGAGAGGCAGGGAGAGTCCAATTATTGAGCAAGGCATGTGTGAACCCAAACATGTCCAAAAACAACAGAGATGGTTTTTGCTTGTTTTCACCAGAATTTTGAACAGAACACATGTGAAAACTCATGTCCGTTGGATAGATAATCAAAAATGGAGTCTAGGGGTGGTAGCCTCAAGAGTTTTTGAAAATATTTCTTTCACAAAATTTTGGGAATTCAAAAAGGGCAGAAACTGTTTTTAAATGTTTTCTCCAAAATTTTCAAAACAACTTGCAAATGTTTTTGTATAAGTAAGTCCCACATAAACATAGGTATGTTGGGTAATTTTTCCAAGATTTTAGGAAATACTTTTCTTCACAAAATATTTTAAAGTTCATTTCTGGCCTTTTGGAAAATGGAAAAGAATAAATAGTAAAATGCTTTTAAAACCAATATTTTTGAGTTGGGATGAGATAGTACATAGTATAGGTCTCAAAAGTGATTTTTAATAAGCAACTCTTTTGAAACTATTTGAGACACCAAGTGGAAAGATGGTGAAAACAGGAGTTTATTTAATAGGATAAAAACCATGAGAGAAGAATAATTAAATGGCCTTTGGAAAATAAATAGACCATATGGAGGTGATTTATAGGTCATGAAGATGACAGGGGTAGGTTCATTGAGCCTGAAAACAATAAGGAGTGATTTGGAGTAACATGGAAAAAGTGCTTCATGATAAAGGTGATATGCTCATTATTTTTGGGGATGCCTTCAATAGGACTTTGATAGATGATACCAAAGGGTTTCAATATCCAAGTTAACAACTTGGATAGATATAATAGATAGATATACAAAGAGATTTATGATGATGCATTGTAAATAGAAGGAAATAGGACATAAGAGCATGTCTCCAAAGTTGGAAGTTTTTAGGAAAGCAGAGGATGATATGGGCATGTGATGGAATATGATATAGATGCTTGATCTTGTTATTACTAAGTTTTATTATCTTTAAAACAGCACACACTTATCAACAAACAGAAATAAATACCTCAAGCAAACACAGGACAAGATCACACAACAAGCAGGTAACATAACAAATCACACAAGATCACTCACACAACTGAGTTCCTCAAATTAATTTCCAGGTGTTTGTCACAAGTGTTAATGTTAGGTAGTGATCAAGACATACCATGACAAGAGGATTTTACAAAGAGGTTTAACTCAAAATTTGTTATTTCCAAAAGAATATAATTGAGGTAAAAACACAGGGGTAACATAGTCCCCTTTTATTGTTTTTGCAAAATAAGAAAGTGATAAAGAGTTTTTGAAATACTTGAAAAAACATATTGGTTGAAAACAGGTTGGAGATGATTAGCTCCAAAATACTTTTCATATAGTTTTGGAAATTATCTTTTGTTTTTCTCAAAACTTGGTCTTTGGGTTTCCTTTGAACTCAAAACATTTTCAGAAAGGTTTTTGCCCAAAACAGTGTGATGGATGAAGATGATAAGATTTCTTGTCATGACTTGATCACAAGGTTTGTGTTTGAAGAAAGTTATGATCATTGTTTTTAATGTTAGTTGTTAACAAACTCAAACATATACACATAGAACAACCAAATAGAAATGAGAACACCAGCATAAGTCAAACATATTAAAAAGTTTTTGTTGGCCCTGATTTTTGGGTTCTAGAAAACAAGTTTTTCATGTCTTCCAAAAATTGGGCTGTTACAGCTCTTCCCCCCTTAAAATGAATCTCGTCCCCGAGATTCGTAAGTGGGTACTTAAGAGTGTAACTAAAAACAAGAGTCTCGGGTTTCTTCAACTTTTGTAAATGAAGATCCTTTGACGAGGTGGTCTTCTGAGAACTCGAGGTGTCGATGTTGTCAGATTGTTGCTGGTCGAAGATATGGATATATTGACTTGACACTCCATGTCCTTGTTGTTGATGTTGGTGGAATGACACAAGCAAATGAAGGGTCTTGATTTTGCGGCTTCGTTGACCTTCTGTCGTTGTCTGGATTTGGCCTTCTTTTGGGGGTATCGCAGATAGTTACTCACGGCAACCATCTGGCCTCACAGGGCGTCAGGTCCGTAGACTTGACTCTCTCCGGTTATTTCTATGAAAGCCATTAGAAACTCCTATATGCTTCTTGGCTTCTTGAGTGGTCGACCGCGTTGAAGTGCGGATGCTTCCCCCCTTTGATTTGTCTTTGTAGGTTGTCGGGGATTTTCTTCGTCTTCGTCCCATTTTTGCTTGGTGGCGACGACAGGTCGTGGAAGAATTTGTTGGGTCTTGATCTTCATGGATCTTTGTAGGAGTCTTCACATGTGGTTTAGGATCACATAGTTAGCTTTCCCTCGGGAAAACTAGCTAGTGCCTTTTGCAAAACTTTGGTTAGATGTTAGTCTAATAATTAGATAGTTATGTTAGTATGGTTAGACTAGTAAAAGTTTTTTTTTTTTTGTTGGTGTCGCGAGACACATCTCGCATCTTCTCGGGCTTGAATCTGAATTTTGTCGTTCTTCATGACAGCTCTTGATGTAGTTGCACTAAATGGCGCGTGAAGTCCGTCATCCATCTTGAAGAAAATTTAAGAGATCTTGGGCTCTCGGGTTGAAGTAGAGAGCGCTCCACAATTTTGCAGTTCTCATGAGGGAATGGGAGATAAAAAAATTTTTTTAAAGGGCTTTTGCTAAGTCATACTTTTGAAGAGATACCAAAAAGGGTAGCTAAGGCCGACCTGGCAAAAAGATTTTTTTTGCAATCAAGCGGGAACAAAGCAAGAGGTAGATGTGTGGTGACTTTGTTTTTGCCGAAAAGGCGTGCTTGTGAGACACTCAAGCAAACAAATTCAAAAGCACACCAAACAAGGGAGCAAGTAAAAACACTACACAAATGTAAACCACACCAACAACGCACAAATGAAGAACAAACAAGGTACCTCTAGTACCAGCAAACGTCTATTACTGCGGAAGAACGGGTTAGCTCAAGTAAAACAACTGAGCGAAACCTATCAATTCCTATGGGTCTGGGTCGACAAAAGGGTTGTTGAAGTCTTCATGTCGTTAAATATCTTTGTAGATTTTTATACATGGCAGAGTCTTCGGGACTTGCATAGAAATCACCATGATGTTGAGATCTTCGACACAAAGCTCCTTTTTCTTCGGGTTGCTAACTACTAAGGTCTTCTCGGGATATCGCCAAGTATGTAATTGTTTAATAGAAATATAACGGAAGAAAACTTTTTGATATACTTTTAAATGAAAACCAAAATTTTATAAACTCATGTTTATTTATTTACAAAACATTTGGAGCCATGAAAACAAAGGACAAAAAGATATGTTTCCTATTTTCTCTGGTTTTCTTCAAAAGTTTGTTTTATAAACAAGTCAATGGTTTTTGAAAATATAAGAAAAATGGAAACCATGCTTAGGTTTTTATGAGATAGAAATTTTTTTGGCAGTAATATAGTTTTAACCAAAATAGTTTTGTTTTTCCTATCTGACGTCCATGCTAAACTAAGATCTCCTAAAGTCAGGATGGCTCTGATACCAACTCTGTTGGGACCCCAGACTAGCAGTCCGAGACCTCCAGTATGCATACATTCACGATCCCAAGATCAGTTAGTCGTGAACAACACACTCGAGTTGGCATTGCAGATAACAACATCCACTACACGAATTCACGGCTTACACAACTGGTCACTTGACTCAGTTGAAAACAACTGCCACGCAGGACAGGAACACACACTTAAAAACAGCGGAAGATTGCAAAACACACTCGTGGTAAACCCAAGTCACGCCTTGACCACCCACAGGCTACTGACTCGGAGACGTGCCTAGTTCGCATAGCCGTCAGCGACACCATCTTCTTCAGGTTCTCCGGGTTTCTGCTCAAAGTCTGGCTAAGACAATAGCCAGGGACGAAACCATTCATGAGTACGTTTGAATGTACTCCTGCAAGTCACCCTAAATGAAAGCTAAACAAGCAAGTATGCAGGTATAAAGGTGGTAGGAAGGCTTTAATTAGGGCTCAACTAGCCATGATGAATTTAAGACTCATCATAGTTGCACAAGTTTTAATTCTCATTTGTTGAAGAAGATACTTCAAAAGATATTTCATTTCTCTTGTAGATAAAGCATGTCCACAAGGTTTTGATAAAACATTCTAGATAAAGAAAACATTTCTCTTTGCAAAACTTCTTGGAAAAGAACACATCTTTAAGATCATCAATTATCTGGTACCTCAAAGGTACAATCTTTCCCTTTCAACGTACCTCCCAGGTACAAGTTCCAAAACACTTTTCCAGCTTTTTGAAAACATTGACACAATACTAGCTACATGGCCATTCAACTGCCCATATCCGAGGGCGCGGCTATTCTGAATAGTTTTACTCTGCAGAGGTGTACACAATCCACAGGATCCAGTATATCCGCCGTGAACAACCACGGACTGTCCGAGACAGTATGCAAACATCGGATAACTGGTCCTAACCATCCACTATGTTAGTGCTAGTAAATGACTACCTCTTCAACTGGGTTTGTTCTCCCCGGCACCGAGTGAGTCAGCCGTATCGATCCGGTTTCCCCTGACAACACACCGCCATGGCAGGAGACCCAACTGTTGCAACCGGTGGCGAACTTAATCCCCACACTCTGAATGTCCCATTCTCCCTCCTGGCGACAATTCGGTTCGGGGGACTCTAACCCCTATAGCACATTGAGGTAGACACGGACTAACACCAACAAGCAATTAGCTAGACCCCATTCCCATATTGAGGTAATGTGGCAGCACGGCTTGGTTGTCCGGCGAAGACTAGGTTATGTGTCATTTTTGGAAAACAAGTCGAAAACATTTCCTTCTTCACAAACCTCCCTCGGACAAGGTCCCACCTTTCCTCGGGGTTTTTCCAATCTTTTGCTTTCCAAAAACATCAAGTTAAAATGTCCACTAGGGGACTTAAGTTGATTAAGTGATGATAATAAAATATCTAAAGGGCTTGGTAACACCAAGATTATATAGTGGATATAGCATATTAGATACATAAAATGGATAGTGGTATATTCCACTTAAAAGAATAGTTTTTGAATCAAACTTTTGTAAAACTTCAGAAGTAAAACATGCATGATAGATAATGATAAGTAAAACAACAGCAAGCATTTAGAATGGCTTGCCTTGGCTCTTGTCTTGGTCTTGCTCTTGAAATAAACAAGAGTTGCAATAAAAACCTCTCCGGGAAAATAATACCGTCTTCGTTATCTAACGTCGTAAACACAAAAAGGAAAACACCCAATCAGAACCAAACAAAGCAAGCACTTGTACAAAAGTAAACATACAGCAAGCATTTCATCAAACAAGTACACTCACAAACAAAATTACTAGGGTGCACACCAACAAGCAAAGCATGCATAGACAACACACATGAATAACACTAGAATAGGTGCTATGGATCCTCACCCAATATGGCATGAGTCCAGTGGGTGTGCCACTCTCATAAAATGCTCAAATAAGGTTAAATGTCTCTCTGGTCATTCAAGAGGATGAGCAAAATAACAAGAAAACAAGCTAGGGACACATACACATGCATAGGAAAATAATAACAAGCAATAATACATGCCCATAGTAACACATGCTTTCCTAAACATGGAGAACTAATATAACCAGTACCTAAGCAACCTAATAACATAGACAAAACCATACCAAAAGTACCATGGCATCACTCAATGCATGAAAATACTCATGGAGCAAAATAACTATTAAAACTAGACATGAAAAAGGCTATTTAGACAAGCAGACATGCATATCCATAAGAGATCATGAAACATGATTTATTCTAACATGATGGATAAGTAAGATGACATCCAAATAACAGAGAAAACAACACCTAGACATGCTAGTAATAACAAAATAACAATCTAATCAATTTATCAAAAACTAAGCATGCAAATAATTATTATGGCAGAAATCACCTAAAACTAGCATGGCATGCCAACATGATCTAGAACTTATTCAATCAAGCAAGCAAGTATAACATGCAAAAATAACAGTAGCTATGCTATGGAAAACAATAATAAAGCATTTATTCAATTTATCATACCATTATGAAGAAGAATCATAATTTTAATCTATTATTACTAGGAAAACACCTTATGAGAATAAAACCATAACAAACATGGCTTTTCACACCCATTTTCCTAACATGATAATGACATACTCAAAACACACATAAAACATGTATTGATACCCTACACAAGCTAGAAATCAATTTTATAACAAAATAATATAACACACAATTTAAATAAGGGCATAGCAATAAAATGCAGAAAAGAGCTAAACACTAAATATTGCACCAATCCTATTCTGCAACTCCTAACATCATGAAAATCTAGTATGAGGTGCTCCTAGTCACTAGCAAACCAACACAATTGGATTCACTTCAAAATTCATCACCAATAAAATTAAACAATTCACAGAAGTGCTCTCTGGACTAAAAACTAACATGCATGTCATTTTCAAACAATAACTCAAGTACACACAAGGTCAACTGTAACAGATAGATATTATCAAGGGCTACTCAGAACAGTTGAGTTTGCAAGATTTGGATACTTAAAACTCAAGTTATGATAGAAATGGTGTTATAAAGTGTCTCTGCCATTTATTTTATTTCTCCTAAAATATAGTACAAAATCTAGATCTGCAAGTTGTATGTGGTTAAGATTTTGTAGATATAGTACTGTGATTTTTTTTTTGGCATGATTCACTTGTTAACATTTTTGTTTTGAATTAAAGTAAACAGCCATTAAACAGATCTACAGGAAAAAGTAATACTACCTGCAGAAAAACAATTAACGGGCCAGATCTGTTTCGAACAAGGGCGAAGAGGACGGATCTGCGAGATGGGCCGGCCCGCTAGCTTTTTCCCGCCGGGCACCAAGTCAAACGGCTGCCAAAACGGCCCCAGCAGGACCCACCGGTCAGTGGACGAGGCCGGCGAAGAGGTAAGCCTCCGTTGGATTTCAATCCGACGGCTCGTGATGGGGGCGCCGGCGACGACCAAAACCGAGCGGCGGAAAACCGCGCGCACGGTGTCCCGAGGCGGAGCTTCGCCGGAGTCTCACCGGATTGAGCTCCCGGCATCTCCTGGAACCGAGAGGAGGTCTAGGAGGACCCGGAAGACGACGCGCAACCGACGCCCTCATCTGCTCTTGCTCGGAAGGACCCGAGCTAGGGTTCTCCATAGGCGCCGCGGCGGCGGACCAAATCCAAGGGTGGCGGCGCTCCTGCAGGAAGACAAACAGGGAAATGAGGAGAGCACGAGAATCCCAGGGTCTCAAGGGTGGAAGGGGAGGAAACGGAGAGGATGGAGCTTCCCTGTGTGTTGAGCTCGATGAGGAGATTGCCGGCGGCGAGCTTAGTTCGATTCCGGCGAACTAGGAAGAATCAGAGGGGGCTTTCAATACGGGTGTTCGATTGAAGGCTATAGGAGCCAGGGGGACATCATCGGGAGCACAGAAGTGGCTCGCACTCGCATGGCGTCGGTGCCCGTGCGTATGGCCGAACGGCGGCCATGGCGGCTCAGCTGCAGGCTTCAACGAGAGAGGGAACGATGTCCAAGGTATGTGGTATGCTAAGGGGGTCCTCCAGGGAGAGATTAAAGGGGAGGAGGAGGCTTGAGGCGAGTGGGAGCCGAATGACGTGGTCGGCACCCGCAGGTGTTCGACAGGGACCAGAGGAAGAAGGAGAGCGAGAGGAGATGGATGGGGGGCACGGGTACGATCTTGGATGCCCCGTGAAGCTTGTAGACAAGGGGAGGTGTCGAGGAGCGGTGCCCACGCGTTGGAACACGGGCGACGTGTCGTGGACGTCCTGGGCGCCATGGACACCTCATGGGCAAGAAGGAAGAAGACAACCAGAGGGGGAGGGGGTATGCCAGGGAGTATATACGATTCATATAGAGTCTTGTGGTGCAAGGGCAGCCCCAGGTTTGGACAGAGAAGGTGGAGTAGAAAAATGGTGAGTGATCACCATCCTTGGCCATTTGTGGTTGGATGAGCTAGAGAGAGAGAGAGAGAAAAATGGTAGATCAGCTAGACCATGTCTAGGAGGTGAGAATGGATGTTTTTCATCTCTCAGAACAGGAGAGAGGCAGGGAGAGTCCAATTATTGAGCAAGGCATGTGTGAACCCAAACATGTCCAAAAACAACAGAGATGGTTTTTGCTTGTTTTCACCAGAATTTTGAACAGAACACATGTGAAAACTCATGTCCATTGGATAGATAATCAAAAATGGAGTCTAGGGGTGGTAGCCTCAAGAGTTTTTGAAAATATTTCTTTCACAAAATTTTGGGAATTCAAAAAGGACAGAAACTGTTTTTAAATGTTTTCTCCAAAATTTTCAAAACAACTTGCAAATGTTTTTGTATAAGTAAGTCCCACATAACCATAGGTATGTTGGGTAATTTTTCCAAGATTTTAGGAAATACTTTTCTTCACAAAATATTTTAAAGTTCATTTCTGGCCTTTTGGAAAATGGAAAAGAATAAATAGTAAAATGCTTTTAAAACCAATATTTTTGAGTTGGGATGAGATAGTACATAGTATAGGTCTCAAAAGTGATTTTTAATAAGCAACTCTTTTGAAACTATTTGAGACACCAAGTGGAAAGATGGTGAAAACAGGAGTTTATTTAATAGGATAAAAACCATGAGAGAAGAATAATTAAATGGCCTTTGGAAAATAAATAGACCATATGGAGGTGATTTATAGGTCATGAAGATGACAGGGGTAGGTTCATTGAGCCTGAAAACAATAAGGAGTGATTTGGAGTAACATGGAAAAAGTGCTTCATGATAAAGGTGATATGCTCATTATTTTTGGGGATGCCTTCAATAGGACTTTGATAGATGATACCAAAGGGTTTCAATATCCAAGTTAACAACTTGGATAGATATAATAGATAGATATACAAAGAGATTTATGATGATGCATTGTAAATAGAAGGAAATAGGACATAAGAGCATGTCTCCAAAGTTGGAAGTTTTTAAGAAAACAGAGTAGGAGATGGACATATGATGGAATATGATATTGATGTTTGATATTGTGATTAATAGGTTTTATTTTATTAGAACAGCACACATTAATCAACAAACAAAAATAAATACTTCAAGCAAGCACAAGATAAAATCACACAACAATGCAGATAAAGTAACAAGTCACACAAGATCACTCAAACAATTGAGTTCTTCCAATTAATTTCCAGGTGTTTGTCTCAAGTGTTAACTTTAGGTAGTGATCAATACATACCATGACAAGAGGATTTTACAAAGAGGTTTAACTCAAAATTTGTTATTTCCAAAAGAATATAATTGAGGTAAAAACACGGGGGTAACATAGTCCCCTTTTATTGTTTTTGCAAAAGAAGAAAGTATAAAGAGTTTTTGAAATACTTGAAAAAACATATTGGTTGAAAACAGGTTGGAGATGATTAGCTCCAAAATACTTTTCATATAGTTTTGGAAATTATCTTTTGTTTTTCTCAAAACTTGGTCTTTGGGTTTCCTTTGAACTCAAAACATTTTCAGAAAGGTTTTTGCCCAAAACAGTGTGATGGATGAAGATGATAAGATTTCTTGTCATGACTTGATCACAAGGTTTGTGTTTGAAGAAAGTTATGATCATTGTTTTTAATGTTAGTTGTTAACAAACTCAAACATATACACATAGAACAACCAAATAGAAATGAGAACACCAGCATAAGTCAAACATATTAAAAAGTTTTTGTTGGCCCTGATTTTTGGGTTCTAGAAAACAAGTTTTTCATGTCTTCCAAAAATTGGGCTGTTACATTCTAGTTAGGAGCAAAACAGTACTGGTGAAATTCGAGACATAACTCAACCTGATATTTCGGTTCAATACTGTACCGGATATTCCGGGTTCGTGACAGAACTCCACCGGATATTCCGGTTCAATACTGAACCATATATTCCAGGTGCACAATTCCAGCACTAGATTGATCCTTGCCTATATTCAAAAACTAGATCGGTGAGACGGTAATCTAACCTATTGTCTCTAGCATGCATAAGATACCCTAGGGAACATTCACTACCAAGCATTGACAAGAAAAACACGAATCAATGGAGAGGCAGGGTTATGGAACCAAAATTCAACGATTTTGAACAATACCTGCGTCCATGGATGAAGATGCTTGGATGTAAATGATCCCACGGAGATGGAGAACGAGATCCGGGCAGGAACTCTCAGATCACGTGGAGGAAGTGGCCTGGGAGGCCCAGAATCGGAGAGGCGGTGACCTGGTGGAGAATAAGAACTTGGGGAAGAAAGGCACGAACTGCCTCCCCACCCCGTGTCCCTTCAGATAAGTGGAGATTCTCCAGACCCGATATTCCGGTTCAAGTTTGAACCGGATATTCGGGGTCCACCTGGATATTTCGGTACAGAACTGTACCGGAAATTCCGGCAGCCTTCTGATTCAAAACTTTTTAGTTTCAATGGAGCAACAAATGTGCTAGATAGATTTTGGTTTTTAGGATAGATAGGCTTAGGATAGACACACCAAACTGAAGGTAGTATTTATCCCACTTAACAACAAGAAACGAACAAAATAACCAAATGCGTGAGATTTTCTTACAAATACACTTAGCAAGAGAAAACAAGAGAAATGCAATGAAATCCAAATAACCCCAACTAAGATCCAACACTTCACTAATAAGAGGTTGGTGGCCTAAGCCACCATTTAAGGGATCATGGTATGCAACCGCGAAGATATATCTTGGGTGCATTGACAATTCTCTACACTGAAGCTCACAATTCAACATTAGAAAAAGAGAGATAACAATGTATTTTTTTTCTTTGGGAATAATGGGGGAAGGGAGAAACCCATGTGTTAGGATAACACTCCCCCTATGTCCATGCCTACACCTAAACCCAAACACGTCTCAACTATAGGGATGTGTGCAAGATCCTCAAGTCAAACTTCTAGAATCTATGATATTTAGCTCATTCCTCAAGAACATGAATCTTGCATTGTTGAGTGGCTTGGTGAAGATGTCCGCAAGATTGTCCTTGGTGGGAACATATTCTAGAGAAATATCACCTCTTTCCACATGGTCCCGGATGAAATGATGACGAATCTCAATATGCTTCATCCTTGTGTGTTGCACGGGGTTGTAGGCGATCTTGATTGCACTTTAATTGTCACACATGAGATACACCTTATCCAAATGAACATCGTACTCTTTGAGGGTTTGCCTCATCCATAGCAATTGGGTGCAAGCACTTGCGGCCGCCACATACTCGGCTTCGGCGGTGGAGAGAGATATGCAATTGTGCTTCTTGGAAGACCAACTCACCATGGACCTACCAAGGAATTGGCAAGCCCCGGAAGTGGAATTCCTATCATCTTGATCACCGGCCCAATCGGAATCCGTGCAGCCCTTGAGAGATATATGTGCCCTCTTTGGATACCACAAACCAAACCTAGAGGTATGAACCAAATACCGAAAAATCCTATGAACCGCCACTAAGTGGCTTTCCTTAGGAGACGCTTGATACCTTGGACACACACACCTACACTCAAAACGATATAGGTCCTAGATGCACAAAGATAAAGCAAAGAACCAATCATAAAACGATACAACTTTTGGTCCACATCTTTACCATCCGAATTGCGGTTGAGGTGGAACTTGACTTGCATAGGAGATGGCTTCTCTTTTGCACCTTGGAAATTAAACCTCTTGAGCATGTCTTGGGCATCAAATCTAAGGAACAATTTAAGCTCTCCCATCATGGACATCTCAAACATGTCAGTCCTAAGCTTTGAGAACTCATTATTGAAAGCTTGCTTAGTTGAGCCAAAGATAATATCGTCCACGTAGAGTTGGCATATTAAAATCTCTCCCTTTACCCTCTTTGTGAAGAGAGTGGGGTCAATCTTCCCAACTTCAAAACCACGGTCATCCAATAACTCTCTAAGGTTCTCATACCATGCACATGGTGCTTGTTTAAGTCCATAGAGCGTCTTATCGAGCTTGTAGAAATGGTTAGGGAAGTTGAGGTTCTCGAACCCCGGAGGTTGCTTAACATATACCTCCTCTTTGAGTGGACCATTCAAGAAAGCACTTTTGACGTCCATTCGTTGCAATTTGAAATTATGCGAAGATGCATATGCAAGAAGGATACGGATGGACTCAAGGCGAGCCACGAGAGCATATGTTTCATCAAAGTCAATGCCTTCCACTTGACTGTAACCTTGAGCCACCAATCTTGCCTTTTTCCTTATGAAAAATCCATGCTCATCTTGCTTGTTCTTGAATATCCACTTAGTGCCAATAACATTGTGGAAATCTTTGGTCTTCTAAACTAATCTCCAAACCTTGTTGCGCTCAAAGTTATTGAGCTCATCATGCATAGCTTCAACCCAATTGGATTCCTCAAGAGCTTCAAACCCTTTCTTTGGTTCCACCATAGATATGTGTTCTAGATGCTCACTAAAGTGAGCCAATCGTTTGCTTGTGGGTCTTCTAGCTTTAACATGTTCCAAACTTTGTTGTCTTGGGCATCAATATGCTTCAACTCTCTTCTTATCCTTCTAGCACGACGGGCTTCGATCTCCTCATTATTGCGAGGAGGAATCACTTGATCATCTTGATCATTTGGGTCCCCTCTTGACCAATTTGTTGGACTTGATTATAATCATCATCATCATCAACAACAACAACAACAACAACAACAACAACATCCACACTAGCTTCACCTTGAGGAGAGGAGGACGACGAAGGTTGATCTTGGCCTTGACCTTGACTATCATGAATGATAGAAGTGGTTGCATCTTTCATAGTAACTTGGTCAATGATAGGAGGGTCTTCAACATGTTCTTGGTTAGGTGCATCACTTGGCTCCTTGGCTTGTTATTCTATTGTAGAGGAGGGCTCCACTTGAGTAGAGCATAGTCCTTCTCGAGTCGCCATAAGGTGTCCCTCAATGGGGCGGAAAAATCCCACCCCCATCCTTCCTATGGCTTCTTGAGGCATTTCAACATCTACATTAGAAACAAGAAATTACGTCACTTGGGAGCCATCATTTTCCTCGAAATCCACACTACAAGATTCTATGACAATCCGTGAGGTTTTGTCATAGACTCTATAAGTGTGGGATTCGGCACCATAACCAACAAATATACCCTTAATAGTTTTGGATTAAAACTTAGACAACCGAACATCCTTGATCAAATAAAAGCACTTACAACCGAACATGCGGAAGTAGGAGACGTTGGGTTTGTAGCCGGTGAGGATCTCATATGGAGTCTTGTCCAAGCCCTTGCGGATGTAGAGGCAGTTGGAGGAGTGTCATGCGGTGGATATGGCCTTGGCCCATAAATATTGGGGAGAAGAATACTCCGCTAACATGGTCCTCGCCATATCCAAGCGAGTGCGATTCTTCCTTTTGGCAACACAATTTTCTTGAGGAGTGTAAGTGGCGGAATATTGATGTCCAATACCCTCATCACTAGGAATTCATTCAAAGTGTAGTTCTTGAACTCCGAACCATTGTCACTCCTAAGATCCATGATTTGGACATTGTGTTGATGTTGCACTTGGTTGGAGAAGTCGATGATAGTTTTTGAGTCTCACTCTTGCACTTGAAGAAATAAACCCAAGTGTATCTTGAATAATAATTGACAATCAGAAAACAATACTTCTTGCCACCAAGACTTGCCTCGGGCACGGCACCAAAGAGATCAACATGGAGAAGCTCCAAGATCCTCTTTGATGAGATAATAGTCTTGGCCTTGTGTGAAATATCATGCATCTTTCCTTCAACACACTACCTACAAACGCGACCTTTGGAAAAGGAAACATTTTCTTTTAGTCTAAGGATAAGGCCACCTTTGTGAAGATTTTGCAAAGTTCTCATGTTGACATGGGATAAGCGGCGATGCCACAACCACCCCACGTCCGCCTTTCTGAAAAGACACATTGATTGAGAGTTGGCGGACTTCGAGAAGTCTACCACAAACAACTCATTTTCAACATGTCCCACGTATGCGACATCAAGAGTCTTGATCCTCAAAAGGACCATAGAATTTTCATCAAAGAAGACGGACAAACCCATCTTCCCAAGAGAAGGAACCGAAAGTAAATTGAAACCAAGGGATTCAACAAGCATAACGTCCACGATAGTAACATCAGGAGCAATCACAACCTTGACAAACCCCGATACCTTAGACGAGGACTTGTCTCCATAGGTGACGGTTGCATCAATATTATTTGGGCGCAACTCCGTCACAAGTTCTTTGCTTCCGGTCATATGAGTGGTGCATCCACTATCAATTATCCATTTAGATCCACCGGAAGCATAGTTCTGCAAGAGATCATTGACTAGAGTTAGGACCCGAGGAGGGTCCCTTCATGTTAGCAACAAGGGTCTTTGGAACCCAAATGGTATAGTCAATGTAACCCTCAATAGGACCAACATATTTAGCTTGCACAACACCATAATAATAAACATATAAGAAATGGTGTGGATTGTTAGTTCCCGCGGAAGTGGTACGAGTAATGGAGTCCCTCATGACACCACCACTCGAGGCAACATTGTTATCTTGAGCGGGAATGCTACGAGTAGTGTTGTCCCTAACGAAAATACCACTCGAAGCACCATTATTTGCCTTCTTCTTGTTCTTCTTCTTGGAAACATAGACAAGACCTTGCTTGCCCACTTCTGGCCTTGGAGCACTCAATTTTGGTCTAGCAACAACCACTTGTGGGCTAGCCGCCACAACCTTCTCAACTTGAGGGCTCTTTCCCTTGATCCTTGCAAGCTCATCCTTCAGCCTAGTATTTTCCTCAATAATATTTTCATGATCACAAGAAGAAGTAGAGGTGCTAGGTGTTTTGAGTTGATTAAGTTGAGTTTGAAGTTGTTCATGTAACTCTTTGAGGGTAGAGTAATCATTCTCCAAAGCCTTGTGAGCCTCGGTGAGCTTTCCAAACTCCTCGTTTAGTTTCTCATGACAAACCCCGAAATCAACCTTATCCTTTTTAGCCTTTTTATATTTAGCAGTTGGAAGGCCACGTTCTTTAGTGATATTAGCAACAATTTCATTATTGGACTCTTCAATAGATTCAAGTTCCTCATCAAGAGAAACTCTACCATTGTGCTCTTCCTCAAGATTCATGGAAAGAGATGCTATGTCATCCGCATCCCTTCTTTCAATCTCACCTTTCTTCTCAAGAGCTTCAAGGGCCTCTCCCAATTGGCTCATGAGGTGATCAAAGTACTTATTGGTTTCACCTTGCACGTTAGAAATAAAGCTTTCCAAAGCGATAATTTCATTTTCTACTCTAAGACTATCATGGTTTATCAATTCATTTGGGGTCTTAGAGTTTGGAGAAGGTGATATCTCCGAGGCCTTAGCCATGAAGCACTTGGCATTGTGTTGAGGCAGATTCTCATTAAGGGATTAAAAGAGTGATGAAGATGATGGAGTTGCAGCAATAGCAATAGCGGCCACTTCACTGGTGGTTTCTTCTTCTTCATCACTTCCGGAGTCATACTCCTCTTGGGTCACAAGCGCGAACTTGGTGGGGGACTTCTTGTTGAAAGGTTTCTTCTTGACATGAGGTTTATTGTAAGCAACCTTGTACTTGTCCTTGCGAATGAGCTTGACACCATGATGTTCTCTATTTTCATAGGGACACTTCACAATGAAATGGTGCTTGTCTTGACAATTGAAGCAAGACCTCACCATTTGAGACCCTTCGTTTCCATAGCGAGACTTGGTCTTCTCCTCAACATATGCCTTGGCATTGGATGGATTCTTCCAAAAAAATGCACGGTAAGAGCAATAACATCTTTGAGCACGGGTTCATACTCTTGATCCTTCAAAGGACCAAATCCTCAAGGAAATTTTTTTCATACTCAACTTCCCTTGACACAAGCTTGGCCTTCAAAGAACCGATGCTCCTTTGTACATTCCTAGGGCTCTAGCACGGTTGTCAAGAGCATTTTTGGTTTGCACTTGATAGGAGCACACTTTTTGCATCACTTGGGTTGAGGTCATGGAAGAGAAATCATGTCTTCCTTGAATGCTCTTCAAGTACGTGGGCTCGGAAGGCATGAGATCAATCATGTACTTCCTCTTGATCCAAACATCATCAATATACTTGGCACCCACATTGTGGAATGCGGTAGCAAGAGTCTTGAGCCTTCGGTACATGTCTTCATGTATCTCACCATCATATATATAGAACCCTTCGGGATCATTGCTTAAGGCATCATACCTATTCCTTTGCATGCTCTCATTGCCCACAAACATGACGACAAGAGTGTCCCATGTCTCCTTGGTGGTGGAATATTGTTGAATATGAGGCATGTGGTTAGGACCCATGGATTGTTGAAAACTAGACAAGGCGGTGTAGTTGAGTTGACAATCTACAGCTTCTCTTCTTATAAAGTTCTTGGGGTCATGTGTCTTGTGTCCATCTCGAGTGACCCTCCAAAGTTCTATACAAGAAGAGTTCAAGTGAGTTTCCATGTAATATTGCCATTCTCCAAAAGAATGAGCATCAATTTTAGGTGGATATCCTCTAGGAATTATATTGGGATTTGGGATGGGAGGATCGGGAGAATAGCGTCCTTCGACGGCATGGAATTCTCCTTTTCCTTCCGAACCCTTATCGGCAGGGTTCTTAGCAGAAGCATCTTTAAGTGTTTCACCATCTTCCCCAACTTTGGCACCATCCGGTGGTTCAACCGTATGGGATATAGTGGAGGTCTTCGGTTCCTTGTCTTTCATGAATTGCATCATTAGATTTTGCAATTCATCGATTTTGTTCTCCATGGATGAGGTCAATGAATTTTTCAACTCATTGAGATCATCCATTGAGACACTCTCCATGGAACCGACGACATCCGGAACATCCGTCATAGTGAACTCTTAGGCGGTTAAGCCCGATAAAATAGCCGAGGCTCTGAGACCAATTGAACGGATAGCTACGACACCTAGAGGGGGGGTGAATAGGTGCTACGACCAATTTTATTTTTTCTTCAAGTTTAGGTTTGACACAAAGGTAAATTCTCTAGATAATGCAACTAAGCTGAATTACCTATATGACAAGAATAACAACAAACATAATGCAAGCACAAGTAAAAGGGAAGGGAACGAGGTAACCGATATGAAGCACGTGGAGACATGATGTAATCCTGAGTTCCTCCCTGTTAAGGGAGTACGTATCGTTGGAGGGGTGTGATCTTCGCCAGAAAGTCCTACTCAACGCCACAAAGGCCTCACCCTATTCTCGGATGAACCTTGCCACAAAGGCCTAGTCCACCTTCCACTATTGATACCCTTTGAGGCGGGAATCAAATCCTTTACAAACAAGATTGGGGCACACACCCACAACCAAATTGGGGGCTCCCAACTCCAAGAATCACCAAGTGTAGCAAGATGTCTAGGTTCTCCACAAATGGAAAACCTAGACTCAAATCCCTCAAGTGAGTGAGAGGGAAATGAAGAATGGCTCGGTGAAGATGTAGATCACGGCCTTCTCCTTCAATCTTCCAAAGATCAACAAGTTTGGTGGGAGAGATTGGGAGTAATTGAAGATTTGGCGAGCTCAATAAATGCTATTCAATGCTATGGACGAACTAGAGCTCAAGGACGAAGGGGAGGGGTATTTATACCCCCTAATCAAATCTAGTCGTTTGAGCAGGAAAAAGGGTACCGGAATATCCGGTTGGCTTCTTGATACGTCTCCAACGTATCTATAATTTCTGATGCTCCATGATCATATTATGCCAATTGCTACATGTTTTCTCTCTTATTTATAGCATTTTTATATGTTTTCAGGGACTAACCTATTAACAAGATGCCAAGTACCAGTTCCCTGTTTTCTGCTGTTTTTGGGTTCAGAAAAGTTGTTCTAGAAACATTCTCGGAATTGGACCCCACAAAGCCCGAAGTGCCTATTTTCCCCGAAAGCATGCAGAAGACCGAAGGAGAGTCGAAGACGGGCACCAGGGGGGCACACCATAGGTGGCGTGCCCTCCCCCTGGCCGCGCCAGCTATGGGTGTGGGGCCCCTAGGCCTCCATCGCCTTTGCCCTTTCGCCTATTTATTCCTCCCGGATGGAAAACCCTAAGCACCTGATCAAAAATCCCCGAAAAGTTTCGCAGCCGCCGTCGTCGTCAACCCTAGATCAGGGGGTTCTGGAGCTATCTCCCGGCACCCTGCCGGAGAGGAAATCATCATCGGAGGCTTCTTCATCACCATGCCTGCCTCCGGAGTGATGCGTGAGTAGTTCATCCTTGGACTACAGGTCCGTAGCAGTAGCTAGATGGTTGTCTTCTCCTCATATGCCTCCATGTTTAGATCTCGTGAGATGCCAATCATGATCGAGATTGATCTTATGTAATTCTATATGATGTGTTTGCTGGGATCCGTTGAATATTGAACATATGCCAAGTTTATTATAGTGTTTATTGCATATGTTATTTGTGATCTTGCATGCTTTTCGTTGCTAGTGGTTGCTCTGGCCAAGTAGTTGCTAGTGACTCCAAGAGGGAGTATTTATGCTAGATAGTGGGTTCATGCCTCCTTTTCGCCTGTGCTCGAGTGACAGAAACGTGACGGGGGAGGATGTGCTGTTGCCACTAGGGAGAAAACAGCGGTGTGAGTGCCCGCATGTACAATCATTGCTTACATTACACACATCTTTTAATGCAGTTATTTATTTCTTGCAATTTAATACCTAAGGGGGTTTGGATGATAACCTGAGGGTGGATTATTAGTCATAGATGTCGATGGATTTCGATCTATGTATTTTGTTGTAATGCCCGCACTAAATATCATAGTAGTCATCATGTTATAATGTGCACTACGGTGCAACCTCTATTTGTCAATTGCCCAGCTGTAATTTGTTCACCCAGCATGTTATCTTTATGGAGAGACACCACTAGTTAACCTACGAACCCCGGTCCATTTTCCCACACTTTTAAACAAACCACAACAATTTCCTGGTTTCTTTACTTATTGCAAGCATACACCATCTTCCACTCTATACATCTAATCTTTGTTTTCAGCAAGACCGGTGAGATTGACAATCTCACTATACCGTTGGGACAAAGTATTTTGGTTGTGTTATGTGCAGGGAAATTCTTACCGCTTGCTCATCAAACCCTCCTCTTGGAGTTTCCAACACACCACCGCAGGCATCAAAGAATTCCCGGCGCTGTTGCCGGGGAGGAAGAAGTCTTCTGGAAAGTGGAGTCTCTCACTCTCAACCTCTTTATGTTGTTTATTGTCTTGTTTTTCTTCTCAATATTGAAAACACAAAAAAAATAGTTTACTTTATATCTGTTATTTATTTGCTTGCTATTATTTTTGCTTTTCTGCTCTTAGTTTAATCTCTAATCATGATTCTACCCAAGTTTACCTTGAAAGACGTACCAATAGGTAGCGGTGATATAATTGAGAAACATAATATTGGAGAATTCTTTAATTATTTTAGTAAGCACGGAGAATTTGAGGATAGATCCTTAGTTGAACTTGCACCAGATTACAAAACCGCTGCAGCATGTGTAGTTCGTATGCTGGAAGCTAGGTTTGTTAACCTTAATCCCATAATACAACAAATGTTCCTCAACCTTGATAACATTAAGGATAGCGAAAAAAGAGAGTTTATCCTAGAAACCTTGTTTAAAGTATTTGGTGATGTTGCCATTGAGGCTAGAAATGCCAATACCAATACCCTTTGAATTAGTAGGAATGCATGAAACTCTAAAAGAATTTTGATTGGATTGTTCCTGCAAACCCATTTGATGAAAGTAGTGTGCCTCAAAGTGCTGATAAAGGGACATCTAAAACTACTATAGATGAAATACCACTCATTTTGGAGGAGATTTCTAAGCTTAATTTTGATGCTTCTTCACTTGAAAATACTTGAGTTTCTTTCTATGCGTAGCTCAAAGGCGTTAAACAAAAGCACTACCGGGAGACAACCCGTTTTATTTCTCTGTTTTCAATCAATTTTCATTTGTTTTCTTTTGTGTGCTTTGCACCTGGGTGTTGTATATTTCCTTAGAAACCCCTCTGTATCTTTTCTTTGTGTTTTTGTTGAGCCAAGTAAATCCTCTATTGTAAAGTTGAGACTATATTTCGGATTTCTGCACGGGAAACAGATTTCTGCTGTCCACTGTTAAATACGTATAAAATCACAGAAAATTCAAAATTACCTGAGGGATTTTGTGCTTAATCCTGGGATATATACACAACTTTTCTTATTTGACCACTTTTTTTTTTGAGCAACAGAAGATTTTCGAAAAAATCGATCTTTACCTGTTGTTCTATTTTGACAGATTTCTGCCAATAATTTCATTTGCATGTTAATCTCTTTCTTTTGATGTTCTTTTGAGATAAAGAGTTTTAAAAGAAATTGTGACAGTAGATAATGTGTTTTTGAGTGTTAGGCTTGTGTTGAAACTGAACCATGTGAATTTATTATTTCAATTGCACTAATGTTTCTAATGAAGATTGTGAGAAGTTTGGTGTGAAGGAAGTTTTCAAGGGTGAAGAGAAGAGGATGATATGATGTGAACAAGAAGACTGAAGAGCTTAAGCTTGGGGATGCCCCCGTGGTACATCCCAGCAAATTCCAAGAATACTCAAGCGTCTAAGCTTAGGGATGCCCAAGGCATCCCCTTCTTCATCAACAAATTATCATGTCACTTCTAGTGAAACTATATTTTTATTCGGTCACACCTTATGTGCTTTACTTGGAGCGTCTTTTTTTTTCTTTCAGTTTGTTTTTATTTTTGCAATAAGCTTGGTTGGACCCCAGCATTCTTTTATTGGAGAGTGACACGCTCCGCTTTTTCATGAGAATACGTTGTATTCTTAATCTCTGTCTGGCTGCTGCATTTATTTCGCTCCTGTTTTGCATGCATATCTTATCAGAGCTATTAGTTTTAGTAGTATTATATGAGTACTCTCATGTTTGCTTTCTGTACCATAAAGATTATTTTTGTCAAAACATATCTTTTATGGTGCTTGTTGGGAAAATAAACTGCTGCTTGATGTAGAATTTATAACAGTGTAAGTAGAAGCTTGTATAGATTGTGGCTAGAACTTTTTCATGCCATGCTAAATGTTAATTTAGTTTTTAAGCCTTGTGGTTATTGAGTAGCATGAATAGCATTGAATAGCTGAGAGTGTTTAATATTTCTTGAAAGATTCATGAGTTGTTCTTGTGATAGTAAAGTATCAATATATGGCATTCTCTTTCGAATGTTTTATTTAGTTGACTTGGCACATGCTCACACCATGTTTATGACTACGAACCAGTCACCAATAGCCTCCATGAACACTTAGTTTTTGCACTTGTGATACCGCTTATGCTTTAATCAATGATGCTTATGTCGTTGTGCATGATTATGGCTCTTATTGTGTCTTGATTTGTCGCTCCCAATATTTTGCTAGCCTCCACCTGTACTGAGTATGGAATTCTACTCGTGCATCCAAACTCCTTAAAACAAAGTTTTCCCATTGTGTACACCATACCTACGTATATGTGTTATTTCACTGCCACTCCAAGTAAATTGCTCATGTGTTACCTTTAAAACTTTCAAAATTAGTCATGTTTTGTGTTCTTGTTTTTGCTCATGAGGACGTCAATAGAGAATCTTTATCTCACTTGTTGATTGGATTTCACACCCTGGACTAGTGGCTTCATCCGCTCATCCAAATGATAGAAGAGCTGGCAGAAGGGTGCCCAACCCCAAATTAATACAAACAAATTCTCTTCACTATTTTTGCCCTTGATTTATCTGTCAAAGCATAATTGTGTAAAAAAAGAGAAAGAGGGATGACCTTCTACACCAGTTGCGTCCTTCACAATGGGAGCCTGTCTTGTGAATCCAGTTGGCTTGTGACGTATTGTATTGTCTGTTTACCATTCGTTGACATTAACATACACCTCTCCTAAAATATAGAAACTCCTCCATGGTATGTGATTGTTGGCAGGCACCCGAGGATAGCCATGGTTTGTGAAATATGGATGGGAGGAGTGTCAAACTTTTAATACCTATGTTTAATACAATAAAAAGCTCTAGCACATGAGTGATCCCTGCTTCCCTCTACGAAGGGCCTTTCTTTTACTTTTATGTTGAGTCTCCATCTTCTAACTTCATGCACAGTTGAGAGAGCATTTTTGCCATTCTGAGTTCTGATGGAGGGATAATAACCCGGTAGGCCAACTCCAAGGTATAACCCGGCCCAAAGGACGCTGCGCAAGATCCGGGTAAGGATAAAGAAACTTCTGGAAGGCCCAAGTTTGTAGGTCTCGTAACCCGGATTGTGGGTTACGGTAAAGGAAAGTTAGGGTTTGTATGTGGTGTCTGGGTAGGATCCAGGGTGCGTCTTGGAGGACAAGCCAGGGGGTACGGGTGCTTTATAAACCGACCCCTAGGATTAGTTGAGAGAGATCTAAGAACCCTAGCAATATCGCTTGGTATCAAGTATCCAGTGTAACACGAGAGTTGAGTTAATAACTTGAGATCGGAGACTCGGCGACTTGATTGTCGGCTACCAGATCGAGTTCCATCATGCTTTCCTCTGAGCTAAACCCTCTCCCAAACGCCTGTGTCGTCTTGCCCCAAGATCAGTTACCCCCGGTAACGTCTGCCGTGATTATCCCACGACAGTTGGCGCCCACCGTGGGGCCTGCGTCCAAAGGTGTTTACATCACGGGAGAAGCTCGGAAGAACATGGAGAATCTTGTCGTCGGCGAGATCTACATCGACCACAAAGGAGAGAAGACGGTGGACGATTCCGGCTGGGGGCCAGAGTCGGATCACCTTGAATCCGGATCCGTCGTGACAATCGGCCGGATCAGCGTCTTCATCGGTATGGTATGTACTTCCGGTTCGATCCCTGACAATTTTGGATCTGATTCTGTGTCAGGGGAGGCCACTTATATCCAATCAGATGAAGAAGAATCAGTTGGAACGACATATCCGACAGAAGAACCCATCGCGAAGTGGGAACAACCGGAGGAACCGGCATGGACCCCGCGTGACCGGGTCGAAAGAGAGGATGATACCGAGTCCATCCTGGATCTGCTGGAGAACCGGTATGAGGAGAATAACAGCGAAGAGGAACAGCATGAATTCGCGCCAAGCATCATACGCCGAGTTGCGGTTTACACGGCTCCCGCGACCAATCTCAACCAAGAGAGCGTAACCGCGGCCGCGGCCGGGTCAGCACAAGCATTAACCCGGCAGCAAGGGTCGGCTAACGGGAACACGGTTTTGGCCCAGGTTGACGGAGAGTCGGCATCGGTTACCAGTCAAGCGCCAGAAAACGAGTTACACGCGAACACGTTTGGATTCCTAGCAAACCGGACACCAGGAGCGGGTCCTTCCAATCCACAACATCCGGCCTTGTTCGACAACAATCTGATCCTAGATCCGACAGTTCTTGCCACAGTTATCACTCCAGAGAATGCGGCGGAACGTGTTAGGGATTTGGACGTAGCCCGTCGTGCATTGGAGCAGCAGAGGAGGCAAGTAGAAGCAGAAAGACAAGGGATGGCCACACGACAACGCGAGCTGGATGCACTGGAAACCCGGCTCCGAGAGGAAACGACTAGAATACATCGAAGGCACCAAACCAGATTGCCAGCATTGGGAGGAGTCATAAACCCGGCCGCACTATTTATCACGCCTCAGGATCATCCGATTCCAGCGGCAAATCAAGGAACCGCCCCTCAGCCGACAACCGGAGGAGTACAACCGGTAGACACGCAGGCCGGGTTACCCGCACCACAGACTGGAGTTACTACCGGCAATACTGTACCACCGCCACCACCACCACCACCATCGCGTTTTCGCACACCAGCGGGTCATTACAACAATCCCATGGACAACGTGTACGCGGCAACGCTTGCACTAAATCAAATCCCCGTGAGAGAGTCACCCCACGCAGAGGAGACCCGGCGGGCGATAGATATGCTGCGCACCGCGGTGGCGCAACAGGTTAATTACCCGGATCACAGAAGTGGAATGCATGGGACACCATATGTCAGCCAACAGCAAGGTAACGCTGGAAACATCCAAACAAGTTCGGCACGGCGGAGGGAAGAGCAGCAGCAAATGCCGCCTCCTCCACACATTCAGGCAGTACCAGCAGCATCAGCAGCACAGGCCATCGTGGATAGTTCCAGAGCCAGGAGAGCCGTGGCCGGGTCTGCGGTACATGGGATACCAGCAGTACCGCGTCCAGCTGTACCCCCTGTAGGATCACACGTTTCCCGAGTAAGACCAGCTTCGACCATTCTTGCAGGACCTAAGTGTCTTTCGGATAGCATCAGGGCTGAGCCTTACCCGGAAAAGTTCAAAGAACCGGGTAAAGTAGTAAATTACGAGCCAACCATGGATCCGGAAACATGGTTGAGCAGTTATGAGATGGCCATGTCGATTCGCAATGCGTCCGAGAATCTTCAAGCCAAATTCATGTATCTAATGATGTCAGAGGGAGCAGCAAAGTTATGGTTCACCAATCTACCGGAAGGATCTATTAAGTCATGGGAAGAATTGAAAACTGCGTTTATCAAGCACTTTCACGGGACGTGCAGAAAGTTATTCATTATTGATGACCTAGAGCGATGTGTTCAGAAGAAGGGAGAATCGGCGCGCAGCTGGGTGCGCCGGGTTATGGAAATACTTCATTCATCTACGGATATTCAGCCCAAGGATGCGCTGCAAGCTATGGCAAAGACCTGCAAGTACACACCTTTAGTACAAAAGTTAACTCGCATGAAATCCAGTCGGAATGCTTCGGAGGTTACAATGGGAGAACTGATGGATGCGTGCAACAAACATGCCGCAACGGACACTACGGAAGAGGAAACTGACGATAAAAAAGCAAAAGCAAACACAAGTAATAACGGAAGAACCGGCAACGGATCAGCGCCGGGTAACAACAGCCAGAACAAGCGCCCGTTTGAAGGAGGCTCCGAGTTTGTCGCCAATACTGAAGCCGGATCTTCCAGACCCAGGGCAGAAGGAAATTTCAATACTGGAAATCACAATGGAGGAAACTATCAAGGGCCACCAAGGCCGAGTAATAATTGGGACATATTCAGAATGGCATGCCCGAAGCACAGCAGGAACGGTAGGCCAGCTAACCACTCCTTGGAGCAGTGCACCGACCTACAGAGATGGAAGAATGAGGAAGTGAACAGAGCCATGCGAGGTGCAGGTCGGGGAGGAGGACCGGGTCCAGGTGGAAACCCGGGCAACGGCCCACCCCCAGCCGGTAACATGGCAGCTGGAAATCAAGGTAATAACCAAGGGGGAGCAGGAGGTTTCCAGGGCAACCCCAAACAGTTGGGTCAATATCACGTGCATACCACAGGAGGTTCTAACAAGGACAAAAAGATACTGAAGCAAGCGGTCAACTCAGTTTCTTCGGCTGTCCCGAGATACCTGAGATGGTCAGAACAGGACGTAACATGGAGCAGAAGGGATCACCCGGAAAGAATAGAACACCCGGGAGTCTTAGCATTAGTAGTCGCACCGCAGGTCAATGGGTATGAGCTGAAAAAGGTTTTGATGGACGGTGGAAGTAGCATCAATATACTGTATTGGGAAACCTTCTTACGCATGGGCCTCAAGGAGTCTCAGCTACAAAAAAGTTCAACAATTTTTCATGGGATAGTGCCGGGTCATTCAGCGTGCCCCGAGGGAAAAATCGCATTGGAGGTAGCTTTTGGGGAATCAAAGGATAACTATCGAGTTGAGTGGCTCACTTTTGAGGTGGTCAAATTGCGCAGTCCTTATCACGCACTATTCGGAAGGCCAGCTTATGCTAAATTCATGGCTAGGCCGTGTTACGTGTATCTACAGCTAAAAATCCCGGGTCCTAAGCAGACCATTACCATACATGGAAATCGAGATATAGCAGCTGAATGCGATGAAGGAGACGCAGCAATGGCCGAGCAAGCCTGTAGAAAAGAGGAACTCAAGCATTACCGGTCTCAAGCAGACCCGGAGGACAGAACCACATCAAAAAGGCCGAGCACTGAAGGCGAAAGGGCAAAGTCCAAGGCAGCACAAGATGCTAAGATGGTGGCTTTTATCAAGGATGATTCCTCCAAACAATCTGGCATAGGAGAAGAAATTGCACGGCCGCTCACAGCCAGCCGCGTTATGGAAACACCTCACCCGGGTTGGCTAGTAAACCCGGTACTCATCATGAAAAAGCCCAACAAATGGAGAATGTGTATCGGTCACGTCAGCCCGGGACCGGTTCCCAAGAAGAACTAAACAATGTAACGGGAAGCAGGTTTCAGACGCGCTCTTTTCCTACCCAGGGTACCTAAGGGGACTGGAAGGTTTTTAATGAGGCGGCCTGCTGATCCAAACTTTCTCGTATCAATAAAGAGATGGTTATCAAGTCCTATTTTGTTACGATCTTTACTTAGGTTACAGGTAAGTAGTATCCATTGCTATCAATACATCAGTATCATTAAGTATGTTGAATATATATAGGTCTCGGGGGCTGATTGCTTGAATAGCACAGCCACAAACCCAAAGACCCGGCCTTGATGCCTATGAGTTATAAGGGCCGATTACTCGCAAACGAGTACGGCTGCAATCTTATAACCGGACAAAGGAGCCAAATTTTCTTGACTTTTCTTACTTAAGCTTGATGTGACTCGCACTAAAGTGGCATGATTTGCTCGCTTACGATTACAATCAGCCATGAAGCCCAATGGGACTTGTCTGACCCTGTTTTCGTATAGATGTAACAACATGGTATCCACGCGAAAGCCGGCTTACAGTACAAGATAGTCAAAAGGGTCATCTAAACCACAAGTTATGCAGAGTACAAGGCTAATAGCTGGAAACTCAACGTTTATCAAGCATAACTTCATTATCTATATGAAACAATTCCGGGTTTCGGCTTAGCAACAACAAGTTTGTTCTCTTCGAAAAGACCACACACCACAGACTCGGAAATTCGGGCCTTGGGGACTGTGGGTTTCGAAACAGAATCAAGTTGTTTCGTCGCTAAGCTCGAAAGACCCCAATGTCCGAGTCGTGGGGACTTGGGGACTTAAAGAAAAGTCCACCTGTCAAAACTCACGATACTCGGAAATAAAGAGGGGAATAAAAAGAAATGAAAAGAAAGTTGGATATCAAGAATAAGTTCAAAAATAGAAAAGTATCAAGTTCATCAAAAGGCCTAGAAAGCCACGAAGTGTATCACATAATTAAAGTGCGTTACAAATTGCGACACCAGTATCAAGGGTGCACAGGCGCACCGTCAAAAGAATACTTGTTTTGAATAAAAGCATCAGATGATCGAAGTATTTTGATGGAATTTGCCTATTCGGCTTCCTGAGTAGGGTCCACATCTTTTCCCTTGCCCTCCGGGTCTTGCTCCTGGACTTGCTCTTTAGCTCTCCCGGCATCATCACCCGGATTCTTCGCGACAGGACGGACAGGCGGAAGAACAGCTGGTGTAGAGGTGGTTGGCTCTGATCCTAACTCGGCCTCTCTCTTCGCAGTTTCTTCCCTCTTCCTGGCCGAGTCAGCAGCCCATTTCTCCAAAATATCAAAGGGCGGGGGTGCGTCCTCCGTAACGATTTTGCCTTCAGCATCGTACGCACTCATAATTGTGTTCAGATCCATACTATCGGCCAAAGTGGTGGCCGAATGACGCACTGCGGACTGTATAGCCTTGAAGTCCTTGGGTACAAACTTGGAGCCATCCGCTTTGAATTCTGGAAACCCGGATATTACCTTTGCCGGATCAAGCTTCGGAAAATAAGCCTTAGCCAGGGTAAAGGCCCGGGTCATACCAATCCGGCATGCCGAGCGTTTCCAGATTTCAATCCAGGCAGGCACGGTGGAGCAGGCTTGATAAGATTTTCTTCACCCGGATATACCTCAGTAGGCCACTTCACGGCGTCCAGTATAAACTTCGTGCCGGCAAAGAAAGTCCGGAGCACAGTCTTTAAAGTTTTAGCCTTTGCAATGGCATCCTCCTCTGGGGCCGCAAGGTTGGCACCTGCAGTTGAAACAAAGGAAGGACGTATCAGTAATCCCGAGTATCATGTAATAAAGTAAAGGCATGAAGTCAGTCGGCAGCAAAAACTTACTAAGCAAGATGCGATAGGTATCGGTAACCTGGTCCGATAATTTCTTCAGTGCGGTTTGAGCAGTATTGTACTTCTTCTTGTATTTAGAAACATCCTTCTTCAAGGTTTCCACGTCAGCCTCAAGGGCTTCTCTACGCTTTACCTCGGCAAGAAGAAGTTGTTCGGTCTTGAGCAAAACTTCATCAGACCGGGTCATCTGTGCCTATAAAGAACAAGGAGCACAAGTATCAGTCGGGTATCATGGCAAGCCGACTATTGCATAAAGTACCAAGCATAACTTCAACAAAGTTATGCTCGGAACTTGGGGACTAAGTGTATACTGCGAGATATCAAGTGTTGTTACCTGGTGCTCTGCGGCCATGCGCTCTAGAATGTTGCTCTCTGAGGTCTTCATAGTGAGGAGAGTGCTCATCGGCTGGTCAAAAGTATCATTACCCGTGTTAGAAGATCCGGGGTCTCGGAAACTCGGGGAAGGAGTTTTCTTCTTAGCGGGAGACGGCATCCGGGTCATCCGAATGTTGGAATCTGGTGCTCCTCCCCCCGCACCCAAAGTTGCAGCTTTTTCCTTCTCGCTTGCATGCGAGGCTATCGGATACCCGGCTCCTTGACTGGCCGGGTTCATCGGTGACACTTGTCCTTCGCCGCCAGCTGCGGCTGCCGTATTATCAGTCG
The DNA here is from genome assembly GCA_028641055.1 of Alopecurus myosuroides. Taxonomy (NCBI): domain Eukaryota; kingdom Viridiplantae; phylum Streptophyta; class Magnoliopsida; order Poales; family Poaceae; genus Alopecurus; species Alopecurus myosuroides. The sequence goes on from CM054061.1 coordinate 295,890,271, forward strand.
GGGTCCCCTTACCCGGGTCATCGGTCTCCATATCCTCTTGGTCGCTAATAATGACCGTGGCCCTATAGATAGTATGAGTGAGCAGTTAGTGCACAACCAGGAAAGGGTGATGAAAATGTGATAGAACGTCAGGAAAGGAACTTTACCCGGGATTCACCGCAAAGTCCGAAGGGAATTCGCTGCTGGACCCGGGCGAAACTGAAAAGTATCAAGCGAGATTTCGTAAGGGAATGGTTCAGGAAGATTGTTTCGTCCGAGAAAGGATAAGGTAAATACCAGCGCGCCGAGCCGGAGACAATGAAATACCCGGGTTAAGAGCATCATCACCCGGGTAATTTCGAGTCGCTCTGCGCTTGGTCATGGGCGACTCCTTCAAATATGGCCAGTGGAATAACGTCAAGTTAGCTCATGTATATCATCAAAGGAATGCGAATTGAATACAAGGAGGCGATATGAAACCTTGAAGATGACCCCTCGGGGTTTTCTCTTAGATCCGACTTTGGTTGTCGGCTCCACTTCCTCCTCATCACTGGCGGATTCTACCTTGCCGTCAGTTTCTTCTTCTTCGTCCTTGTCCTCTTGCTCTGGAAGTTATCAAGGTCACAGTTGGAAAATGAAGAACGGGACACGACGAACTCAAAGGAACTAAGTGAAGTTCGGAACGTACCTTCATCCGAGTTAGTGCCATCCTCTTGCTCCTCTGGATTTTCAGAGCTAGGAGGAGTTTCAATCTTCCAAAAGGGATCATCAGCCTGAGAAGAAGGTATAAGAATAAGGGTTATTAGTCATATCGAGTGGAAAGTGTGAAAGCAAAAGTATGAAAACCGAGTCTTTACCTTGGGGGCCGGGTTCTCACGCGTGAAGGGTTCTAACCCGGCTATATTCCGGATTACCTCCAGCTTCTCTGTCAAGAAGCTCTTGATAGTCTTGTTGGTATCTCCGGCTGCAAAGCTATGGGTGGAGTACCGGAGCGAGTCCGTGGTGTGCCCTGAATACTCGCACATTAACTTAGTGCGGATGGAGTTGGGTTGGATCCGGAAATCGACCCAAGTTTTCACCAGGTTAAGCCCAATGAGACCTTGGGCCGAAAGAACAGAGATTTTGGCTAGTAAAGGCCGGATGGCCTCCCTGTCCGAGTCAGGGGCAAAGGCGTTGAAAGTCTCGGAGATATCGAGAAGGCCCTCCGAGTAACCCGGCAGTTTCTTTTGGCCGGGTGGGGAGGTGTCTCGGCAATAGAAGTATGAGAGTTGCCAGTGTTTGACGTGGGAGTTGAGAGTGAGGGGTGGCATCAGAGAATTCTTGCGGCGCTGGATAGAAACCCCGCCGCAAGCGAGAAGTGCCCCGTCACCGCTTTCGCGGCACGGTTTGCACTGGAAAAGCTCGACGAAAAGAGCCAAACTTGGCGGAGTGCACAAGTATGACTCGGAGAGAACGATGAAGTGGGAGATATTTAACACGGAGTTAGGCCCTATGTCAAAAATGCGAAGGCCATAATGGCTCAGAATATCACGGAAGAAAGGGTGACCCGGAGGACGGAAGCCCCGGGTCACGTGTTCCACAAAGCATATTAACTCATCCTTCGCCGGTGTAGGCCAGGTCTCGTTGCCCGGCACCCTCCAGTGGATTTCCTTTTGAGGGGGTAGAACCCCTAACTCGGCCAGTTCTTCTAACTTGGCCTTCGTAACCGTGGATCGCGCCCAATTGGCGGATATGGAGCTGGTGGTCTTGGCCTTGGCCGGTGTTTTCCCCTGCTTCTTGGGAGCCATGTGATTGACCTGCAAAGCACGAGGTAGAAGGATACAAGGAATAAGACTCGGAAGCCATGAGTTGTCTGAGTATTGGCGAGTGATATCGAGACAACATGGAAGTTGCATACTATCCGGGTATCAATCTGCAGAGTAAGGTTCAAACTATCCGGGTATCAAGCATCATAATAAAAGTTATGGAGGCCTATGCATTGAAAGAGCCTTTGAGGGCGACGGATGGTTGCACAGGTACCTATTGTGAATAAAAAGAACCGGAAAAGGGAAGATTTTCCGGGTGGCGGAAACAAGGGCGGAAAATTTGGGTGGCCCGAGCCCAGATTGGAGACTCCGTTTCTAGATTTGTGGTAAAATTAACGACTATGGGTGGTAGGAAAGTGAAATAAAGTCTATATCCAATTCATTAGATGAGCTAGAATGAATACGAGCAACTTAATTCGGCGTGACCAGGAAAAGGACCGGCGAGTTGACTTAGATCTAATCTGGAGAAAATCAAGAAATCGCGGAGGCTAGTTAATGGATGAGAGAGGCTTACTGGAGGGGATTGCAGTGAAGCTCGACGGAGGCAAATGGCACAAGCCTGGTGCCCCTTTGCGATTCCCGGCGGGCAGGTCGGGGGTCCGGCGGCGGATCTGGGCGGTGGTATAGAGCGCACCGTGGCGGAGCGTAGCCGACGGCAGATAGGCTCCGGTGATGCACGCGAGGTTTCCGTGGTGGCACTCTGTGAGCTAGAGCACTGAGGAAGAAAGGAAGAAGAATGGGGGGAAATGAGCTGTTGGGGTTAGGGTTACCCCTAAGAGCCAATTTATAATAGCGTGAGTGGATAAGCCCAGTTCAACGGGTGGGAGCCGGAAGTTACGGAGTAACGGCTATCTGTTTAATTTTTGCGAGATACGCTTTAAATATTGGGCGAGGTATCCGGACAGAAATAGGAAGGAGATATTCTTCATAATATCAAGATCAATTATCGAGTAAAGTACAGGATCTTGACATTTTTATCAGGGCTTAGACCCGAAAAGCTAAGTGTTTGGAGAGAAGCCGGGTTACTATATGGCCACCATGGAGTTGGGCCTAGCTATTTATCAAAGCGCTTTAACCCGGCCTTCATGCATTCGTGCATCTGATGTTTTTGCAGGGAATAGCAAGCGCTTCAAGGAAGGATATGTGAAGCCCAAGCTATTCTGGGGACTACTGATGGAGGGATAATAACCCGGTAGGCCAACTCCAAGGTATAACCCGGCCCAAAGGACGCTGCGCAAGATCCGGCTAAGGATAAAGAAACTTCTGGAAGGCCCAAGTTTGTAGGTCTCGTAACCCGGATTGTGGGTTACGGTAAAGGAAAGTTAGGGTTTGTATGTGGTGTCCGGGTAGGATCCAGAGTGCGTCTTGGAGAACAAGCCAGGGGGTACGGGTGCTTTATAAACCGACCCCTAGGATTATTTGAGAGAGATCTAAGAACCCTAGCAATATCGCTTGGTATCAAGTATCCAGTGTAACACGAGAGTTGAGTTAATAACTTGAGATCGGAGACTCGACGACTTGATTGCCGGCTACCATATCGAGTTCCATCATGCTTTCCTCTGAGCTAAACCCTCTCCCAAACGCCTGTGTCGTCTTGCCCCAAGATCAGTTACCCCCGGTAACGTCTGCCGTGATTATCCCACGACAAGTTCTATGTGCATTTGTCCCATAAACATAAATAATTGCTTCATAATGTGATATTATTTGTTCTTAAATTATTTGCTCTAGTCTTACTCATGAACTTTGAAAGTGTCCTGGCATTTATGTTTTGCCCCAATCTTAAGGACTAGCGAAATACCACTTCGCCATGCTTTCTCTATACCGGAAACAAACGTTTATCTTTCTTTGCATTATTATCCATGATCCTTTATTTAAGATACTCTTCATGATGCAAAGTGATTTCTATGCTTTATTATTAAAGTTCTATTTATCATGTTTGTGTTTGAAGTTCTATGATCTCAGCATACATATGCTTTTACATTATAATGATCAAGTTACGATAGTAGCATGTCACCTCAGAAATTATTGTGTTTTATCGTTTACCTACTCGAGGACGAGTAGGAACTAAGCTTGGGGATTCTTGATACATCTCCAACGTATCTATAAATTCTGATGCTCCACCATCAAATTATGCCAATCGCTACATGTTTTCTCCCTTATTTATAGAATTTCTATACGTTTTTCGGGACTAACCTTTTAACACGATGCCAAGTGCCAGTTCCATGTTTTCAACTGTTTTTTGGTTCAGAAAAGTTGTTCTGGAAACATTCTTGGAATTGGGCCCCACAAAGCCCGAAGTGCCTATTTCCCCGGAAGCATCCAGAAGACCGAAGGAGAGTCAAAGACGGCCACCATGGGGTCCACACCATAGGGTGGCGCGCCCTCCCCCCGGCTGCGCCAACTATGGCTGTGGGCCTCCACCGCCTTTGCCCTTTCGCCTATTTATTCCCCCGGATGGAAAACCCTAAGCACCTGATCAAAAATTCCCGAAAACTTCCGCAGCCGCCGCCGTCGTCAACGCTAGATCAGGGGGTTCTGTAGCTGTCTCCCGGCACCCTGCCAGAGAGGAAATTATCACCGGAGGCTTCTTCATCACCATGCCAGCCTCCGGAGTGATGCGTGAGTAGTTCATCCTTGGACTACGGGTCCATATCAGTAGCTAGATGGTTGTATTCTCCTCATATGCCTCCATGTTTAGATCTCGTGAGCTACCTATCATGATCGAGATTGATCTTATGTAATTCTATATGTTGTGTTTGTTGGGATCTGATGAATATTGAATTTATGCTAAGTTGAATATAGTCTTTATTGCATATGTATTTGTGATCTTGCATGCTTTCCGTTGCTAGTGGTTGCTCTGGCCAAGTAGTTGCTAGTGACTCCAAGAGGGAGTATTTATGCTAGATAGTGGGTTCATGCCTCCTTTTCACCTGTGCTCGAGTGACAGAAACGTGACGGGGGAGGATGTGTTGTTGCCACTAGGGAGAAAACAGCGGTGTGAGTGCCCCATGTACAATCATTTCTTACATTACACACATTGTTTAATGCAGTTATCTGTTGCTTGCAACTTAATACCTAAGGGGGTTCGGATGATAACCTGGGGTGGATTATTAGTCATAGATGCAGATGGATTTCGATCTATATATTTTGTTGTAATGCCCGCACAAAATATCATAGTAGTCATCATGTTATAATGTGCACTACGGTGCAACCTCTATTTGTCAATTGCCCAACTGTAATTTGTTCACCCAGCATGTTATATTTATGGAGAGACACCACTAGTGAACCCATGAACCCCGGTCCATTTTCCCACATTGTTAAACAAACCACAACATTTCCTGCTTTCTTTACTTACTGCAAGCATACACCATCTTCCACTCTATACATCTAATCTTTGTTTTCAGCAAGACTGGTGAGATTGACAACCTCACTGTACCGTTGGGACAAAGTATTTTGGTTGTGTTGTGTGCAGGTTCCAAGTTGTTGCTGACACCGGTGAGGCGCCATCACCACAGTTAGTGACATCAACCTTCCCCAGATCATGTTCCTCCTACTGGATTGATATCCTTGGTTCTTAACTGAGGGAAATTCTTACCACTTTCTCATCAAACCTTCCTCTTGGGGTTTCCAACACACCATCGCAGGCATCAAGGAATTTCTGGCGCCGTTGCCGGGGAGGAAGAAGTCTTCTGGAAAGGGGAGTCTCTCACTCTCAACCTCTTTATGTTGTTTATTGTCTTGTTTTTCTTCTCAATATTAAAAACACAAAAAAATAGTTTACTTTATAGTTGTTATTTATTTGCTTGCTATTATTTTTGCTTTTCTGCTCTTAGTTTAATCTCTAATCATGATTCTACCCAAGTTTACCTTGAAAGACGTACCAATAGGTAGCTGTGATATAATTGGGAAAGATAATATTGGAGAATTCTTTAATTATGTTAGTAAGCACGAAGAATTTGAGGATAGATCCTTAGGTGAACTTGCATTAGATTACAAAACCGCTGCAGCATCTCTAGTTCGTATGATGGAAGCTAGGTTTGTTAACCTTAATCCCATAAAACAACAAATGTTCTTAGAAACCTTGTTTAAAGTATTTGGTGATGTTCCCATTGAGGCTAGAAAAGTTTTTAATCGATTTGAGATGTCAGGCTCATGTATAGATGTTGATAGCACACTGGGTAAAGCCAACGATAAGGAAATTAAAATACCAATACCCTTTAAATTAGTAGGAATGCATGAAACTCTAGAAAATAATTTTGATTGGATTGTTCCTGCAAACCCATTTGATGAAAGTAGTCCTCTTCTTCACAGTGAAAGTAGCTCAAGCGGAAAGCAAGCAACTACACAGGGTCACCAAAACGGTGCCTAAAATTGCTGATAAAGTGACATATAAAAACTACTATAGATGAAATACAACTCATTTTGGAGGAGATTTCTAAGCTTAATTTTGATGCTTCTTCACTTGAAAATACTTGAGTTGCTTTCTATGCGTAGCTCAATGGCGTTAAAGGAAAGCGCTACCGGGAGATAACCCGTTTTATTTCTCTTTTTCAATCATTTTTATTTTGTTTTCTTTTGCGTGCTTTGCACCTGGGTGTTGTATATTTCCTTAGAAAACCCTCTGTATCTTTTCTTTCGTGTTTTTGTTGAGCCAAGTAAAGCCTCTAGTGTAAAGTTGAGACTATATTTCGGATTTCTGCGCAGGAAACAGATTTCTGCTGTCCACTGTTAAATACGTATAAACTCACAGAAAATTCAAAATTACCTGAGCGTTTTTGTGCTTAATCCTGGGCTATATACACAACTTTTCTTAGTTTACCAATTTTTTATTTGAGCAACACAAGATTTTTGAAAAAATCGATCTTTACCTGCTGTTCTATTTTGACAGATTTCTGCCAATAATTTCATTTGCATCTTAATCACTTTCTTTTGATGTTATTTTGAGATAAAGAGTTTTAAAAGAATTTGTGACAGTAGATAATGTGTTTTTGAGTGTTAGGCTTGTGTTGAAACTGAACCATGTGAATTTATTATTTCGATTGCACTAACGTTGCTAATGAAGATTGTGAGAAGTTTGGTGTGAAGGAAGTTTTCAAGGGTCAAGATAAGAGGATGATATGACGTGATCAAGAAGAGTGAAGAGCTTAAGCTTGGGGATGCCCCGGTGGTACATCCCAGCAAATTCCAAGAAGACTCAAGCGTCTAAGCTTGGGGATGCCCAAGGCATTCCCTTCTTCATCAACAAATTATCAGGTCACTTCTAGTGAAACTATATTTTTATTTGGTCACACCTTATGTGCTTTACTTGGAGCGTCTTTTATTTTTTGCTTTCAGTTTGTTTTTATTTTTGCAATAAGTCTTGTTGGACCCCAGCATTCTTTTATTGGAGAGTGACACGCTCCGCTTTTTCATGAGAATACATTGTATTCTTAATCTTTGTCTGGCTGCTGCATTTATTTAGCTCCTGTTTTGCATGCATCTCTTATCATACCTATTAGTTTTAGTAGTATTATATGAGTACTCTCATGTTTGCTTTATGTACCATAAAGAGTATTTTTGTTAAAACATATCTTGTACGGTGCTTGATGTAGAATTTAAAACAGTGCAAGTAGAAGCTTGTATAGATTGTGGCTAGAACTTTTTCATGCCATGATAAATGTTATTTTAGTTTTAAAGCCTTGTGGTTATTGAGTAGCATGAATAGACTTAAATAGTTGAGTGTTTAATATGTCTTGAAAGATTCATGAGTTGTTCTTGTCATAGTAAAGTATCAATATATGGCATTCTCTTTCGAATGTTTTATTTGGTTGACTTGGCACATGCTCACACCATGTTTATGACTACGAACCAGTCACCAATAGCCTCCATGAACACTTAGTTTTTGAACTTGTGGTACCGCTTATGCTTTAATTAATGATGCTTATGTCGTTGTGCATGATTATGGCTCTTATGCTCTCTTGATTTGTCGCTCCCAATCTTTTGCTAGCCTCCACCTGTACTGAGTATGGAATTCTACTCGTGCATCCAAACTCCTTAAAACAAAGTTTTCCCATTGTGTACACCATACCTACGTATATGTGGTATTTATTTGCCACTCCAAGTAATTTCTCATGTGTTACCTTTCAAACTTTCAAAATTAGTCCTGTTTTGTGTTCTTGTTTTTGCTCATGAGGACGTCAATAGAGAATCTTTGTCTCACTTGTTGATTGGATTTCACACCCTGGACTAGTGGCTTCATCCGCTCATCCAAATGATAGAAGAGCTGGCAGCGGGGTGCCCAGCCCCAAATTAATACAAACAAATTCTCTTCACTATTTTTGCCCTTGATTTATCAGTCAAAGCATAATTGTGTAAACAAAAGAGAAAGAGGGATGACCTTCTACACCAGTTGCGTCCTTCACAATGGGAGCCGCTCTTGTGAATCCAGTTGGCTTGTGACGTACTGTATTGTCTGTTTACCATTCGTTGACATTAACATACACCTCTCCTAAAATATAGACACTCCTCCACGGTATGTGATTGTTGGCAGGCACCCGAGGATTCGGTTAGCCATGGTTTTTGAAATATGGATAGGAGGAGTGTCAAACTTTTAATACTTATGTTTAATACAATAAAAAGCTCTAGCACATGAGTGATCCTTGCTTCCCTCTACGAAGGGCCTTTCTTTTACTTTTATGTTGAGTCTCCATCTTCTAACTTTATGCACAGTTGAGAGAGCATTTTTGCCATTCTGAGTTCTATGAGCATTTGTCCCATAAACATCAATAATTGCTTCATAATGTGATATTATTTGTTCTTAAATTATTTGCTCTAGCGAAATACCACTTTGCCATGCTTTCTCTATACCTGAAACAAACGTTTATGTTTCTCTGCATTATTATCCATGATCCATTATTTAAGATACTCTTCATGATGCAAAGTGATTTCTATGCTTTATTATTAAAGTTCTATTTATCATGTTTGTGTTTGAAGTTCTATGATCTCAGCATACATATGCTTTTACATTATAATGATCAAGTTATGATAGTAGCATGTCACTTCACAAATTATTGTGTTTTATCGTTTACCTACTCGAGGACGAGTAGGAACTAAGCTTGGGGATGCTTGATACGTCTCCAACGTATCTATAATTTCTGATTCTCCACGATCATATTATGCCAATTGCTACATGTTTTCTCCCTTATTTATAGCATTTTTATACGTTTTCCGGGACTAACCTTTTAACAAGATGCCAAGTGCCAGTTCCCTATTTTCTGCTGTTTTTGGGTTCAGAAAAGTTGTTCTGGAAACATTCTTGGAATTGGGCCCCACAAAGCCCGAAGTACCTATTTCCCCGGAAGCATCCAGAAGACCGAAGGAGAGTCGAAGACGGGCACCAGGGGGCCACACCATAGGGTGGCGCACCCTCCCCCCACCCACGCCAGCTATGGGTGTGGGCCCCCTAGGCCTCCACCGCCTTTGCCCTTTCTCCTATTTATTCCCCCGGATGGAAAACCCTAAGCACCTGATCAAAAATCCCCGAAAAGTTCCGCAGCCACCGTCGTCGTCAACCCTAGATCAGGGGGGTTCTAGAGCTGTCTCCCGGCACCCTGCCGGAGAGGAAATCATCACCGGAGGCTTCTTCATCACCATTCCTGCCTCCGGAGTGATGCGTGAGTAGTTCATCCTTGGACTACGGGTCCATGCAGTAGCTAGATGGTTGTCTTCTGCTCGTATGACTCCATGTTTAGATCTCATGAGCTGCCTATCATGATCGAGATCGACCTTATGTAATTCTATATGCTGTGTTTGATGGGATCCGATGAATATTGAACTTATGCCAAGTTGATTATAGTCTTTATTGCATATGTTATTTGTGATCTTGCATTCTTTCTGTTGCTAGTGGTTGCTCTGGCCAAGTAGTTGCTAGTGACTCCAAGAGGGAGTATTTATGCTAGATAGTGGGTTCATGCTTCCTTTTCGCCTCTGCTCGAGTGACAGAAACATGACGTGGGAAGATGTGATGTTGCCACTAGGGAGAAAACAGCGGTGTGAGTGCCTGCGTGTACAATCATTGCTTACATTGCAGACATTGTTTAATGCAGATATCTGTTTCTTGCAACTTAATATCTAAGGGGGTTCGGATGATAACCTGAGGGTGGATTATTAGTCATAGATGCAGATGGATTTCGCTCTATGTATTTTGTCGTAATGCCCGCACTAAATATCATAGTAGTCATCATGTTATAATGTGCACTACGGTGCAACCTCTATTTGTCAATTGCCTAGCTATAATTTGTTCACCCAGCATGTTATTTTTATGGAGAGACACCACTAGTGAACCTATGAACCCCGGTCCATTTTCCACACTGTTAAACAAACCACAAAAATTTCCTGCTCACTTTACTTACTGCAAGCATACACTGTTTTTCCACACTATACGTCTAATTTTTGTTTTCAGCAAGACCGGTGAGATTGACAACCTCACTGTACCGCTGGGGCAAAGTATTTTGGTTGTGTTGTGTGCAGATTCACGTTGTTGCTGACACCGGTGAAGCGCCATCACCACCGTTAGTGGCATCAACCTTTTGAAGGTCCTCTTTCTCCTACTGGATTGATAACCCTAGTTCTTTACTAAGGGGAAAATTCCTACCGCTGTGCTCATCACACCCTCCTCTTGGGGTCTCCCAACGCAAGCATCAACCACTACGCCGTCGTGCTGCTGGAGTTCCGAGGGATCCTATACTTCCGCCTCCCTCATGTATCGATGGAACGGAGGTCGTCATCAACCATACGTGTGACCGATCACGGAGGCACCGCCGGATTGCGGTGCACATCTTCTCGCTCTCGGGGTCGGTGTGAGTACGACTACGCCAACAACGAGATTTGATCTCGTAATTCTTTTTGTCTTCGAGGTTATGTTCTTCTTAAGACTATCTCTATGCATGTTGCTTTCATCTCCTAGATTAGATCATGGCCTTTCGGGTGTCTCTCGCGTAGGAAATTTTTTGTTTTCTATGCAACGACGACTTCAGTGGTATCAGAGCCGGATCGATGCGTAGATGTTTTGTACGGGCAGAACACATAGGTGTATGTGGGCGTTGATGATCATGTTATTGCCTCCTTGAGTATTTTATGATCTTAGTGGATAGTTGGATGAAGCTGCCCCAGACAAACTTTACGTATACTTTGTATGCGAGACCCGTCTCACTTGTGGATAAAGGGGTGTCTGTTTCTTCTACTATAGTTAAGATCTAATCTACGAAGGGTTGTTAAAAATATGTTTATCAACGTTGTGGTTGATGTTCGTAGGTATGAACGGTTCTATCCTCGAAAGCCCTAAGCCACGTAAAATATGCAAAACATAAATTAGAGGCGTCTAACTAGTTTTTGTTGGGCATGTGATGTGATATGGTCAATGTTACAAATTTGATTATGAGATGATCTATTTTGTAAATTATTGATATATCGGAAGGTATCCATAAGGTTGTCTTATTATTGATGGAAAATCAAGATGGAGGTGCCATGGACATTGGTACCACGCCGGTGGAATGATGGAGATCATACCATGATGCACATGATGGAGATCAAGTGCAAGAAGGACCATGTCATATCACATTATCCTTCCATGTGATGTTAATCCCTTTTATGCATCTTCTTTTGCTTAGATAGCGACGGTAGCATTATAAGATGATCCCTCTCACTTAATGTCAAGATAATAATATGTTCTTCCTTAGTATGCACCATTAAGAAAGTTCCTCGTTTCGAGACACCACGTGATGATCGGGTGTGACAGACTCAACGTTTGCATACAACGGGTGCTGACGAGCCTAGCATGTACATACATGGCCTCGGAACACATGTAATACTATGGTTCTACTTGGCGAGCCTAGCATGTACAGAGATGGCCTCGGAACACGTAACCTAAAGGTAAAGCATGAGTCATATGGATGATATGATGAACATGTCGATGTTCGCCTTTGAAGCTACATCATATCACGTGATGATCGGTTTTGATGTAGTGAATTTGGTTCGTGTAATCACTAAAGACGACTAAGAGGGATGTTGTTTTTGAGTGGGAGTTCATGACATAATTTTTAATTAACTTGAACTTATTTATCATGAACAACCAATCAAAGTGAATTTGCACAAATTGTAGTATTCATTGGCATCCACAAAACTACCTTACATTTAGATTGTTAATTGAGATATAACTGTTATGATCTGGTGATACCATTTAAGATTGGTACCGTATTAGTGAAATTTAAAATTGAGTCCTATTGTAGATTTTCGGTATTTCCTACCTAGCTCCATATGATTAACGATTGATTGATCTAGAGAGCAAGCAATTCCAGCTTAGAATCCAGAGTCATGGTTGCTTCCGTAATACTTTATCTTCAAAAGAATGTTTTGTTGATCAAGGAAATTTAGGAACTGAAAAGAGTTGTTTTCAGAAATAATCAAGTGAAAGATATATTGATATCTAGAAACTTATTTGTAGCAACATGACTGAGTATAATATAGCGTGACAATGTATGCTTATATTATTTGAATATATGCAATGATTGAAGACGCTAGGCGTTTGAATATTCCAAGAAATTGGGCGCTAAACATTATCCTCTAAATTCCTTCCTTCGAGCTATAGTAGCTTAATCATAAAATTGTTATGATGGGATGGATTAAAAGTATGGGTAAAAATCGTTTACCTTGCTTGGAGATTGCTAAGAGTGGAATATGGAAGAATACTATTAATATGGTGATATTAGTAGAACAATCAAACTTAAAGTATGACTCAATGGGTGATAGTATATGACTAACATGCCAAGGAAAATGTGCTAGTGCGACTAGCATTGTTTGATGTTGAATGATTCTTCTGTAAAGGAAAGGGAATATTGAAATAGAATCACAAAAAGATGTATGGAAGAAAAATAAGATAACTGGAAAAGTCCAGCTCATGAGTATATGCTTGATATACAAGTTATAGATGTATTACTAGTTAACAAAGTATTTTTGGGTATTTTGATACCACATTGGTTGGTATGAGTCGTCATACAAATAAACACAATGCAAGTAATACAAGGGCCTAAAAGAAACTAGTAATAGATGTGGAATCGATTATGACAAGAACAGAAACAAAGTGTTATTGTGTTCATTGTCGTATCGAACAAAACATTCAACATTTACTTTAAGAACTTAATAAGTTGTTGTTTTGTTCTGGTCTTTTGCGAGAAAAAATGAGATTGTTCAAACCATGACCATATTCCATAATTGATGGATATGTTAATATAAATCATGTTGGTAAAATAAACATCTATAAGACTAAATGCTAAACGTTGCAAGACGTAAAAGAGTTTCACTTAAATTGTGACACCACCATTTTAGTTCATATCGGAAAGGAAAACATGAAGGACCTCCATATTGATGGACTTCCAGAGTCATTTTGTTTTGAATAAATTGACGCTTGTGAGACCTGTTCCAAAAGATGACTAGAATTCCGTTCATAGGTCAAAGTAGAATGGAGGACTAATTTAATGGAGATTTTACATGTTGATGTATATAGTCCATTATTTATATTCATGTGTGGTGGATTAATTTTTCCTTCATAAAATTCCGTCGATGAATTGAGTAGATATATGAGTATATCTATTTAAAGATAATGGAGTTTGACAATTTTGAATTGGTTCATATTATTGTTAGTATGAAGTAAAAAATCATTGTAACAAGATAATCAAGTATTTATGATTGGATCATAGAGGATAAAGTTTTGAGTTACAAGTCTAGCAAAACATCTGAGGAGTTGCAGAAGTGTTCTACAACTTATACTTCTCGAATAACCCACATTAGTTTGGAGTATTCAAGAAACAAAATTAAACCTTGTTGGACATGGTAAGATTAATAAAATTGACATTATAATTTTGTAGTTTATACATTAAGGACAACCGCTTTTGCACTGAAAAGGGTACCATCGTGATCCATCGATATTGACAACATATAAGATATGGTTTGGGTAGTGACCCGAATTGTCTTTTCTTAAGTTTTGGTATGCATAGCATGTGTAAAATGTTTACAAGCAAAATAGGATAAATATATGTTTATAAGGTTATCCCAAATAAAACATTGGGTATTTTGAAGGGAATATGCCCGAGAGGCCATAATAAAATGGTTATTGTCTTATTACTTGTTTATGATGAATGTTTATTTCTCATGCTAGAATTGTATTAACCGGAAACGTTGATACATGTGTGTTTAATAAACAAACAATGGTTCCTAGTAAAGGCTCTCTTTTAACTAGCTCATTGATTAATAGATGATCAAGGTTTCCTGATCATGAACATTGGATGTTGTTAATAACGGGGTCATGTCATTAGAAGAATGATGTGATGGACATATACCCAAAGTGAATAGAGCAATGCGATCAAGTCATTAAGTTTACATTGTTATAACAAACATACGAAGTAACTTATTCCTTAGACCATGAGATCATGTCAATCACTGGTACCGGAAGGGTGCTTTCATGTCATCAAACGTCACACCGTAATAGGGTGACTATAAAGGTGCCGTTAGGTATTCAGAAAGTATTAGTTGAGGATCATGGATCAAGAGTGGGATTTGTCCATCCAAAATGACGGAGAGATATACTCTGGGCCCTCTCGTTGATATCACATCAACACCGCATGCAAGCACGTGATATGATCACAAGGATGTTATATCATGGGAACGAGAAAAGAGTACTTGTAGGTAACGAGATTGAACAAGTTATGGTTGATACCAATGATCGAATCTCGGACAAGTAATATATCGCGAGACAAAGGGAATAGTTCACAACGTTGTTGGTTCACACGATCACGAGAGTCATCGTTGAATATATAGGAGTCATCACGGATCTCCAGATCACGCTGTTGATTATTGATCGGAGAGGAGTCTCGATCATATCTATCTTATTCGCGAACCATAGGGTGACACACTTAAGGTTCGATGACGCCTTTGAGAGGATACGGAATATCAAAGAATATTTTGGGCAGCACCAAAATTGTTTCGGGGAAATTTGAAATAGTTCAAGGGGTTTTTCGTGGAATGGTTGTTAATAGAATTAACAAATGATTCGAGGTGCTATATACAAATGTTTGTTAATGGAATTAATAAATATAAATAAAGAAATAAAAATGATTTATTTATTTATTAAAGGAAAACCTTTGGATTTTCCAAGTGGAAAATAATGGGAGCATGAGTGGGTGTGAGTGGAGCTTCCACTCACATGAAGAGGGAAGAGGTGGGGGCACCACCATGGCTGGCCGCACCCCCTCTTGGGCTGCCTCCCCCTCCTCTATAAAAGGAGGGTGAGAGCTCCTCTTCTCCACACACTTCTCCCACCTCCCTTCCACTTCACCCGCTGCTCAATTCCATGGTGTCCGGCTTGACGAAGCCCTGACGGTGGGATTCTTCACCGCCACCACGCCGTCGTGCTGCTGGAGTTTCGAGGGATCATATACTTCCGCGCCCCGCTGGATCGAGGGAACGGAGGTCGTCATCAACCATACGTGTGACCGATCACGGAGGCACCGCCAGATTGCAGTGCACATCTTCTCGCTCTCGGGATCGGTGTGAATACGACTACGCCAACAACGAGATTTGATCTCTTAACGCTTTGTGTCTTCGAGGGTATGTGTTCTTCTTAACCCTCTCTTTGCAAGTTGCACTTCGTCTCCTAGATTAGATCTTGGCCTTTCGGGTGTCTCTCGCGAAGGAAAAATTTTGTTTTCTGTGCAACGACCCCTTCAGTGGTATCAGAGCCGGATCTATGCGTAGATGTTTTGTACGGGTAGAACACATAGGTGTATGTGGGCGTTGATGATCATGTTATTGCCTCCTTGAGTATTTTATGATCTTAGTGGCATAGTTGGATGAAGCTTCCCTAGACTAAGTTTACGTGTACTATGTACGCGAGAATTGTCTCACTTGTGGCTGAGGGGGTGTCCGTTTCTCCAACTATAGTTAAGATCTAATCTACGAAGGGTTGGTAAAATATGTTTATCAACGTTGTGGTTGATGTTCGTAGGTATGAACGGTTATATCCTCGAAAGCCCTAAGCCACGTAAAATATGCAAAAATAAATTAGAGGCGTCTAACTAGTGTTTGCTGGGCATGTGATGTGATATTTTCAATGTTACAAATTTGATTATGAGATGATCTATTTTGTAAATTATTGATATACCGGAAGGTATCCATATGGTTGCCTTATTATTTATGGACAATCAAGATGGAGGTTCCATGGAACTTGGTACCACGCCGGTGGAATGATGGAGATCATACCGTAATGCACAAGATGGAGATCAAGTGCAAGAAGGACCATATCATATCACATTATCCATACATGTGATGTTAATCCTTTTATGCATCTTATTTTTCTTAGATAGCGACGGTAGCATTATAAAATTAATCCTCTCACTTAATATCAAGAAAATAATGTGTTCTTCCTTAAGTATGCACCAGTAAGAAAGTTCGTCGTTTCGAGACACCACGTGATGATCGGGTGTGATAGACTCAACGTTCGCATACAACGGGTGTTTTCAAGCCTAGCATGTACATACATGTCCTTGAAACACACGCAATACTACGGTTCTACTTGGCGAGCCTAGCATGTACAGACATGGCCTCGGAACACGTAACCGAAAGGTAAAGCATGAGTCATATGGATGATATGATGAACATGTCGATGTTCGCCTTTAAAGCTACATCATCTCACGTGATGATCGGTTTTGGTGTAGTGAATTTGGTTCGTGTAATCACTAAAGACGACTAAGAGGGATGTTGTTTTTGAGTGGGAATTCATGGATAACTTTCAATTAACTTGTACTTATTTATCATGAACAACAAATCAAAGTGAATTTGCACAAATTGTAGTATTCATTGGCATCCACATAACTATCTTACACATAGATTGTTAATTGAGATATAACTGTTATGATCTGGTAAAAATAGTTAAGATTGGTACCATATTAGTGAAATTAGAAATTGATTCCTATTGTAGATTTTTGGTATTTCCTACCTAGCTCCATATGGTTAATGATTGATTGATATAGAGAGCAAATAATTCATACTTAGAATCCAGAGTTATGGTTGCTTCCATATTACTTTATCTTCAAAAGAATGTTTTGTTGATCAAGGTGATTAAGGAACTGAAAAGAATTATTTCAGAAACAATCAAGTGAAAGATATATTGATATCTAGAAACTTATTTGTAGCAACATGACTTAGTATAATTTAGCGTGACAATGTTTGCTTATATTATTTGAATATATGCAATGATTGAAGATGCTAGGCGTTTGAATATTCCATGAAATTGGGCGCTAAACATTATCCTGTAAATTCCTTCCTTCAAGCTATAGTAGCTTAATGATAAAATTGTTATGATGGGATGGATTAAAAGTATGGGTAAAAATCGTTTACCTTGCTTGGAGATTGCTAAGGGTGGAATCTAGAAGAATACAATTAATATGGTGATATTAGTAGAACAATCAAACTCAAAGTATGACTCAATGGATGATAGTATATGACTAACACGCCAAAGAAAATGAGCTAGTACGACTAGCATTGTTTTGATGTTGAATGATTCTTCTGTAAAGGAAAGGGAATATTGAAAATAGAATTACAAAAAGATATATGGCAGAAAAAGAAGATAACTGGAAAAGTCCAGCTCAGGAGTATATGCTTGATATTGAAGTTATAGATGTATTACTAGTTACCAAAGTATTTTTTGGGTATTTTGATACCACATTGGTTGGTATGAGTTGTCATACAAAGCAACGCAATGCAAGAAATACAAGGGCCTAAAAGGAACTAATAATAGATGTGGAATCGATTATGACAAGAACAGAAATAAAGTGTTATTGCGTTCATTATCGTATCGAACCAAACATTCAAGATTTATTTTAAGAACTTAATAAGTTGTTATTTTTTTCTAGTCTTTTGTGAGAACAAATGAGATTGTTCAAACTATGACCATATTCCATAATTGATGGATATGTTAATATAAATCATGTTGGTAAAGTAAACATCTATAAAACTAAATGCTAAACATTGCAAGACGTAAAAGAGTTTCACTTAAATTGTGACACCACCATTTTAGTTCATATCGGAAAGGAAAACATGAAGGAACTCCATGTTGATGGACTTCCGAAGTCATTTTGTTTTGAATAAATTGACACTTGTGAGACCTCTTCCAAAAGATGAATAGAATTCTGTTCATAGGCCAAAGTAGAATGGACGACTAAATTAGTGGAGATTATACATATTGATGTATATAGTCCATTATGTATAGTCATGTATGGTGTATTAATTTTTCCTTCATAAAATTATGTCGATGATTTGAGTAGATATGTGAGTATATCTATTTAAAGAGAACGGAGTTTGACTTTTTGAATTGGTTCAAATGGTTGTTAATATGAAGTTAAAAATCATTGTAACAAGATAATCAAGTATTTATGATTGGATCATAAAGAATAAAGTTTGAGTTACAAGTTTAGCAAAACATCTGAGGAGTTGCAGAATTGTTCTACAACTTATACTTCTCGAATACCCCACATTAGTTTGGAGTACTCAAAAGACAAAATCAAACCTTGTTGGACATGGTAAGATTAATAAAAATGCCATTATAATTTTGTAGTTTATACATTAGTGACAACCGTTTTCCACTGAAAAGAGCACCATCATGATCCATTGAAATTGACAACATATAAGATATGGTTTGGGTAGTGACCCGAATTGTCATTTTCTTAAGTTTTGGTATGCATAGCATGTGTAAAGTGTTTACAACAAAAATGGGATAAATATATGTTTATAAGGTTATCCTAAAGAATACATTGGGTATTTCTCCTATCACCGGCCAAAAAAAAATGTTGTTTGTCAGAAAGGGTTGATTTCTCGAGAAAGTAGTTCTTGCGAAACAAGTGAGTGGGAGCACATTACAAACTCAACGAGATTAGAGAATCTTCGTTATCATGTCAAGAGTAGAGCAACACTGGAAGTTGCTCCGGGGTTTGCTATTTTGACAAATTAGAAGACACTACATGTGTTTTAGATACTTCGGATGAGTTTGCGTACTGAACCACAAAAGTCCTAAAACTTTGTACTTAGACCAACTTGTGGTTTAAGAGTGAAGTGTTGTTTTGACAACAGAAGGACCTGGACCTTATAAAGGAAGCAAATGATGGGCCCTGACTTCGTAAAATTGACTATGAGTCATTATATCCGCCATAGTATCCTTATATGAATATCAAGTATGTGACTTGGTAGTCCTTTCGATAGGCATGATGCCTAACGATAGCAAAAGGGTCTATATAGCGACAAAGACACGGATTTTACATCCTTTGAAAGTTGTACTTATCGAAAAGTTGTTTTCGACGAAGTTCAAAGAGTTGATTACTACAAGATTTTGATCATCCGTAGTAATGTTTTAGTCTTTGCGGATAGTTCTACAGAAGTTACATATTATGATATGGCAGTTGAATAACAAAATCAACTCTCCTCTCGAGGAAGTTTGATCAAGGATGTGTACTTGACACAGTCTGAGAGTTTTGTAAAATTCAAAAGGTTGCTAGAATGGTATACACACTTTAATGGTTGAAGTGAGCATAATGAAGTTGAAATCTTTACCTTAATGAAGTTATCAAAAGAGTTTGATTCCATCATGAACAATAAAGATGCTTTTAGAGTTACAAGAAATTAAGTGGGAGAGATATGACATATTTCCAATACTTTATGTAGATGACATATGGTTGATTGGAAAATATGTATTTTAAATTAACACGGTTAAGATTTTCATATTGATAAAAGGCTTAGAAGATATTGGGCATCGATATCTATAAGAGATGGATTGAAGCGCCTGATATGATTGAAGCCAAATTACATAGATAAAATATTGAAGTAAGTCAATATCGAAATGACAAGAAGGAGTTCTTGTCACATGGGAAATAATTGAACAAGATTCAAGTGTTTTGACACATGATGAGCATCATTGAAATTGAGATTTCTAAGTCATGTTTCCATGCTATGTACACAACTAGATGAGTCATATGCTATAAAATGTTATAGTAGGATAATCCATATGATGATTAGACAACAGTGGGAGACATCGTTGTGTCATTTTAGAAATGCTAAGGATATGTTTTCCTATGTAGTGATGACAAAATATTAGTTGTAATATGTTACACTAATAGTCTTGTCATTTATTCAAGTAATTTTATCTCAATTAAAATATGTGATTAAAAGTAGCACAATAGGCTGGAAGAAAGTTTCATGCTGGATTTGAAAGAGTTTCAAAATTAAAATATTGTGACAGATACTACAACAAAGGCTAAAGTATATCGTTGTGTTGACAACTGATAATAAGCGTATTTTGTGTCAAGGAGTTCTTTATTGAACTTGGTAAATTTCCAAGAATACTAACACTATGAAGCTACATTTTCACAATGTTAGTGACATTGTTTTAAGCTGAGGAATTAAGGTTTCACCGATTGACCATATCTATACCTAATAATAAAGGCGTTAAGGCTTCCTTGATTTGGTTTGGTTTGGTTTGGTAGGTCATTGAAATTGTCCCTAAAGTTAGACACAAATTACTCACCCTGCCACCGGTAATCTTATCTTATACTTATACTAGTTGAATGCCCGTGCGTTGCAACGGACATATGAATACCTCGTTTATCTTCATATTCCACACATGTTTTGAGATTTTCCCCGTACGCCTCCTTTTTTACCCCCACTTGCAAGAAGATAATTATCCTCCTCTACGCCGCTGAACTGTCACATGTCCCATCGAAAGGTATATATGAGTAATTAACTATCCGATATATTTTTATTGTGGAAGTCCAAACAAAGTTACATGATGTACTAAATTCCATGTGAGTCGAGCATCTACAAAAATTATACATGACACATATTGAACTAATGGTTTTTGCCGACGAGGATATTTTTGCTACTTTAACATCCACACCCCGGATGTTGCATGTAAGCGCATCTACGAATTGCCGCCACTTTTCCATTGAAGTGATATCCTTAAGAAGTTAAGATTGAGCAACATCATAATGACTCTTGTTTAGTTAGTTGCTGCGGTCTTTGAAACTCTGAGAAATCTTGGACTTTTGCTGATAGAGTCCCACTTAGACATTTAATCAAATAGATTAAGTGCAAAAAAGATGTATTCCCACTTGGTCAAATGAACTATGCTCTTCGCAGTACTCAAAAGAACTAAATTCACATGCAGATCAAACCTCAAATTTAACAAATGTTTCAAGTACTTACAAAACCTGCCATTATAGAGGCATCAACATAGGTAGATCACAGCCGGATGTCAATCCAAATTTCAGAAATGACTGTTAATTCAGCTATTGCACTATCGTACCTGAATAGCTATTTGCATTATGACCATGTACTATTTTGAGAGATAGATGTCGCTCCAAAGTTCAAAAAGGACTATTGATTCAGCTATTGCACTCTTATAGCTATTGTACCCGTCGGGGTTTTCCCTGGGGGATGGTCGGGGCATTCTGTTCTAGCTGGACCCGTGGCTTCGTGCCACCCCCCTCAGGCTGGAGTTCCCGAGACTCTTTGCAATATGTTCGGACCCCGCGTTAGTAGTAGTGGCGGCCTTTACGCAGGGGGTTTGGGATATTGCGTTTAGACGCTCCTTCGGCCCGGCCGAGGCTAGGGAGTGGGAGGAGCTCTTGACCGAGCTTCCTTCGAGTGGGACGGGGGGCCCCGACCAGGTATCCTGGACGCTGACCCCATCAGGGACTTTCACGGTTAAGTCGGCCTACCGGTCCCTGTTTGCCGCGCCCGCGTGTCCCTGGGCGACCCCTCTTTGGAAGGCACCTCTTCCTCTCAAGATCAAGATTTTCCTGTGGCAACTCTTGAGAGATAGGCTTCCTTCTGGGGTGGAGGTCGCCAAGCGCCGGGGTCCTGGTGATGGGTTATGCCCGTTGTGCAGGGTCCCTGAAACTAGCACACACATATTCTTTGTGTGTCCGGCGGCCCGGTTCCTGTGGAACTTTGTGCGAGAGGCCCTAGGGCCGGACTGGCTGGCCCTGGACCTGGGAGAGTTCCTACAAACCAGGGCTTACCATGCTAGGGGTGGCAGACGCCTCTTCTGGCTCGTGTTTGCGGCAATGGCTGGTCCTTATGGACTACCCGGAATAAGATGGTGATTGAGAAGGTTTTCTTAAGGCGGGCCTCTGACTCAGTGTTCAAATTCTTGGCTTTCCTGCAGCAGTGGCACCCGTTGTGTAGGCAACGGGACAGGGCGCGGCTGGATGCTTCCATCGACAGACTTCTCGGAGCCGCGCGTCGCCTCTCCGCTTCGGTGCCGCCCTGACCAGGGCACTTTGGCGGGGCTTTGTTTCTACCCACACCACTCTCCCCTCGCTCCTTTCCTCTGTGTGTGTGTGTTGTGCGTGTTTTCTCTTTTTTTGGGCTGTATTGTGCTGTGGCCCCAGCTTTGTGGGTGTGTTGTATCGGGGCCTTGTTAACTCTTGTGGTCGGTTGCTTTATTTATAAAGCGGAGCGAAAGCCTATTTCGAGAGCTATTGTACAAAATTGGGTCATAACTCCACCTAAGCCAGTAATTGTAGTGCCGCTCATCCTCAACTCGTTTGCTTCATGCGAGTGGTTCTTGTTATGGGCAGCTCCATGTTCTCAGTGGAAATATCCACGTCAATCATTCGTGCATCAAAGGTACGAATAATGATCAGCCGGCAGATCGGCTCCTCTTGTGTGACTTCTAAACTCATGGACGCGGCAAGCTAAGGCGCCTGGATGAGCTTCGACTTTGGAGGCGTGAGCAACATGGTCGCCCTGCTTCCCTAGGCGCCGCTTCCCCACACGCCTCCACGGCCCTCGCCGGTGCGCAGTGTCGGAGAAGAGGCCTTAGCGCCGTCCGAGTGCTCAGAGGTCATCAATGGCACATGGCTAGACACATGGTGGTCGCTGCACGCCGGCGGCCGCTAGCTGCGAGTATCCCATGGGTCGCCGCTGTCGTTCAGAGGTGAGAAGAGGGGATCGGGTAGAGTTGTGTGAGCTGCAGCCGCTAGGAACTCTGGGACTCAGGGAGATGTGGGATCATTAGGGGAATCGACATATGCGGAGTAGGCGACCTCGCGCCGTGGAAGCAACGGACCTAGGCGGCGATTACGTCTCGCGAGGTTGGGAGGACAGAGAGAAGGCAAAGGGATAAATCGGGGGGATCGTGGACTATGGGTCTATGGCCAATAGCCATCAAAGGTAACCCTTCAGACAAGGGACGTGTACCATCACGACAGCTTCCCATATTAATTATACCCAAGTAGGTATGGTTCGCAAGCAAATGTGATAGGGATCTCTAGCTGTTTCAATAAAAAAAGTGGTTAAGGATTCAGTGTGTTGGCATTTAATTGCTTGTGCAAAACGATTGCACGAGTAAGGCATTTAGAATGTACCTTCTTAAATCGTTTGAATTTAGTGATTTCAGATTCTGCTATCACGCCACGAGCTAGTCGAAGGAAACATTTCACCATCATATCTTAAATAAATTAAGATTAAGATGACAAGTCTCTACCCTGCTAGTGTCTAAGTTCTCTTCATTCAGCACCTTGTTTATAAGGTGAACCTTTGTAGATCTATCTTTGAACCCTGAATCGTTGCTTGCTTTATAACCTCAGCATCATCCTCCATGGATTCTGAAATATCTTCTCTCTATAGGTGGTTGTGAATATGTGTGATGTACCTCTGTTGCTCGAAATTTGCAGCACCCTACTGCAGCTAATTTTGCCTAATGCTTTATCATTAGAGATGCGTAGAGACTTGCCAGCAGCACTATTATATATATTGCATATCAATTTCAGCATCAAAATTTACCACGATGGTTTGATTGTCGTATGTGAGGATGCAATAATGACTGCAATTTTTTTTTTTTGAATGGTCAGATTAGTAAGCTTGATGTTACACGGTGAAATAAGAAGCATCACAAAACACTTGTTGTACGCTGAGTAACTTAACTCTGAAGTAAACAGAAGGATGGTGTTAATACAGGTATATATGCAGATGAAACAAATATTTTGAATGTAGTTTAAAAACATGTGAGTGGTATTTCTAATACTTACAAGCAGGTGGTTAAATACCAGATACTTCCAAGCAGGCATACCAGATAGAAGAAAATAACTTCACGTCAATGATCTTGAGCAAATGAAACAGAGGACATTATTCCTCTAAGGCTTTAAGCCTGGTGTCCAAGGAGGCCTCTCAGCGATTTGCCGCGCTGGAGTGTGGGCCCTTCTCGCGTCGGTGTCGTGTCGGAAGGCGCGCTGCACGCGTGGCCGCGTATCCTTTTCCCCGTGTTTTTTGGTGGCCCTTTGCTCGTGATGGGCCCCGCTGTCGGTCAATCTGTGTTGCTTCTGTGCCCGTGCACGTGCTGTTTCTTCCGCGGCCGGTGGGGGAAATTGCTGCTTTACCTTTTCTCTTGTCGGGGTCTCCTCCTCGTTTTCTCCGGGCGGTTCTCGACGGCGCCGTCTTCTCGTCCTCTTCGCCGCCTGGAGCGCTCACCGTCGGTGCTGCTGCTCGGTACGTCCGTTCCTCGCTCTCTCCTGCATGTTTGTTCTTTCTTCTTCCTTTCTTGGGGGAAGGGCTGCCTATGGATTGCGGCGGGTGGGGATGTGGCCATGGGTACTTTTCGATGGGTTCCGTTCTTGCGGGCCGCCTGTTTGGCTCGAGGCTTCTGGGATTGTTTCCGTGCGCGGTTTGTCTAGCCCTTGCCTGCGTTCGCTGTGCTGGATCTCCGTTCTGAATCTGGTGTTCGTTTTCGTTTTTTGCAGGTTGGTGATTGGGGCCACTGGGTGTTCGTTTTCGTTCCTCTTCTTTTCTCCGAAATTTGGTTGCCTTCTCTGCCCTGATTTGGATTAGTGTTGGTTTCTCGCTCCATGAGTGACCTGCCTGGATGCTCGAGGTCCTCTGGGAGAAAGCGACGCGGTGCGTCTTCTTTTTTTCTTCTTGGTTTCGTTGCCCCTTTTTTTTCCTCTGACGGTGTTGTTGTTTCTGCTAGCCGGCGGGGGTGTGGACGGTGGCCGCCGTGTTGCCACCGTGAGTGTTGAGAAGGACATGAAGGAAATGCCCAAGGTGCTCATGGTTCCGGCGGCCATGACGGCATATGGCACCTACAGAGCCGCCATGAAGCCCCCAGGCGGGTTCTGGAACGACGACAAGGACTGCACGCCGCCGGCCAGTCCGTGATGCTCACCGAGTTCCCCGGGGCCTGGTTCAGACTGCACGACAAGGAACTTCCCCGCCAGCTATGCCTGGTTCAGACTGCTCAGCTCCATGGCCTTCTACACCTCGCTCATCATCATACTGCTGCTCTCCAGCCAGCGCTTCTACAGCATGCCGCACAGGATGGCAGCGCTACTGCTCATCGCCCACTTTGACCTGCTCTGCTTTGTCGCCGCCTACGTCTTCGGCTCCAGCCTCGAAGATCCATTGCGCGGCTTCACAATCCTCCTCACGGCCGTCCTCATCTGCGTGCTCCTCAACTCAGGCATCTTCATCAGAGAGTGGTACGCACCTCCTGCGCCTAGCCTAATTAATTACTACTCCATTAAAAATGCTATAACTTCCAAACATTTTATAGCTAGGGGGTATATTCGTTTAAGGCGATGATGCAATGCTTTTTTTCTAAAGGGCAAAACGGAAGCTCCGGTGATCCTGCCCTGACGAGGAACGCCCTCCACAGATCAAGCTAGCCATTTGTTCTTCGCTACTACTACACGTGTAGATTATTTAGCTTCAGTCGGTATCTATAAATTATTTAACTTCAATGTCTAAAAACCATTATTTGGCCGTACCTAGGCGTCTATTTCTTCACTGCTATTGCTACTACTAGCAGACTGATTATTTAGCTTCAATGTGGTATATATATAAACCATTAGATAATTTAGCTTCAGTGCTCTTTGTTTATGGGTACTGATACAGTTGTTCCTCTCTTAATGTGTTGTTCTCTCTTAAATAGTTGTAAATTATTTATGTATTTTTTCCTATTTTCTATGCATCAAGGCAAAAATAGAAGCAAAGCGAGATGTCAAGTACTGTGTAAGAAAACACAGAAATTGTTTTGCCAAAGAAACAAATACTAATGAATTAGTGCTGAAGGGTATCAAATCCATGAAGGAATTAGAAAGACTCAAATCTTAATGATATGCTGATAACGTACTTCACCGCAAGAACACATTTTTAACACTTAATCATATTATGCTAGCACTGGCCGTATTTTCATAGTTTAGGTGCTGCTCAAGATACGAGTCATAAATATTCATTTAAAGGGTTTGATTTGTAAAAGGATTTGATGTTTGGTAACTGTAAAACTAAAATTAAAGTTTGATGAATTATGATAGCTATAATGAACGTTCTTCTAAACGCCACTGGGATATGCTCTTTTGTATTGCAATTGGTGTCAGGTTACTGTGCTTTTTTGTATCTCTATCTTGAAAGACGTTGATCTGAACAAGAAGATTTTTAGTTAACCCGGTTTGTAACTGTACAATTTTCTTTCTCCTTGTTTTTCAAAGAGATGGTTCTGTTCTCAAAGAGCTGGATAAAGAAGAAAACAGCAGGCTGATGTAGCCATTGGTTGCATGTTGGATTTTCTGATTAAGGGAAACTGTTTAAGTTGCACTTACTGTACCAACTGCACCTGATCGAT
This sequence comes from Alopecurus myosuroides, assembly GCA_028641055.1. Taxonomy (NCBI): domain Eukaryota; kingdom Viridiplantae; phylum Streptophyta; class Magnoliopsida; order Poales; family Poaceae; genus Alopecurus; species Alopecurus myosuroides. The sequence continues at coordinate 295,916,749 of CM054061.1, forward strand.
GTCCAAAACAACAGGTTGGCATTGGCAGGCACGGAGGTTTGCGACTGCCATGTGTGAAGTGGACCTGTGGTGGTCGAATCTTGACAACGTTTGTTTCTACTGCAGTCATTCATGATAAAAAAGGTATAACTACAGGAATGCTTGTTTGCTTGATTAGATTTCACTCTTACTCTAACGTTGCAGATGTACAATGCCTGACGGAAAATATTGTACTGTACATACAAAATCAAGGAGCACAGTGGTAGGGCAGAGTTCGTCTTGCTGCTTCCACTAATGCATATATTTAGGTGCTCTATAATATTATTGCCGCATTCTACTGTGAGAAGCTAGAACAATAATAATCGTTAGTTTGTGATATCTTTTGCTAGAGAACTACTACTGGAATTTGGTTGTAGGAGTATATTGATTGATGTTTGAGCGTATCAAGTTTCAATTCTTGTGTGGACAGTATTAATTGTTAGTTTGTGATATTTACTGGTAGAGAACTACTACTGGAATTCGGTTATGTAAGAGTATATTGATTGTGTTTGAGTGGTTCAAGTTTCAGTTCTTTTGTGGACTGTGGATAACCAAATGGAGGTTCATTGCAATGCATGGTGACCTGTTAAGCAAGTACCCCCTATTATGTGACTCTACATTCAACAAAAGATCTAGCTTTCAGTTAGTGTATCTTGTCCGGGTTGTGGCGTTCACTTGAAAATTCTATGAATTTGTCTCTGAAATGGCAGATGGCCATGGAGAAGCAAGGCATCGACATGCGCCTACCTGCATTGGTTAGTTCGCTTCTGAACTGATCTAATTAGTGTCTATATTGTTCTGAGGCAGGAAAAAGTTAGTTTGTTGGGAGTGCATTTTGACATTATATGTTCATGGTTCAGATCAATGACACCATTTTGGGACACCGATTGCAGGCAGCTACAACGATGAGGATATTGTCATTGTTATGATATTAGGCACTGGCTCAAATGCCGCATATGTAGAAAAGTCAAATGTGGTACCAAAGTTACGGGGCGAGTTGCCGAAATCAGTAAATATGGTAAGGTTCATTTATCAGCTTTCTGCAACCTCCACTCACTGAACTTTCTTATCTCGGGTTATAAATACCGAATGGTATAACTTCTCTTCGTTCTGCCTTCCGATAAGAGAATATGATCAAGCATTAGATGGGAGAGCCTAAACCCAGAGAGCATGCAAGATTTTCCAGAAGACATGTCATGTTAAAACTTTACTGGCACCGTGTTAAACTAACAATGACTTCATTGTCAGATCTTTGATAAGTTAATTTCTGGAATTTATCTAGGCGGCATTGTGAGAAGCGTGCTTCTTAAAATCGCCACCCGGTGTTCGATTTTTGGCGATATCAACTGCACCAGACTCAGATCTCACTTCACTCCGAGGTATGTTGCTAGCTGCATTATACCTAGCATGTCCTTGATGGGGAGTATTAGCAACTCAATCATCACAGTTTCCTTCTAATGATCAGTAACGCTAGATAACATGTGGTTTGTTTTGATGTGACGTACGACTCTGATGTGATTTGCCCTGATTGAATCTCCTCTTTCCGTGTGTGTGACATTCAGGACTCCTGACATATCCGCAATTCACCACGACGAAGCACCTGATCTAAGGATTGTAGCCAAAATTCTGGCTGGAAATCTGAAGATCGCAAACGCGTCCCTTGGGGACTCGGAAGATATGCTGTCGAAGTCTGACATTATGACTAGCCAGTCTGCCAGCTGGCTGCAGCAGGGATTCTGGGGGATCATCAGGAAGATCGGGAGGCGCACCCAGGTGACAAGAGGAGTCATCGAAGTTGGTGGCCGTAAAGCTCGGTGCTGCCATCATTGCGGCTGCTCATTTTCAGGATGTCAACTGATCAAATTTTAGCTCTTTTCAGATGGCACCTGTTGAAGTGCAGTCTACACATTCCTAAGAAGCCTGGTACTCTACGAAACACATGTATATAGGGCTATATCAGATTGACTCTGAATTGAACTGTTTTTATGTTTGTTATTGCAGTCCCATTTCTATAGTTTGGAACTGAATTATTGTTCTGGCTTCTGATAAAAGTGCATTATTTTTTTCTTGTTTCGGGAACAGTCTAGAGCAGGTAAACAAAGACGGTGAACTTGAGAATTTTGTGGCAGATCTTGTGTAGCCCATTAGAAGAAATGGTGCCATTTTAGCTGACTGCTATCAGAAAGCCTTCTGATTCACGCATTGCATACGAGAAGGGAACATGCTGGCGCACAAGATTGCTTGAATTGCGTTTGATTCAAATCTGTATTTTTATCCCAAAAACGTCGATGTAACCATTCTGAATTAATAAAGTGCGCCATGCGGCTTCCTGTAAAAAATATAAAAACAAATATGAAATAGTCTGCATTGGATAAATGAACCTTAGGGTCAGGTTTTTGCTTGTTCATATCTGTCGGTTTGTTCGGAATGACATGTAGTGTATCTCTTGCACATATTTTCCTTTAATCCTCACTCGCATTTTACAGTTTTTGTTTTTAGAAAAGATCATTCATGCCACTGATGGCTATCTGGTTATATAAAATACAAGATGCAAAACCACAACTAGGGCAGCAAGCCATGTGCATACATGTAATGAAGATATCAGTGGGAATGATATTGTTTCTAGATGTACAAATAGGCTTTTCTTATTTTTATCAAGCCTATGTACACACCATGTAGACAGCATATCAAAGATTTATACATTTTAATTTCCAGAATGTAGCAAAACTTGGAGAACATAAACGCATCATGCCCGATATGGACACCAACATATCTACCGTGCATGTCACATGGTGGTAGGACACCAGGCAGGCGGCGAGGCGAAGCTCGCCTTTTCGTCTAGTCTAAGGCTTTACGCCTGGTGCTGAGGCTGGATGCAGAGGGCATCAGCCGATCTGTAGCAGCTATTTGTCGTCCGATCCACATCTACGGTTCAGATTTCACATAGCCTTCGCGTGCCCACACGCCCACAACCATGCCCTCCCCGCCTCTCTCCTAGGTTTCCTTCCGGCTGGCGCCCGCCAAGCTCCGGCCGCCACCCCGCTCGGCCAGGTGCGGCTGCTTCCCTCTGCGTCCCCCAGCCTCATCTCGACCATCACGCTGCCAGGCGCCGGGAGGCGAGGGTCGGGGAAACTCTTCTCCGGGGCTGTTTCGAGGGGGCCATGGAGGAGCAGCTCAGACGGATGTGCCGGCGGCCGTCGAGGCGGCGCGGGGTACGGAGGAGCCGCTCTAGATGATGTTTGGGGCTGTGCAGTGAGCCGTGCGGGTGGGGGTATGGAAGCGCTGAGGTGGACAGTGAGGCCCTTGGGCTGGCATCCTCTTCCCAAAATCTTCCGCCCCTTCCTCCTCCGGCGATGAGTAAAGGCGTCTCCTCCCTAGGCCAGTTGTCCACCATGTACTTGATCTTCCTCTATTTGTTTTTTGGTTGCTTCATCAATTGCTGACTTACATGATGATAAACAGTGTAGCTAGCAACAGAACTTAGTTCGTATCTCACCAACCAGGCTTAGTTCGTATCTCACAAATCAGGCTTAAATTAGATAAGCAATTAAGCTGCAAGGATGGTCAGAGTTGTAGAGCATGCACCAGTTTCGACCGTCCCCGCTGGCATCGCAGATCTGTCGTTGTCTTTTCTTTGGAGCCATGAATCCAGACTTGAGTTTGATAGAGTGAAATGGAGGGAGAAATACTCTTATGTGATGTTCTGACACATTCCAGTATTCATTAGCAGTACAGGTAATGTAAATTTTATATCGGCAATGTACATCATTAGGAAGCATTACTTTGAAAATTCAGTGCTTGACAACCATATATGATTAATATGAGCACCCTGCTGGAGTATACAGTTTGTATTTCATAAATAGCATGTCTGTATCATTATTTTTATGTGGAGCTATTTTCTACGGTTTAATCGTTTCCTTGATGCTATTAGCTCACTTGAAGGAGCTGTGCAGGTGGGGGTCTGGCAGCGTTGAGGTGGACAATGAGGCCCTTGGGCTGGCATCCTCTTCCCAAAATCTTCCGGCCCTTCCTCCTCCGGCAATGATTAAAGGGGTCTCCTCCCTAGGTCAGTCGTCCACTATGGACTTGCTCGTCCTCTATTTCTTTTCTGGTTGCTGCATCAATTGCTGGCTTACAGGATAATAAACAGTGTATCTAGCAACTGAACTTAGTTCGTATCTCACCAACCAGGATTAAATTAGATAAGGAATTGAGCTGCAAGGATGGTCAGAGTTGTAGAGCATGCACCAGTTTGGACCATCCCCGTCGGCATCACAGATCTGCCGGTTGTATTTTCTTTGGAGTCGTGAATCCAAACTTGAGTTTGATAGAGTGAAATGGAGGGAGAAATACTCTTATGTGATGTTCTGAGACATTCCAGTATTCATTAGCAGTACAGGTAATGTAAATTTTATATCGGCAATGGACATCATCAGTGTGACGCCCCAAGATCGGGCACTATGCAGATTTCAGCATTCCCGCCAAAATCCACATAATAACCGATTCCAGGTTGCCATTTGTGATAACATTACAATAGTTCACGAATGATCCACAATTACAACAGAAACAGATAGATACAAGATGACTCAAACGAGCCAGGGTTACAACTGATACATTACAAAGATCCAAATAACAGCGGAAGAAACAACATAGCGTCCGGCTACGGACAAGATACAAATTGGACTAAGAGTCCTGAAGATAACCGAGAGCGTCCAATCCCTGCCCAGGCCAAGCCGAAGGGATTCCCAAGTTAACGTCGTCAGACTTCAAACCTGTTGACTGCAATATTGAATATGCAGCCACGAAAAGGATTCGTGGGTCAGTACGGTTAAGTACTGGCAAGTGGATAAACCATACTCACAAGATACCGGCGTAGCCAGTCATCACAAGATACAAATACTTTAGGATCAACGGAAAGGAAGGGGTTATTGCAAATAAGCGACAGCGGGCTGCACTAACCAACTACAGAAACAACTACAACTTCCGGCTAACAGAAATAAGATAAGATCGAGTATTGTAACCAACTGAAACATAACTTCAAACAAACCCATCCTGGATCTCGCCCCTTATCCGAAGAAGCAATCCGAGGATAACTCACACAGTTGGATTAGTGATGGTTCAGATTATTGTGTCAATAAGCCTATTACTAGTCAAGTTGTTAATCATTGGGTGAAAGATTGTTAATCATTAGGTTTAAGTTGTCCTGATTACTTGTTAGCCAGTACTTTCACCAAGTAATCCATAACCGCGGAAAACACGGCTTCTCGAGAAGATTATCCCTGCAGGGTTGCACCAATTTGGCCGTACACGCAAGAATATCCCGCCAGATGGGGATCAAACCCACCAAGCGAGGTACTCTACACAACTCAACTCTTCTTCGCATCAAGCCCAAAGAACCTTGGGCGCACGGCTAATCGAGCCCCGAAGAAAAGGGACCCTCATAGCACTCTAAGACCGTGTCCCCCTATATGCCGACTACGAAAGTTCCACCCGGGTACCAAGGGCTCGCAAGATCATGCATGCAGCAAATGGAAAACCCGAACTAAATGAGGCGATTTGGACGAGATGCGAATCGAGTCAAATTGAGGGGGGCGCCCATACTCGCTTCCCACATGCGGGTAGTGCGCTCATCATGGATCAGTAGACAAGACCCTTTTCCTATTAGGGTCGACACTAGCAGGCCTCAAAACCACAAAGGGCCTCCTGCCGGTGCCTTATCATCAAATTTATTATTAAACAATAACAGTAGCATGATTGATTGATTAACCATCGAGACCCCAGAACATAATAGAGTAGTAACAGAAAGTAACGGGTAACAGACTCGAGCAAAACAACCTAAGCGTGATAGTAAGACACGGGCAACAAGCAATGGTTGTAGGTATGGAGGTGAGGCAACATCAAGGTTAAGGGATTCATGTGATGGGTTCGTAACAGAAACAACTACCACTAAGGCTAGCAGAAAAGAATCAACGGAAAGAATCGGTAACAAGTGATGAAAGGCATGCCATATGGCAGCAAGTGAGTATACTTGCCTGAGATCCCGCAAGGTAGCAGAACTTGTCGTTGCTCACATCATCTCAACGTCCTATCCGGGAAGAAGCAATGAACCTCGAACAAACACCGGATGCAACAATTACTACTACGGCAAAAGATCCAGCATGATCAAGATATGGATGCATGACAAGTTTAAAGATGCATCAAGGTAAACTAGTTGACAAGATAAACAAATTTAAATGGACCCATATGCAATTTGAGTTGCATATGAACAGCCCATGAATTATGGTTAGATGATTTGTTTTCCAACTGATCAACATGTGAGGGTGGATTAGCATGATGCATGGATGAGGAAAACAACAAAATAACAACAATAGAATCAATTGGAAATATGGTTTACCAAGTTTAGAAATTTATTTATTAAGTTAGAAAATTTTGGTTCCATAAGGGTGTCACACAAACAATTGTTGTTTTCAGCAAGTTAAAGTGTTCAAAACAATTAACAAAATTTATATTTGAAAAGAACATCAAATTTTAGTTGGATTACATGTTTCAAATATTGAAATTTGAATTAGGATGAATTTATTATGAATTAAACAATATTAAACAAGTTTTAATTGAATTTAATTCAAGTGGGAAAGATTATTTGAATTTTATTTGTTCAAAGCATAAATTCAAATTCACATTTGAAAAGTTCACACTTTGATGGTTTGAAAACATATTTTGCATGTTCAAAATTATTTTATTTTGAGCAAGTTATGATTTTATCAAATTTAAATGAATTAAACAAGTATTAAATTATTTAGGCAATTTAAATTATTCAAACCATGAAACAAAATTTATATTTGAAAAGGTTATTCAAAATGGTATGGAAAACATATTTTATTTGCCTTATTTGGAAATAGTATGAATTATTTATGAATTGTTGCAAATTACAATTGAATTATTTGAATTCAAATTTAAATTGCATTTTGAAAATTCAAAACAGAAAACAAATGGCATAGTTGGATAGACAATTTAATTTGGAGCAGAAAACATATTTTGTTTGTATTAATTGGAGTTGGAATTAAAAAGTTATGTTTGATTTGAAAACAGGGACTTATTTGTGATTTACAGGGACCTTTGTGTGGAAGAAAAGTTTTTCGGATTGGTCCTGGATTTTTTTCTACTCGCTGTGGGTACACACCATCACGCTGACCGTGGGGTCCCAGCGCCAACGTGGCGGGTGCGCGTTGAGGTGGCACGCAGGGCCACCGACTGGTGGGCCTCTACCCCTGCGCGGACAAGGGAAAATAAAGGGGCCAAAACTGCGGCCGAGGGGGATCGATCCCTCGACCGGCAGCTCGCGCGCGACGGAACGAGACCAGCTGCGCTACGCTGAATTGGTGATACAACAGATGGTTGACTGAAGAAATATCTGCTCCGTGCCTGTTAACTGAACTCGACCGCGATGCACGTTCTGAACCTGACGGAAAAAGGAGACAGCGCGCGGCGGACAGCGACCACCACGGTCGCTCGACCGGCGGCGATTGCGGGCGAACGGGGCAGTGGACAAGCGACGGACGTGCGTGGGTCTCGGGAAGGTGCCAAGGAACAGAGGGGAAGGGCGAGAGACGGGCGCTCACCTGCGGTTGTCGTCGACGACGACTGCCGACAGGCAGTGGCAGAGGCCTCTCTCCGGCGACGGCGCGGCCGCCGTGGCAGCTCCCAGCTAGAGGCGAGGGGACGGGGAGGCGCCGGGGACCGCCCCGGTTCCATTTTCCTCCTCGGAGGCTCCTCGAGGTGGCCAGGGCTACCGGCGGTGAGGGAACGAGGTGGGGGTCTACGGTGGTGATCGGGTGGTTCAGTGGGTTCAGGCAAGAACTAGCAGAGAGGGGGAAATAGAGAGGACAGCGCTAGGGGAGAGGAACTAGGGTTTCTAGGGCAGAGGGGTGGTGGGGTTAGGTTACTTAAGGAGGAGGAAGGACTGTACGGCAAGCATCTGGAGGGGGGGAAGGATGATCGGATGGCTTGGCGTCTGTTCGTACTGCCAGACAGCGACAGGAGGAAGAAAGGACGACAGGGAAAAGGGGGTGGGCCAGAAAAGAAAGGAATGGGCTTGAGGGAAAAGGGCTTGAGGGGGGAGGAAAAGAAAAGGCTGGGCCATGCCCCTCTCCTAAGCTTTTATTTTTTTATTTTTTCTATTAGTTGAATTTTTTGTTGTAAGGAATAAAAGAGAGAGAAAGGATAGGGGTTTTGGGGTGGTTTTTATTTTATAACTAAATTTTATTGATTTGCAAACAATGAGCAAAAGCAAGGTTGGTAATGATTTTCAAAATTTGTAAAATTAGTTTGGTTTTTAAATGGTTAGTTGGACTTCAACTATTAGTTTGATGTGGGAAAAATTTTGGAAAGCAACAATTTTTATTTAATAAACTCAAGCAAGTATGCAAACATTAATGAATTTAATAGGTTGCAAAAATTTGATTTTTAAACCACCATTTGATCATGCCCATTATGATTGAAAATGGTTTGAAATTTAATTTGCCATTAGGGTTTTGATAACAGGGAAAATTTTATTAACAAGCAATTGGATTAAAACAACTTCAAATTATTGAAAAAAAATTGAGTGATTTAGTTTGCAAGTTTGAAATTGGGAATTTTGAGCAAGGGTGAAAGTTTAAATTGTTTTGAAATTTCCAGTTGTGATGCAAACATGGTGCAATGCAATGTGATGCATATGATGCAAACAAAACAAACAGGTAACACCCCAGGTGTTACAGACGACACCACTAACAAGGGATTGCGCCCTCGCAATCCACCTGCTAACCCGGGAGGGGAAAGAAGTTCGACTATCGATTCTTCGTGCTTCCGGTTGATCTCCTCGACACCACTAACAAGGGATTCTTGATCGGGGTGACGACGATGTTCTTCCACCAGGAACCTTCCGATGATCGAACCTATTAGGTTAAAGGCTCAGAAAACGTCCACCCACGTAGGATCCTAACACTTTGAAAGATAGACAAGAGGGGAAGACTCCAAAACAAATAAGATGGGAGGGGAAATAGAATAGAGGTAAGGAGAAAACAAGAATCCTATTGAGATGTTTTCCAAAATAGTTTAGCAGAAATAGTTTTTGACGCTCTAGAAACAACGACCGTTAGCGAGGTTAACCTACAGGCTTTGTGGACCCGTTGCTTCGATAACCATTCGTATCGAAACAATCTCGGGAATCGGAACCAAGGCTCTGATACCATTTGTGACGCCCCAAGATCGGGCACTATGCAGATTTCAGCATTCCCGCCAAAATCCACATAATAACCGATTCCAGGTTGCCATTTGTGATAACATTACAATAGTTCACGAATGATCCACAATTACAACAGAAACAGATAGATACAAGATGACTCAAACGAGCCAGGGTTACAACTGATACATTACAAAGATCCAAATAACAGCGGAAGAAACAACATAGCGTCCGGCTACGGACAAGATACAAATTGGACTAAGAGTCCTGAAGATAACCGAGAGCGTCCAATCCCTGCCCAGGCCAAGCCGGAGGGATTCCCAAGCTAACGTCGTCAGACTTCAAACCTGTTGACTGCAATATTGAATATGCAGCCACGAAAGAGATTCGTGGGTCAGTACGGTTAAGTACTGGCAAGTGGATAAACCATACTCACAAGATACCGGCGTAGCCAGTCATCACAAGATACAAATACTTTAGGATCAACGGAAAGGAAGGGGTTATTGCAAATAAGCGACAGCGGGCTGCACTAACCAACTACAGAAACAACTACAACTTCCGGCTAACAGAAATAAGATAAGATCGAGTATTGTAACCAACTGAAAGATAACTTCAAACAAACCCATCCTGGATCTCGCCCCTTATCCGAAGAAGCAATCCGAGGATAACTCACACAGTTGGATTAGTGATGGTTCAGATTATTGTGTCAATAAGCCTATTACTAGTCAAGTTGTTAATCATTGGGTGAAAGATTGTTAATCATTAGGTTTAAGTTGTCCTGAGTACTTGTTAGCCAGTACTTTCACCAAGTAATCCATAACCGCGGAAAACACGGCTTCTCGAGAAGATTATCCCTGCAGGGTTGCACCAATTTGGCCGTACACGCAAGAATATCCCGCCAGATGGGGATCAAACCCACCAAGCGAGGTACTCTACACAACTCAACTCTTCTTCGCATCAAGCCCAAAGAACCTTGGGCGCACGGCTAATCGAGCCCCGAAGAAAAGGGACCCTCATAGCACTCTAAGACCGTGTCCCCCTATATGCCGACTACGAAAGTTCCACCCGGGTACCAAGGGCTCGCAAGATCATGCATGCAGCAAATGGAAAACCCGAACTAAATGAGGCGATTTGGACGAGATGCGAATCGAGTCAAATTGAGGGGGGCGCCCATACTCGCTTCCCACATGCGGGTAGTGCGCTCATCATGGATGAGTAGACAAGACCCTTTTCCTATTAGGGTCGACACTAGCAGGCCTCAAAACCACAAAGGGCCTCCTGCCGGTGCCTTATCATCAAATTTATTATTAAACAATAACAGTAGCATGATTGATTGATTAACCATCGAGCCCCCAGAACATAATAGAGTAGTAACAGAAAGTAACGGGTAACAGACTCGAGCAAAACAACCTAAGCATGATAGTAAGACACGGGCAACAAGCAATGGTTGTAGGTATGGAGGTGAGGCAATATCAAGGTTAAGGGATTCATGTGATGGGTTCGTAACAGAAACAACTACCACTAAGGCTAGCAGAAAAGAATCAACGGAAAGAATCGGTAACAAGTGATGAAAGGCATGCCATATGGCAGCAAGTGAGTATACTTGCCTGAGATCCCGCAAGGTAGCAGATATTGTCGTTGCTCACATCATCTCAACGTCCTATCCGGGAAGAAGCAATGAACCTCGAACAAACACCGGATGCAACAATTACTACTACGGCAAAAGATCCAGCATGATCAAGATATGGATGCATGACAAGTTTAAAGATGCATCAAGGTAAACTAGTTGACAAGATAAACAAATTTAAATGGACCCATATGCAATGTGAGTTGCATATGAACAGCCCATGAATTATGGTTAGATGATTTGTTTTCCAACTGATCAACAGGTGAGGGTGGATTAGCATGATGCATGGATGAGGAAAACAACAAAATAACGACAATAGAATCAATTGGAAATATGGTTTACCAAGTTTAGAAATTTATTTATTAAGTTAGAAAATTTTGGTTCCATAAGGGTGTCACACAAACAATTGTTGTTTTCAGCAAGTTAAAGTGTTCAAAACAATTAACAAAATTTATATTTGAAAAGAACATCAAATTTTAGTTGGATTACATGTTTCAAATGTTGAAATTTGAATTAGGATGAATTTATTATGAATTAAACAATATTAAACAAGTTTTAATTGAATTTAATTCAAGTGGGAAAGATTATTTGAATTTTATTTGTTCAAAGCATAAATTCAAATTCACATTTGAAAAGTTCACACTTTGATGGTTTGAAAACATATTTTGCATGTTCAAAATTATTTTATTTTGAGCAAGTTATGATTTTATCAAATTTAAATGAATTAAACAAGTATTAAATTATTTAGGCAATTTAAATTATTCAAACCATGAAACAAAATTTATATTTGAAAAGGTTATTCAAAATGGTATGGAAAACATATTTTATTTGCCTTATTTGGAAATAGTATGAATTATTTATGAATTGCTGCAAATTACAATTGAATTATTTGAATTCAAATTTAAATTGCATTTTGAAAATTCAAAACAGAAAACAAATGGCATAGTTGGATAGACAATTTAATTTGGAGCAGAAAACATATTTTGTTTGTATTAATTGGAGTTGGAATTAAAAAGTTATGTTTGATTTGAAAACAGGGACTTATTTGTGATTTACAGGGACCTTTGTGTGGAAGAAAAGTTTTTCGGATTGGTCCTGGATTTTTTTCTACTCGCTGCGGGTACACACCATCACGCTGACCGTGGGGTCCCAGCGCCAACGTGGCGGGTGCGCGTTGAGGTGGCACGCAGGGCCACCGACTGGTGGGCCTCTGCCCCTACGCGGACAAAGGAAAATAAAGGGGCCAAAACTGCGGCCGAGGGGGATCGATCCCTCGACCGGCAGCTCGCGCGCGACGGAACGAGACCAGCTGCGCTACGCTGAATTGGTGATACAACAGATGGTTGACTGAAGAAATATCTGCTCCGTGCCTGTTAACTGAACTCGACCGCGATGCACGTTCTGAACCTGACGGAAAAAGGAGACATCGCGCGGCGGACAGCGACCACCACGGTCGCTCGACCGGCGGCGATTGCGGGCGAACGGGGCAGTGGACAAGCGACGGACGTGCGTGGGTCTCGGGAAGGTGCCAAGGAACAGAGGGGAAGGGCGAGAGACGGGCGCTCACCTGCGGTTGTCTGTCGACGACGACTGCCGACAGGCAGTGGCAGAGGCCTCTCTCCGGCGACGGCGCGGCCGCCGTGGCAGCTCCCAGCTAGAGGCGAGGGGACGGGGAGGCGCCGGGGACCGCCCCGGTTCCATTTTCCTCCTCGGAGGCTCCTCGAGGTGGCCAGGGCTACCGGCGGTGAGGGAACGAGGTGGGGGTCTACGGTGGTGATCGGGTGGTTCAGTGGGTTCAGGCAAGAACTAGCAGAGAGGGGGAAATAGAGAGGACGGCGCTAGGGGAGAGGAACTAGGGTTTCTAGGGCAGAGGGGTGGTGGGGTTAGGTTACTTAAGGAGGAGGAAGGACTGTACGGCAAGCATCTGGAGGGGGGGAAGGATGATCGGATGGCTTGGCGTCTGTTCGTACTGCCAGACAGCGACAGGAGGAAGAAAGGACGACAGGGAAAAGGGGGTGGGCCAGAAAAGAAAGGAATGGGCTTGAGGGAGAAGGGCTTGAGGGGGGAGGAAAAGAAAAGGCTGGGCCATGCCCCTCTCCTAAGCTTTTTTTATTTTTTATTTTTTCTATTAGTTGAATTTTTTGTTGTAAGGAATAAAAGAGAGAGAAAGGATAGGGGTTTTGGGGTGGTTTTTATTTTATAACTAAATTTTATTGATTTGCAAACAATGAGCAAAAGCAAGGTTGGTAATGATTTTCAAAATTTGTAAAATTAGTTTGGTTTTTAAATGGTTAGTTGGACTTCAACTATTAGTTTGATTTGGGAAAAATTTTGGAAAGCAACAATTTTTATTTAATAAACTCAAGCAAGTATGCAAACATTAATGAATTTAATAGGTTGCAAAAATTTGATTTTTAAACCACCATTTGATCATGCCCATTATGATTGAAAATGGTTTGAAATTTAATTTGCCATTAGGGTTTTGATAACAGGGAAAATTTTATTAACAAGCAATTGGATTAAAACAACTTCAAATTATTGAAAAACAATTGAGTGATTTAGTTTGCAAGTTTGAAATTGGGAATTTTGAGCAAGGGTGAAAGTTTAAATTGTTTTGAAATTTCCAGTTGTGATGCAAACATGGTGCAATGCAATGTGATGCATATGATGCAAACAAAACAAACAGGTAACACCCCAGGTGTTACAATCAGGAAGCATTACTTTGAAAATTCAGTGCTTGACAACCAGATATGATTAATATAAGCACCTTGCTGGAGTATACAGTTTGTATTTCATAAATAGCATGTTTGTATCATTATTTTTATGTGGAGCTATTTTCTACAGTTTAATCGTTTCCTTGATGCTATTAGCTCACTTGAAGTTTTTTTATACATTGTGAAAGCAACTACTTGTGTTGATGTCACCTTATCAGCAGAACAGATGATTTTTGTATGGAAGTAATATACGAGAAGTATTGTTCTCCTTGCAGCTCCCCAGGTACATGCCATAGCCTCCACTAAATGAATATGATATAAAACCTGCCCTACTGGTAGTGGAATGTATAGCCCGACAACCATTCATACATAATCAGCTAGGTAGGATCCTATTGGTACCTTAATAGTTTGATTGCACCCGAATTTTTCCCTAGAAGGGAGGTCTTCTGTGCTCTTATTTGATTAATTTTTTTGTGCGACCAATTATTGTGCATCTTTCCTACAAGGAAACCCTCTTGGTCATGATAAATGTCGAATAAAATCCTCACCAAGTTTTAGCAAAAAAATGAGATGAGACCAAAATTCAGGAAGCAATTTCAAACCAATGATATCAATTCCTCTAAACTCCTCACCAAAATTTCCATGGTCGTCACCGGTTAATAGTGTTTTCACGAATCTTTTTTTCTTTGCTCATTAAATCTGATAGTTCAAGTAAGAAACTGAGGTTGTTACTTTGGAGCTGGATTTTCTTTCATGCTTCTGGACTTTCGAAGTTATGCCAACTAGCGGTTGTATTTTGAGGTCTTCATAAATTATATGCTCAATGAGATTAACCATAAAAAGGGGGCTTTTAAGATAAGGGCTTCTTTTTTGCATAAGTGACTTTGTTTCATGTGTCTCAACATCACACAAGAGTGTTCCTCTCTTCTAGGTTTCCTCATACCTCTTTTTGTATGGGTGATTTTTTTCTATGTATTGTGTGAAATTCAACTCTCGATAGATACAATGATGAGGTGGAGGTGATTATTTAAATTGTTCTTGCTAGAATAATTAATTTACCATATTTACTGCCCATAAAAATGTCTTCATGGATCAACGACTTCACCTATATTCATTTTCTCTAATCCAATTATTTTGACAGAAAGATGTGGTGGATGTCGTACTCGCATTATATTTACAGGGTGGTACAATATGACCCCAGCGACCAATATATCTGATGGTTGTATAAGGTTTCGATCTTAACAATTTGGCAATTTGGGTGTGTTCCTATTTTTGTCAACAATTCTTTCTGCTCATGTTTATTTATGTAGGTTATTGGTGCTGAATAAGAAATATTTGTATACTTCATTCAAAGCCATCTACCAGTGTGTTAGTTGTAGCAATAGTGCAGTCTGAGCTACTTCCACCATCCTCTGTTATTTGATAATGGGAACATGAAATTAGTACAACCTTTTGATTTTTCGCTACATGATATTGTTGGTTCAGTCAAGTCATGTGATATCTGGAAGGGAGCTATTCTTCAAGGCCTTGGAAGGATTAATTGATCATTCTTTCATGTGATGAAAACATAAGAGAAGGACAACGAGGTGAGTTGATACAGTAGCATGTCGATAAATACTTTGTTTCTTAGAGTTTAAGACTTTCAGTTATTTGTTACATTTATTACGCCGTGGGGATTTGAGAAGACTATCATAATAAGCAATGCATACCTTCCAAGGTATTCTCCAGAACATAGTTATTTGAGAAGTTAGGCAAACCTACCTTAGTACTACTTATATGTCGATTGTTTACAGAATGATAGAGGGGAATGTGAAATAACCTCGGTTGTTTGCACACCAAATGCGGGCTACCATTTTGCTACATTTCGATTCTAGTGACACTATGCCCATATAGTCTATGACAGTATATGTATTACATATGCGATATTTTCCATGTAATTTTTCAATAATTTTGATGCAGTCTTGGAATCTTCAATGCTAAGATGGCCATCTGATTTGATTTGAATGGCACACATGATGATTTGTGGAAAGAATTTCTGATAGCAATTGGTATTTCTATGGACACAATAAGCAATCTTCTGCATGCATTATTATAGGTACATCAGAATCTTTGTTTACAAGATTTTTCCGTGCACTTTGCCAATATTTTAATCAAAAGTGGGAACACTTAGTTTGAATCATGACCTTATTACATATTGAAAATTGGTTGAGGCTACAACATGGTCAGTTTCATTTATGTAATATCTTACTATTTTTCTTTCAATAACTACTGATCAGATGCTGAAGGGTACTTTCTTTTTAGGTTCTGGACCGGCTTCCCGGTCACATTCTGGGACCTCTGGCTACTTCTTAGCACCTGTGTGAGTGCTATTCTATGGACTAATAGAATTCCTTCCACTTACCAACAAACAAGCATTCCTCCTAAAATTCTTTTGCAATACTTTGGGTGTCACTTCATATATCTCCGTATGTCAGTTCATAATACTGGAATGCAACAATCTTATTTAAAAATTATTAAAATATGTTGGATTCTGCATAATTTAATAATATTGTATAAAAAGTAATAGTATGAGTTCAACAACTTTCTTATGTAAAAAATATTAACATACTCACAAAGTGGAGCGCTTGACAATTTTCTCTACCCTTTTTCTAACATTTGTAAGCTTTGTCTTTCCTAAATTCATGGCAACCATTTGTATGATATAGTTTGCAAGGTTTGTAGATGCAGTGGTGGGGATTTGCAAGATTTGCCGTGCTGAATCTAATTGAAGAAATATTATCTCTGTAGAATTATTCAAGTTAGCTGTTTTGTGAGTAGAACCTTTAGCATCCTTTGGTTGATTATGATTATGATAACCAAAGAATGCAGTTTAGTCCTTTATTATTAATAATATGGAACGGCTAGGCCTGCATGAATGCTAAAATAATTTGATTAGTACAATATGTGGGATGTTATTTGTACCATTGTCAATTGACTACTCCTTACATTTTAACTTGTGGCTAATGAAATGATTTTCATGATCCGATCGACCATCCAGATCATGCTCAGTGAGACAGGAGGCGACTTGAAAAGGCTCGGCTGCTAGAGATGCTTGTAGTACAACCATGGAAAGTGACTCATGAAACACTGATGTGCAAGCCCGGCTGCAAAAATCAAAGCGCACAGAGTGTACCACAACGGCCATGTTATACGTCATGCAGGAGGCGCTGAAAGTACGTGTTTCCGCATCGCAGACCTATTTCCGCCACTCGTTAGTAACCATTTTTGCTTTCATGTATCTCCTAGGTGAAAGGCGAAGAGGCATCACTGTTAGAGCCGACCGCGCCCGTCCAACTGAAGGCCGAAAAACAGAGAAAGCAGAGTGCAGCTGCAAGCAGGAACCATTTCCGGATGTGGAGGAAGTGAGGAACCATACCAGATCAAGCCAGTTGACACACATCTTGTTATTCCACGAGTAAGTCTGCTCAGCATTCTTTAGTACAAAATAGAGTTCATGTTGAATATACGTCCATCAATATTTTCACATTCTCTACTTACTGCATGTAAAACATAGAAATTCCTGAAAACCGATAGCCGGCTTGCCAAAGAAAACCTATTGCCTCTGAATTGACTAAGGTCTCTATGGTTTTCGTATAGAGTGTTGAATCAGTTGATAATATTTTGTCACCAGCGTCAATTTAAACACTGCTTCATGCGATAGATACATAGCCCCGCATGTCACATCAATTAAATTGCCTTCCAGTAATAAAAATGTTCTTTCGTTTTTTAGTTCATACTATTATTAAATATGCATAATTATAATCTGTAAAACACAGGAGCTAAACTATGAGCAATCTCTATAATAACTTTACCAAAACTGTAATTCTGGTCTAATATTGATCTGCAGACATAAGCTGATATAGAATAGCTTACTGTGTCAACTTTCATCCTGATTTACAATTGCTTAGTTTTCTAGGTAGGCTAGCATCTGGTAACAATTTTTTTTGGCTTTTGATTGTATCTTCCAAATCATATAGATCCATTGTACTCTTCAAACAGAAGAGCAAGTAAAAAAGAAAATAGATCTTTGTAGCCACAAATTTATAGCACAATCTATATTGAACTACATCCATCGCTTTTACCGCTTACTTCTTAACAAAGACATAAAAAACTACTATTCAAATTAGCCGAGCTTAATTTTTAAGCAAACAAAAATAAAACAATCAGTATGTTTGTCTAAATACGTCATTTATATTAATTTCAAAGCAAACAAAAATGAAACAATCGGTATGTTTGTCTAAATACGCTGTTTATAATTCTTATACAGGCTTAGCAATCTCTGCACATTAGTAGGCATAATATGCTGCAGCAGACAAGCTTAGCCTTGCAGCTACTAATATACCATGTATATATAGTTTAGGAAGGAATCATTCAGTGTCGTGGGTGTATCAAGATGCCAATCCTAGCAAGACATATTCGGATATCTAGATCAAGAGACTTCCCATGGCGACATCGCGTAACAGAATATGGTGCGATCAAAATGCCGCAAAAGATGTCCTATTATTTTTTGGCCAATCATCGAAAGTGGTAATCAAAGATCTCAATCACAACGCGATGGTCTGTACAGTGAAAGAAAAAAACACATGGCTGAGTTGTACCAGGATCTGTACAAGGATGCCCTGAAAGCAGCGAACGAGTATGGTCAAGAGCTACGCCACAGGTATGATGATCTGACAGAAACAATACTTGCCATCTGTGCTCAGTATATCCAGTTCCTGGTGCTGCGAGTAGAGAAGTTAGCAGGCCCATCTCTGAGATGTTTAGGGAGAGATGATTTTGCCTTTGCCATCACACAACTGCTGCATCACAAAGAAGAAACGGAGAAGCTGTAGCGCCGAAAGGTACAGTCATACAAACCCGAATGCATGCTTACCCCCTACAACCTAATCTCCAAATCAGAAACAGACTAGGACTTAGCTGCTAATACATCGATGTTTGCTTTCTAAAAACACAGGGCTAGAGAAAAGTAGTCCCAGTGAACCATGCTGTCAGCACAGGACACAGCGGAAAGAAAACGAACAAGACGTTGTGACAGAAGAACCAGTCAGACAACAAGCGATCAAATTTGCGATGCACCTACCATCAAATGTATCTTATTTCCATCTAGCTACTATCATGTAATGTACAGAACCATACCACGGTGTCTAAGTCTTTGAATATATGTTATATTTTGATTTCATCTACTTACTATTCTGTAATATAAGGAACCTTGCTCTGACATTCAAGGTCTTTAGCCAGTATGATATGTCCAGCCACTATATCAAACCACACGAACCGTCGGATGCCGAAACGCATGGAAGCCGGCGCAGCGAAGCGCGCTGCTTCGTCTAGTAGTACTGAATTGAGGAGCCTTTGCAGGCCACTGGCTGGCTCCTCTCACGACTACTGGCTTGTCTACTCCGGAATCCCTGCAGACAACGCTGCACACCGAACACAAACATGCGGCCCATCAAAAACGGAATTGCTCCTCGAATGTATCCTCCATCATGCGGAAGAAGAACTCCACAGGAAAACGCTAGAGCGAGCTCGATGTAGATGGGCAGCGGCGAGAACGCCATATTGATGCCGGGTTCTCCTCGACGACGAGCCTCGTGTAGACTACCGAAGTCGGACTGCTGCGACTCCCTCCCATATCCTATTTCGAACTCCAATCATCTGGGCTCTGGGTCATAGAAGGAGGAATTATCAATTGTACGTGTCGGCAAGCCATCCTCTCTCAATCAATTAAGATCATCAAATTCGTAATATAATTTTTACAGGAAACCTAGTAATCGACGCTCGCTCCTCTGACATCTTCACCGACTTCTTCAATGAGGACAAACATCGCAGGTCGCCGGTTCCCTTCTCGCCACCACAAACTCCTGTCAAATTTATCCCTATATTCCATAGTTTTAAATAGCGGGCTATGACATTTAGCGGCGACCTGCTTGAAACGCTATAGCGATGCTAAATCGCCGCTATAGCGTGCTATTTGAGGGTTTAGGTCCATTTAGCGCGCTAATCCACTTATCGTCACAGTGCAGAAAACGCTATAGCCTTGCTATAGCGAAGCTATAGCGCGCTATTTAACACTTTGCTATATTCTCACCGTTTGGCTTCCCGTCAAGATCGTAATCATAGATGAAGCACTCGCCATCAACATTTGAGACCACGCACGAGCTACCGATTTTGAGGGTAACCTTAGATCAGATTGATAAGTATATACCAACCGATCAATTCCATATGTAAAGTCTTAGAAAAGGCAGGAAGAGCCCGACTCGGGTCTGATTGGGATACTCCACTTTGGATTGGTATCATGTCGCACCTCTGTACGATTGATGTTGGGCCTTGGCCCATATGTAAGTGTATTTGAGTCCTTTTGTTTTTGAGAAAGAGAGTGTCTGACTTGAAGTAGGGTTACAACTTGCAAGTAGCGATCAGGACGGACATTGTAGTGATCGGAAGGAAAACCCAGAAAAGAAACGTACGTGACGGTTTGGTGGGAGGGTAAAATCGTAAAATTTAGGACGGACCAACCAACCAACCAATCAGGGAAGCCTTTGTTGGGAATATGCCCTAGAGGCAATCATGTGTGATGTAATTCCCACTGTATTCATAAAGTTATTAAGTTGTCCTTGTTTTGAACATCTGATATATGTCATTGAATATGTGATTCGATTGTGGAACTATATGTTTCATGTCGTTCATACTAGATTGTCCTTGGTCATTTAGGTTGTGCTGGACACACACCCTAGACTAATGTGAGTGTTGGCTGATGACACGGTTCCACTTGTCATGGGCATGGTGATGCCATTTCAACGTTCACGGACTTGGCTAAAGAGTTTAGTAAAGTCGGACTGACCCACATTGAGATGCAACGAGCAAGTCGTCATTTGCATGTCTCAATCAATGTAATCCTTAGACCTGAGGTTGTCGCACAATCCGAGCTGTGGATCACCGACTTAGGTTCTGTTAAACGTTGTTCTGTGACAAGGCAACTATAAAGGCAGAGTTCGGGTCGAATGAGAAGCAAGCTGCGTGATGTGGATAATCAAGATGGGATTTTGCCCCTCCTAATGGAGAGATATTCTCTGGGCCCTCTCGAGTGATATGATTCAGGAAGCATGGCCATGCACGACTCAGTTAAGTGTTAACTGTGTCGATTGACTAAGAGTTAGTCATATGAATCACATATCACGGATCGAGAAGAGAGTTGAACTATTTAAGGGATGACGATAAAATCGCCTATAGTTTGGCAAGGTATATCGTGAGGCAAAAGGGACTAAGATGAATATCACATTGAAAGGTATGTCGTCATGACTCAATGGGACTTGGGAGTCGGCACGTTCTGCTAGGAGCCGCTACCGATTGATCGATTGAGAGTCGGACTCCAATCGTGTCCAAGTCTCCATGAGCCTGCAGGGTCGCACAATTAAGAGCGGGAGCAAGTATTGGTTGGGTTGGACCCGAACCGGAAATGGACTGATTTTGTGAGTCGGACTCACAGAGGGAATGGGCCACAAGTGTTGTGCAGCCCACTACCACACGCTATATAAAGAGGGGCGCAGGTTGCCCAGCGGGCACGTTAGTCCACTCTCCCATGCGTTGGGAACCCTAGCCCCACTCAGTCCAGCCGTCGCACCAGACCTAGCAGTCTGTCGTCGGAGCTCCTCCTCGTACGTGTGGATACCGGCAGAGGTGCTGTACATTCAGCACTTCGACGTTCGAGGGATTGGATCGGCCGGACCGGATCGTGGGACTGCACTGCCCCGACGCGTTTCACCGATAATCCGCAACCGCGCGTCTAGTGGTAATCATCGTGGCCTTCTACCTCGGCTAGATCTTGGAAGCATCGTGTAGAAAAAAGTTTTGTTTATCTCTACGCGTTCCAACAGTGGTATCAGAGCGGTAGCTTCTGGTATTAGGCCCGAGATCCGTACATATGTGATATGTAGTTAGCGTTAGATGTGATCTAATTGCTGTTTTGGTGGTCGGTCTATGAGATAGATCGGTTTTGTACAAGGTTGATTGGATCAATCGTACTCGGGGTTAATGGATGATCTGGTTTCCGTGATCATACTGCTAAGGTCGTGGAACAACTTACCCCTACCGGTCGGTTTCCGCCATCGGGGTATACCGTGACACATAAATCCAGTTGCGGTGATCGAAGATCAAAGAGTTTGATCGGATCGGAATACGGATCAGATTCGGGTAAAATCGTTTTATCCGATGAAGAAATCCATGTTCGGAACGCAGGTTTCGTCCTGTCGTAGCGCCTTAGATGTCGTTGCGAGTTTCACAACGCCGACATATATCGTGTCTATGCATAACTTGTTTTTGCAGGAAGTTGTGAATAGTATGGCTTATGTGCATGTGATGTGTGTAATCCATACATGATCTGCGTATCATGTTTATGTCAACCGGCTGGAGCCTAGGTGCTGTCATTTTATTGTATACCGGCCTGCGTGTCGGATTCTCTATGTAAATTTTCTTTTACTAGCTAGTGTAGCTTGTTGGAGAACCCGGAAGGCATGCAAGTCGATGTACAAGTCGGCTACATGGAGCAAGATGGCACGTGACAAGAGTTGGCACGAGACGACTTGCAAGCTTCGTGGAGATGGAGATCATCATGAAGAGAGCCATACCATTTCACATTATAATTGATTTATTTGTGTTATTGTTATGTCTCTATTTACCTCTATTTAGATAGTTGGTAGATTCTTTAATCCCTCAAAGAAGGTCTAGTCGGTCGCCCCGCCAGTGCTGCACCATCACAAGTCGGACATTCTTGGTAGTGGGCTCATAAAATTGAGGTGCTACCAATTCTTTCCGGTTAGGTGGGTTTGAGTCGGACTCTTACTGCAGAAGCACTTGGTAATCTAGACGAGTCCATCACAACGGTTGTGGGGCTCGGGGCGAGGTAGGTTGGGAGCCGGGGCATGTGATGTCACCCAACTAACATGAGTCGTATTGGATACGTTTGGCAAGGTGTTGCCTACCTAGATCACTTGACGGCTAGCAGTGATGCTAAAGCTCACTAGCCGGCTTGCTTATTTAGGGTCTTGTATCACTTAGCAACCATCGGAGGGATGTTGGTTCTAGTGGGAGCATAAGTATTAAAGCGTTTAATATGCCTGCTCTATTATGAATACATGTCTTAAGTGTTTTTGCGTATTTTCTGTTGTATATCAATGGCACCTAGCAACCTTCCTCAGTTGTCCGCGTTTGCGTTAAGGTCAATCCTACAGAAAGATAAGCTTAATGGAACTAATTTCACCAACTGGTATCGTAATCTGAGGATAGTCCTCAAGCATGACAAGAAAGAACATGTTCTAGAAAGTCCACTTCCAGAAGAGCCAGGTGACGATGCGACTGTCGCTGTCACGAATGCCTACCGTAGGACTAGAGATGAGTCTACGGAAATTAGCTGTCTTATGCTTACACACATAGAACCGGACTTGCAGCAGCAGTTCGAGAATGTTGAGGCCTACGATATGATCGAAAGCCTCAAAAGTATGTTCCAGGCTCAGGCAAAGACCGAGAGGTATCAAGTCTCTTAAGCTTTGCTGGGCTGTAAGCTGAAAGATGGCGATCCACTGAGTCCGCATGTAATCAAGATGATTGGTTACATTCAGTCTCTGGATCGGATGGGAGTCCCAATTAACGAAGAGTTCGCTACTGATATAATTCTGAACTCTCTTCCTAGTGCGTATGGTTCGTTCATCTCGAACTACCATATGCATGGTATGGATAAGAGTATCACTGAATTACATGGGATGCTCAAAACGGCAGAGGCTGATATCAAGAAAGGCGCCAGTCAAGTGTTGATGGTGCAGAATAAGGCTAAGTTCAAGAAGAGTTCTTGGACTAAGAAGAAGAAGGATAAGTCAGAAGGTAGCACCCATGGCCCTATCCAGAGTGCTCCCTCAAAGACTAAGCCTTCTCCTACAGCCGGAGCCAACTGCTTCTATTGCAAGCAAGATGGTCACTGGAAGAGGAACTGCACCAAGTATTTGGCTGACAGAGCCAAGAGTGGAGGTGTGACTTCCAACTCAGGTACGCTTGTGTGCAATGTTATAGACATTTATCTTGCTGATGCACCTAACAGTTCTTGGGTATATGATACCGGATCAGTCATTCACATTTGCAACTCGTTGCAGGGACTGGTAAGAACTAGGAGCTTGGCGAGAGGAGAGGTTGATATCCGGGTCGGCAACAAGGCGAGAGTCGCTGCGTTGGAAGTCGGCACGATGCAACTTCATTTACCTTCAGGATTTTTATTGGAACTAAATAATTGTTATTATGTTCCAGCGCTTAGTCGAGACATTATTTCCGCCTCATGTTTGATGAGACAAGGTTATGAGTCGAATATTAAGAATAATGGTTGTTCTTTATATTTGAAAGATATGTTTCATGGCTTTGCACCCGTTCAGAACGGGTTATTTATTTTAAATCTTGATAGTGAATCGGTCTATAATATAAATGTTAAAAGGTTGAAACCAAATGATCTGAATATGACTTACTTTTGGCACTGTCGGCTTGGTCATATAAGTTGGAAGCGCATGAAGAAGCTCCATGATGATGGACTTCTAACTTCGTTTGACTTAGAGTCATTCGAGACATGCGAATCATGCCTACTAGGCAAGATGACCAAGACACCTTTTGCAAGGAGTTGTGAAAGGGCGTCCGACTTGTTGGAACTAATACATAGTGATGTATGTGGTCCAATGAGCACGACAGCCAGAGGTGGTTATGAGTACTTCATTACCTTCACTGATGATTTGAGTAGTTATGGATATATCTATTTAATGAAACACAAGTCGGAAGCCTTTGAAAAGTTCAAGGAATTCCAGAGTGAGGTACAAAATCAGCTCGGCAAGAAAATAAAGTTTCTACGGTCGGACCGTGGGGGCGAGTACATGAGCCATGAGTTTGATGACCATCTAAAGAGTTGTGGAATAGTTCCTCAACTCACTCCGCCGGGTACACCGCAGAGAAACGGTGTATCGGAACGGAGAAATCGGACCTTGTTGGACAAGGTACGATCAATGATGAGTCGGACAGATCTACCTTTATCATTTTGGGGTTATTGTCTAGAAATTGCAGCTTTCACACTAAACAGAGTACCATCAAAGTCAGTAGAGAAGACACCGCATGAGATGTGGACTGGTAAAAAGCCAAGTTTGTCTTTTCTTAAGATTTGGGGTTGTGAGGTATTTGTCAAGCGACTTCAGTCGGACAAGCTCACGCCCAAGTCGGATAAGTGTATTTTCGTGGGGTATCCGAGGGAAACCTTGGGGTACTACTTCTACAACCGGGAAGAGGGCAAAGTGTTTGTCGCTCGGAATGGTTTCTTCCTTGAGAAAGAGTTTCTCAGTCGGGAAGTCAGTGGGAGCACGGTGCAACTCGAAGAAATTCGAGAGGAACCAGCTAGGGGCGAGTCGGCAATGGCCTTGGAGGCTGAGCCGGTCGTGGTACCTACACCGGTTACAGCACCTGAACCTCGGAGATCTGCCAGATTACAGAGTGATCGAGATGTTTTACTGTTAGACAGTAATGAGCCGGCAACTTATTCGGAACCGATGGTGGGATCTGATTCCGAGTCATGGCTTGGAGCCATGAGATCCGAGTTAAAGTCCATGGATGAAAACCAAGTTTGGAATTTGGTTGATCTGCCTGACGGTGCAAGACCCGTCGAGTGCAAATGGGTCTTTAAGAAGAAAATTGATATGGATGGAAATATTTCCGTCTATAAAGCACGACTTGTCGCGAAGGGGTTCCGACAAGTTCAAGAAGTTGACTACGACGAGACCTTCTCGCCCGTAGCGATGCTTAAATCAATTCGGATCATGTTAGCCATAGCAGGCTATTTCGACTATGAGATATGGCAGATGGATGTCAAGACGGCTTTCCTTAATGGAAATTTAACTGAGGACGTGTATATGATACAGCCCGAAGGTTTTGTCGATCCAGCTAATGCTGACAAGGTATGCAAACTTCAGAAATCCATTTATGGGTTGAAGCAAGCATCTCGGAGTTGGAACATTCGCTTTGATGAGGTAGTCAAATTGTTTGGCTTCATCAAGAGCGATCATGATTCTTGTTTATACAAGAAGTTTAGTGGGAGTAAAGTAAATTTTCTAATCTTATATGTGGATGACATATTGCTGATTGGAAATGATGTCATGATGTTGCAAGAAACCAAAGAGTCATTGGAAAGAAGTTTCTCAATGAAGGATTTGGGTGAGGCAACTTACATATTAGGAATCAGGATCTATAGAGATAGATCCAGGCGGCTCATTGGATATCTGGACAAGGTTTTGAAGAAATTCAAAATGGAAGAGTCCAAGAAGGGATTCTTACCAATGTCCCATGGCATAAAACTTAGCAAGACTCAGTGTCCTTCGACAACTGATGAGCGAAGTCGGATGAGTGTGATCCCGTATGCTTCGGCAATCGGATCCATCATGTATGCCATGATTTGTACTAGGCCAGATGTTTCCTATGCTCTAAGTGTTACGAGCAGATACCAGCCTGACCCTGACGAAACCCACTGGGCAGCGGTTAAAAACATCCTTAAGTACTTGAGAAATACTAAGGAAATGTTCCTAGTTTAAGGAGGTGATGAGGAATTTAGTGTAAAGGGTTACACAGATGCGAGTTATCTCACCGACTCAGATGATTCTCGTTCGCAATCGGGATACGTGTTCGTAATGAACGGAGGAGCTGTGAGCTGGAAGAGTTCCAAGCAAGATACGGTGTCTGCATCTACAACAGAGGCTGAGTATATTGCTGCCTCAGAGGCGGCAAAGGAAGTAGTTTGGATCTGGAACCTCCTAATAGATCTTGGTGTGGTTCAGGGCGCGTCCAATTCTTTGGACGTATATTGTGACAACAATGGTGCTATCGCACAAGACAAGGAACCTAGACAACACCAGAAGAACAAACATATACTCATGCGGTACCACCTCATTCGCCAGTTTGTCGAACAAGGTGATATCAAGTTATGCAAAGTACACACGGATGCAAACATTGCAGATCCGTTGACAAAGGCGTTGCCACAACCTAAGCATGAGGCGCACACGAGAGGTATGGGCATTAGATGCCTAGGCATACGATGCCAAGATGATTGACTCTAGTGCAAGTGGGAGACTGTTGGGAATATGCCCTAGAGGCAATCATGTGTGATGTAATTCCCACTGTATTCATAAAGTTATTAAGTTGTCCTTATTTTGAACATCTGATATATGTCATTGAATATGTGATTCGATTGTGGAACTATATGTTTCATGTTGCTCATACTAGATTGTCCTTCGTCATTTAGGTTGTGCTGGACACACACCCTAGACTAATGTGAGTGTTGGCTGATGACACGGTTCCACTTGTCATGGGCATGGTGATGCCATTCCAACGTTCACAGAGTTGGCTAAAGAGTTTAGTAAAGTCAGACCGACCCACATTGAGATGCAACGAGCAAGTCGTCATTTGCATGTCTCAATCAATGTAATCCTTAGACCTGAAGTTGTCGCACAATCCGAGTTGTGGATCACCGACTTAGGTTCTGTTAAACGTTGTTCTGTGACAAGGCAACTATAAAGGCAGAGTTCGGGTCGAATGAGAAGCAAGCTGCGTGATGTGGATAATCAAGATGGGATTTTGCCCCTCCTAATGGAGAGATATTCTCTGGGCCCTCTCGAGTGATATGATTCAGGAAGCATGGCCATGCGCGACTCAGTTAAGTGTTAACTGTGTCGATTGACTAAGAGTTAGTCAGATGAATCACATATCACGGATCGAGAAGAGAGTTGAACTATTTAAGGGATGACGATAAAATCGCCTATAGTTTGACAAGGTATATCGTGAGGCAAAAGGGACTAAGATGAATATCACATTGAAATGTATGTCGTCATGACTCAATGGGACTTGGGAGTCGGCACGTTCTGCTAGGAGCCGCTACCGATTGATCGATTGAGAGTCGAACTCCAATCGTGCCCAAGTCGCCATGAGCCTTCAGGGTCGCACACTTAAGAGCGGGAGCAAGTATTGGTTGGGTTGGACCCGAACCGGAAATGAACTGATTTTGTGAGTCGGACTCACAGAGGGAATGGGCCACAAGTGTTGTGCAGCCCACTACCACACGCTATATAAAGAGGGGCGCAGGTTGCCCAGCGGGCACGTTAGTCCACTCTCCCATGCGTTGAGAACCCTAGCCCCACTCAGTCCAGCAGTCGCACCAGACCTAGCAGTCTGCCGTCGGAGCTTCTCCTCGTACGTGTGGATACCGGCAGAGGTGTTGTATGTTCAGCACTTCGACGTTCGAGGGATTGGATCGGCCGGACCGGATCGTGGGATTGCACTGCCCCGACGCGTTTCACCGATAATCCGCAACCGCGCGTCTAGTGGTAATCATCGTGGCCTTCTACCTCGGCTAGATCTTAGAAACATCGCGTAGAAAAAAGTTTTGTTTATCTCTACGCGTTCCAACAACCTTAACGACTTTATTATTAGGTAAAGATTAGGTATAGGTATAGAATACGGCAGGCCATGATGGTAGGTCAGGTGGTACGTTGGTCGGTACGTCGGTATGTCCGGTCCTTTGTGGTTCTCGGAAGAAAAAAAATTCGGAATACTATTCCTGTTCCTAGACAAATACTCATAGGATAGAAGTCCACGCCGTGTATGACCTGTATACGGAATAAATAAATAGCCCCGCACGCCCGGATAAAATCTAGAGTATCAAAAGCGCGACATCAATCTTGGGTCCAGCGCGACGCACTTGAGGAGGCGGCCGATGGGACGATGTCATCCAGGGCCACGGCCTATGTGCCATTGAGCACCACGGTCGCTACTCTAGCTTGGGGCCATCAACGTCCTCCTTCATCTTCCTACTCCCCCGTGGCATCGCCGCCATGTCGCAGGGTGCTCGGCACGCAGCTCTTCATGCTCGTGTACGTCAATGACAAGAGCAGGCTAGGCCGCAAGATCGCTAGGTTCACCTCCTCCTCCTCTTCTCCCTGTTTTGGTTCTGTCCTCATCCCCTGCGTTGCTGGCTGGATCTCACAGCTGGAGAACGCATATGCATGTTCATAAGAAAGCACGTCATTGGTAATTTCCCCATCAATCTACATGTGGAGGACTTACAAAGCCTTTGACCCAAAAAGAGCCTACCGTGAGCTTCCGTCTCCGATGCTTGAATCATCATCCCTACCCTTTTGTCGGTCTTCTTAAAAGTTAAAAGATTTCTAGGAACATGATAACCTCCGTTGGATTCCTGATTTCAGAGTTCTACTTTTGCAGTGTTCGGTTATGAACCTTAGTCTGTTTTGCCCATTGGCTTGGGGGGCCTTATTGACGTTGTTGGATTCATGCCACTGCCCAAGATACGGGTTCTTGCAAGCGCGGTGAGGACACCTGATCTCCTTCCTTAATTTAGTCTCGAAGTAAGATGTTGGTAGCTGACTAGCTGTGATCTTAATTGTTGAATGCCTGGTTGGTGTTAGGTGTTCTGCACACCCCGTTCTTGACTGCGTCAAGGAAGAGTTTCTACTCCTACCACTATACCACATACCACATTTGGTGGCATTTTGGTAGAGGCATTTTTCCAATATGCCTCAATTGCACATAATAGAAGGCATTATTAATAGAATGCCTCAAAAGAGAAATGATAAGAAGGCATTTTTGCTGGCATGCCTCAAAACGTATAACCATTAGAGGCAATTTGGAAATAATGCCTTAAAAACATTTTGCATCCAAGGCATTCTAAAAAAAAATGCCTCAGAATATGTAAACATCAAAGGCATTTTCTACAAAAGCCACATATTCAGAATTGTTTGGGGCAATTTGTCAATATGCCAATGAGTATATACGGAGGCAGTTTTGAGAAAAATGCCTCTAAAAGTCTGTCAATTATGCAGAAAATCCCTCATTGTAGAAATTTCGCAAAAACGAATCCTTCCACCTGATTGAAACGAGCATTTTGATCTGGTATGGGAGCCTCCACTCTGCCTCGAGACCAAGTGCGGCACGGGAGCCTTCCACTCCCGTCGC
Source organism: Alopecurus myosuroides (assembly GCA_028641055.1). Classification (NCBI taxonomy): domain Eukaryota; kingdom Viridiplantae; phylum Streptophyta; class Magnoliopsida; order Poales; family Poaceae; genus Alopecurus; species Alopecurus myosuroides. Next base: position 295,946,393 of record CM054061.1, read on the forward strand.
GACGCCAAGCCGCCGTCCCCGCTGCCCATCCCCGTCGCGGCGCCGAGCCCCTTCGTCCCCGCTGCCGATCCCCGTCGCGACGCCGAGCCCCTTCGTCCCCGCTGCCGATCCCCATCGCGACGCCGAGTGTAACATCCCAAGTATGAGAATTCCCCTTTTACATGGTTGTTTCTTGAATTTTATTCAATGCATCATGTCATCATAATGCACTCATGTGTGGAATTTCAAATTTCAAATAAATTCAAATCTTTATGTTTCACACTTGGTCTGTTACAACTTTTTCAAATAAAATATTCAAAGCAAACAATTTAATTGTTTTCCATAAACTTGATTTTCCAAATAAGTGACTTGGGTAATTTTCAAATAATTCAATTATTGCAAAATTCAAGCAAATTCATTTAAATTTCAAACAGCAACAAATATTTAAAATTTTGAAAAACAAAAGTTGGTGCAACTGGGCATTTTCAGTAAGGAACTTATAAAAATTATCACCATAATTTTTGGATCCCAAAACCCCCTTCCTTTTCCTTCTTTTTCCATTTTCTACAAAAAAAAGGAAAGTAAAAGAATTAAAATAAAACTGCTGGGGGAGGCAGGCCCAAAGGCACACCTACAACCCCGAGCGCCCCAGCCCATCTTCCTTCCTTCCACCTCCGTCCGTACAGGATGTCGACATCCAGGAAAAGCAGCACCACCACCACCGCACCTGCCCACCTTTCCACCTGCTCCCCTCCTCCTTATCTACCCTGGTGCCCTAACCCTAGCCCTAGCCCCACTCCCTTTCCTCTCCAGCCGCCGCCACCCCTTTCTTCTTCCTCCCTGGACCTTTTCCTTTCTCTGAACCTTTTCTCTGAACCCAAAACACTCTCTCTGGCCGGAAGTTGGAGGTGATGGCACGGGTGTTGTGCTCGTTGAGGGAGGCTGTTCTTCGCGGGAATGGAAACTAGACGCTGCCCTCTTCAACTTTGCTGAAGACCCCGAGGCCGAAGGACGTCCACAGCGACCGCCGTCGAGCTCGTCGTCCGCCGGCGCGTACTGCATCTGTTCGTCAGTACCAGGTCGTTCGTCAGGTCGTCTGCATCGCTCGCCTCGTCTGCTTCCTCCTTCGCTGCCCGTCCGCGCTGGTGAGCCTCCATTCCCTCCTTCTCTCCTCCGTCCGCGCGCGCTGCACGCACGCACCGCGCACGCCGCGCGCAGCCCGCCGGCAGCACAACAGCGGCTGTTACAACTCATGTGTGGAATTTCAAATTTCAAATAAATTCAAATCTTTATGTTTCACACTTGGTCTGTTACAACTTTTTCAAATAAAATATTCAAAGCAAACAATTTAACTGTTTTCCATAAACTTGATTTTCCAAATAAGTGACTTGGGTAATTTTCAAATAATTCAATTATTGCAAAATTCAAGCAAATTCATTTAAATTTCAAACAGCAACAAATATTTAAAATTTTGAAAAACAAAAGTTGGTGCAACTGGGCATTTTCAGTAAGGAACTTATAAAAATTATCACCATAATTTTTGGATCCCAAAACCCCCTTCGTTTTCCTTCTTTTTCCATTTTCTACAAAAAAAAGGAAAGAAAAAGAATTAAAATAAAACTGCTGGGGGAGGCAGGCCCAAAGGCCCACCTACAACCCCGAGCGCCCCAGCCCATCTTCCTTCCTTCCACCTCCGTCCGTACAGGATGTCGACATCCAGGAAAAGCAGCACCACCACCACCGCACCTGCCCACCTTTCCACCTGCTCCCCTCCTCCTTATCTACCCTGGTGCCCTAACCCTAGCCCTAGCCCCACTCCCTTTCCTCTCCAGCCGCCGCCACCCCTTTCTTCTTCCTCCCTGGACCTTTTCCTTTCTCTGAACCTTTTCTCTGAACCCAAAACACTCTCTCTGGCCGGAAGTTGGAGGTGATGGCACGGGTGTTGTGCTCGTTGAGGGAGGCTGTTCTTCGCGGGAATGGAAACTAGACGCTGCCCTCTTCAACTTTGCTGAAGACCCCGAGGCCGAAGGACGTCCACAGCGACCGCCGTCGAGCTCGTCGTCCGCCGGCGCGTACTGCATCTGTTCGTCAGTACCAGGTCGTTCGTCAGGTCGTCTGCATCGCTCGCCTCGTCTGCTTCCTCCTTCGCTGCCCGTCCGCGCTGGTGAGCCTCCATTCCCTCCTTCTCTCCTCCGTCCGCGCGCGCTGCACGCACGCACCGCGCACGCCGCGCGCAGCCCGCCGGCAGCACAACAGCGGCTGCTGCTGCTCGTTGTTCCGTTTCAGATTTCCGCACTGATACACCTCAAAACCACATGCACCTCCAAATCCATCACAACCCGCACCGTAGCCCAGTGGCAAGGGCACCGATCCGCACCCAGGAGGTCCCTGGTTCGAGTCCCTGCGGCGTGGAATGAAACCCACCTTTTTTCCACTTTGCCACGCTGGTAGCGCGGGCCCACCTGTCATCGGCAGTGGTAGCCACGCCAGCGTCCACCCGCTTGCCACGCAGGCGCCAGCAGGGCCTGGCCCCACTGGTCAGTGACCCATGTGGCCTGTGCGCTAAGTAACAAACTCCCAGGGCCCTCTCCGCAATCTGTTTCTTTCACGTTTTGGTCCCTGGAATTACAGATTGATCCCTGGTTTTCAAAATTGAATAACAAATTCATACTAACTCCAATTTCACAAAATAAAATATGTTTTCCATGCAGAATTAAATAAACTTTCCAAATATAAACTTTGTTTTCTGTTTTGAATAATGTAAATTGCTGAAAACAATAATTCTTTGTTTAATGCATTTAAAATTGCCAATTTAATTACTTGCTCATTTCAAACCCAAATTCAACATATCAAATATGTTTTCCAATCAAAATTCTCTGTACTTTTCAAATATACAATTTGTTTACTGTTTTTCCTAATTAAAAGTGGTGCAATAATTCAATGCTTTAATTAAACCTTTTAAATTGCAAAAATTCATAATTAAATATTTAAAATTCCAAATTTGGCAAATGAGATATCACATTGAAGCTAATGTTGTATACATTCTGTTTTCATCATCCACCATGCCATTTAATCACTTCAACCTAATGTTTGCTTGTAATTCACTTAAATAACTATGCATTAACCTGGGATTTTCCAAATGCAACCTTATCTTTGCATTTGGGCCCATTTAAAATGTTTCATCACGTCTTGTATTTATTTTGATGCACCCTTTAGCTTGTCATGCATCATCCCATGTTTGTGCATTATGCCATGTTATTGATTGTCCGTCTCTCTTTGTTGTTTGTTTGCTTCTTCTCGAATAGACGACGACGTTGAGACATACGAGGTTTACGATACCACTTCAGAGGAGTTAGCCCAGCACCAGGCTACTGAGTTTGCAGGCAAGTATTCACTCACATGAACCATTGTGTCCGTTCCACACTTGATACCGATACTTTCCGTTGTCTAATCTGCTAGCCTTATGATTCGTTTCTTGTGTTCCGATCCTATCACATGTCATCCTGCAGCCATGAATATAGCCTCACCCCACACCTACAACCTGGTTGTTTGTTAGCCTGTGTCGTAGTATCATGCTTAGGTTTGTTTGTGCTCGAGTCTTGTGGTCATTTATCTTATCACCTGTTTAGTTTGATAGATGGGCTTGTTATAATCAATATCATGTTAATGTTTGGGGTAATAATAATTTGATGATAAGGCACCGACAGGAGGCCCGGGTTAGGGTTTTGAAGCCTGCTAGTGTCGACCCTAATTAGGAAAAGGGTCTTGTCCTCTGATCCATGATGAGCGTGCTCACCGCATCCGGGTGGTCGTATGGAACCCCCCTCGACTTTGACCTGATCCGCAGTTTGTCCGAAGAGCCACACTTAGTTCGGGTGTTCCATTTGCGCATACGCATGAATGGGTCGCGCCCATGGTTGATGATTATGATGATGACGCATACATATAGGGCGAGGCCTATGGTGCCGGGGGGTGTGGTTTTCACCCTTGCGCTTAGGTTAGGTCGGACTGGCCGGGACCTTATAGCTCCGTGGCTCCTAGGACAGGTTGCAGAGATGGTTCGGGTCGTGTTGAGTCCACCTGAGTTTTAGTTGGTGGCTCGAGTGTGTACGGGTACTGGAGCACACCCTGCAGGGATGAATCTTCTCGAGAAGCCGTGTTGTCCGCGGTTATGTGACGACTTGGTGAAAGTGCTGGCTAACAAGTACTCCTACAACTTACACCTAATTAATAATAATTTGACTAGTAACATGCATATTGTCACAATAACCTGAACCTTCATTAATCCAACTGTGTGGGTTATCCTCGGATTGCTTCTTTGGATAAGGGGCGAGATCCAGGATGGGTTTGTTTGAGGTTAGTGATAGTTGGCTCCGATGCGCTATCTTATCCCTTTCTTTTAGCCGGATGTTGTAGCGTGTCTCTGTAGTTGGTTAGTGTAGCCCGCTGCCGCACCTTTGTATCACCTATCTTCCGTTGAACCCAAAGCATCTGTACTTGGTGTTGTCGGGTACACTTTGGTATCTTGTGCGTCTTGCTTGCCAGTACTCGTCCGTACTGACCCCTTTGGGGCTGCTAGTTCTGCAGACTACGTTTCCGAGGATCCCCATGGTGGCTACTACGTGGAGTATGAAGAGGCTGCTGACGAGTAGATAGCGGACCCGGGCAGGATCCGAGACTTCATGGATGGGCTCCGTTCTTTTCGTTTCCGGCCTCTTAGGCCTATTTGGATCTTGTCTGTATCTCAGACACTTTGTTTGCTTCCGCTGTGATGTAATGATGACGTGTTGGGACATGTGTCCTCTGTATGACTGTATTTTGCTATCTCTGCTCTAGTGAGAGCTTTTGCCACTTATTTCTATTTCTTTGTGTCTTAGAGATTTGTTGTGATATCACTTGTTCAAATGCCGTTGACGTACCATGTGTGTATGTTATGAAGTACGTCAATGGAAGTATTCGGATTCCTATTGGATGGTTTCACAGACGATGAATAGTAGAGAATGGTTGTCACACGTTTACGTGTCGGCCTACTCATATTGAGATGCGGGTGCAGGTAGGCCCCGTAAGCCAATTATCTACTATTTAGCGGGTTGTGTGTATCCTCTAGAAGTCCGGGTGCGCCACCGAGCCCCGCTGCCCAACCCCGCTGAGGCCCGGGACGCCGATCCCCGCCGAGGCCCGCGGCCTAGCCCTGCTGTTGATCCCCGCCGAGGCCCGCCAATCGCCGTCGAGCCCCACCGCCGAGCGTAGCGGAGCCCCGCCACCGATAGCTTCAGCCGGATGTGACGTTCCTCTGGGTTATTTCCTGAATTCATTTGGGTTTCTAATTATTTTTCACACCAATTTTTCTCTCCCTTTTTTTCACTCCCTTTTTTTTTCAGAATTTGTATTATTTGCTTAGTGTCTAACTACAATTATCTCTAGTCAAATTACTTACTCATGGTCAAACTTCCCGCTCGGTCACCCATCCTCCCACTACTCTAGCACTAGCACGCTTAACTTCCGAGTTCCATACCGTCCCGCATCCAAGTGTTTTGCACGCATGTATGTGATAGTAGTATCATATCAATCTTATTAACATGTTGGTCGATGCCACATTTCTTTATTGTTTGAATTTCAAATAAATCTTTTAATAAACAAAAGTAATGATGTAATTAATAATTTTGAATAAATAAATAAACATTAACTTTTTTAATTTGTATTATTTCTAAAAATAATATTAATATATCAAAATATTCAGAAAATAAAACTAATTCATTTTTAAATCTTAAAAATACAAATAATATATCAAAAAATTAAGAACAATAATACTAATTCATTTTAAAATCTTAAAAATACAAATAATATATCAAAAAATTAAGAACAATAATACTAATTCATTTTAAAATCTTAAAAATACAAATAATATATCAAAAAATTAAGAAAAATAACACTAATTCATTTTAAAATCTTAAAAATACAAATAATATATCAAAAAATTAAGAAAAATAATACTAATTTATTTTAAAATCTTAAAAATACAAATAATATATAAAAAAAATTAAGAAAAATAATACTAATTCATTTTAATACTGGATGAGTTTGGTATTGACTAGATATATGTTTTCCTGGCTTAGATTAATTTTTGGTGAACAGATATATAGAAACTGTAGTTTTTCTGTTTTATTTTCTTGATGTGTTTTTGTTTGTTTTCTTGATGTGTTTTTGTTTTTGCTTGTTTTGAAACGTGTGTTTGACATAATATAGAAATAGTATAGCTAGGAATTAATATAGAAATAATATCCATTACACTTTGCAAATTTTTCCAAGTCATTTAAAACTAGGAAACAAAAATAGTTTTATGAACAACAAAAGACAAGTGATAATTAAATCACAAGTAAAATACGAGTAGAGACATCACAATCATGAATAGAACACAATCATATCACATTCATAACATAGAGTCTTACGATCACACATAACACAAACATAAGTCTCACAATACTAAGATATCCATTACATACTAAGATACCCATTACATGCATATATATCGAACGCATACATCTATGGCTCCGTCGAGTAGATGCGGAACAACTCGTAGGAGACGTATGCATCTATGGCTGCATACTTGACGTTCGTCAAGTCCAGTGGGGTCTTCTCCCAATACAAGTGATTCCTCGAGGGGAAACCAGACTTCATGGTTTCGTAGCCCTCGTGGATGAAGGCAGTTGCCATGCGAGCCATCCCGGTCTTTGGCCCGTTCAAATGGATAAGATCCTGAAGATCAATGTAGTGATCTTCAGGTATCACAATACCCAAGCGCATCAACTTCGGACGGTCTTGCGTGATGTCAACGCTGCAAAAGTCATACCCCTTGTTGACAAGAAAATCAACAAGTGCCGGAGAATGCTTTGAACTACTGCAACAACAAAAATTTGATACGTGTTACATATGTTGCAACACATGTATTCTTCAGATGCAACAAACAAATCGAAGATGCACGATTGTACGTGTGCGTTACCTTGACCATTGGAAGACCAAAACGCCTCATTGAACGCAATCTGGATGACGGCAACATCCCGTTGATCCGCCGTATACTCCAGATCAAGCCCGAAGAACCGGTGTTCATCGGGAGAGGAGAAATAGAGATTGGTCAAATGCCCAAGAGCACCGGGGAGACTCTCGCAACTGTTGGTGTAGCACACGTCGAGACGCTTGCCGCATGGTGTGGGACCCGTGTATCTCTCCCAAACTTCAGCCATGGTGTGCTTGGTGGAGGAAGATCGAAGAGAGGGAAGAGAAGAGAAGAGAGGAAGAAACAGAGACTCGGACGCGCACTGTAGCAATGGCGCCCTTCTGCCTGGCTCGCGAAATAAAAACCGCCGCGCGGGAGGCGAGCAGTTTGATCTTTAGTCCCGGGTGGCCACGCCAACCAGGACTAAAGGACCATTAGTCCCGGGCGGCCAGACCAACCGGAATTAATGCCCTCCACGCGCCTCAACGCGCTTCCCAACCCACGACGCATGACCTTCTGTCGCGGGTCTCCTCCCGACCCGGGACTAAAGACTCATTAGTCACGGTGCGCAACGTTTGGGGACTGATGGGGGCGTATGGAAGGCCTTTTTTCTACCAGTGTGAAACATGAAGAATTTCTTATTTCCATGCCTGAATGATTGATCTGTATGGTTGTATGTTACAATGAATGCGGGGTTGGCTGTCACATGTAAAATGTTTTCTTTGTGCTGTCTACATAGTAATACAAAGTGGATTATACAAACTGTGCACCTGTTTGTAAACTTTTATAATGAATTACATATTGCAATCCAGTGTACTTACGAATATGCCAAGAAAGGGCTTTTGAGGCATTATGGTAAAATGCCAAAGAATATATAAGCTGTCATTGTAAGAAATGCCTCGAATTGTCATTTGTGGCATTTCTAAAAATGCCACAAATAATAATTAATGGCATTCGTAAGAATGCCTCCGTTGGCATATTTGGAGGCATTTTTTTTTCAAATGCCTCAAATGACATTCCCCTTCCCCAACTTCCTTAGCATTTTTCAAAAAGCCTCTCAATATCTTTTAAGTCATTTTCCCTACTTTTTGAGGCATTTCTAAATGCCTCCTAACTTGAGACGTGCTGTAGTGTACCTTGGTGTTAGTTACAGTTGCATCGTAGTGCCGGGAGGTGTACAGGAGATTCCTCACATGGATAATGATTTAGCTAGCCATTTTCTTCATGCATATTCAATGAGAATATTGCATTTTATCAAGTCTCACACTACGTATGGAGACCAGGGAGACCGGGGATAACCAGATTTAGCTAGCCATTTTCTTCATGCATATTCAATGAGAATATTGCATTTTATCAAGTCTCACACTACATATTATTTTCAGTGAATGAGATAATGATAACCAGATTTTGCAACTGACAGGCTGTTTTTCTTAAATCAAGAAAAGGTTTTGTTAAGATACGTATGGAGACCAGGGAGGACAGATTTTCCTTTAGTCCCCCTTTTTTTTTGCCTTGGACAGGTAACACCACTTTTGCCACATGATACACTGATATTGCAGTATCATTAATTTCATAGGTGCCTAATAAATACCGATGGAGATTTTTTGAAAAATATTTATGAAGGTTGGATGGTTGCAAACTTGAAGAGGCTACCTAACTTTGAATTGGACATGCTCAAGACGCCATGAATTTTTTTAGCAAACCTTTTCCCCACAAGTTCATCATACTTTTGCATAGATGTCCACAGGTAAATTTATTCGTGATATTCAATCTGCTTATTCTCCGTGCTATTTTCTGTTAGAGCTTTGTGCATAAGGGGTGGAGGCCAAGTGGCAAGTTAATCGTCAATATGGCTAGAGCAACTAAATTTACTCCGATTATATTTTCGGGGATATTTGGGTAAGGCAAATCATCATCTTCCTTTTTTTGTACATTTTCACTTATTTGGTTTGTGTAAATGGGAAATAATTTCGATTATGTATCCTTATTGGCATTAAATAGTTCACATGGCCTAACATGCACATGTTGCGACACCATGCATCTGGTTGTTGGAAAACCAATTGATATTAAGAAAAATCCTCAGCCTACCTATGATGAGGTGAGAATCATTATGGAAATTCTATCAACGATTGTTATTTTATTAGGTCTTGACCAAAATAAATCTTTTGAGCATTGTTGAATGTGTTTTTTTTTCATTAATCATAACTGGAATATGAGATAGAATACATACCGGAGTCAACACATACGAAAATCTGTATATTCTATATATTATATATACTCTGTTAATATGAGAATTCTATATTGAAAAGTGGAGTATTCTTTATAAAAAGTGGGGTATTCTTGCCATAGGACTTACCACCTCCATCTATTTTCTCCCTCGGTCTTACTCACATAATGCTAAGAAGTCTTAACTTTTATGATATTTAATGCGTTCAGTACACTATTGAGAGTTGGTCATCATCTGAGTCGATAGCGTCTGTGCTGCCCCCCGCGTCGCCCTCCTCTGGCGACACGGGGGAACCCTAGCCGCCGGCCGCCAGGCACCTCAACCCCTCCTACCCCGCTTCGCCGCCGCCGGAGGGGCCGCGGGCAAACGCCCATGGCGCGCCCCAAGGATGGCGGCGGCGCGGCGTTCTCTTCCCCGTTCCTGTGGGCAGGAGCAGTGAGGCCCTAGCTCGACTGGAGGTACGTGCCCAGCACGGAAGGCTGCCTGCGGAGGCTCCTAGGAGACGGAAGGAGCGACGGGGGCCGTCGGCGGGGAGACCATGGATGTGGGCAGGCGCCTGATATGCTGCGGTGCGTTGGCGTGAGGGCCCGATCTGGACCCTATCCGGGCCTGGCGGGCCTCGGCCGACGCGCGCGTGCTACGGCCTTCTTCGGCGGCAGCGGCTGCCTCCCGTGACCTATTCCTCCTCCCACCCCACCCCCGGCTGCACATAGCGGCGTCTTCTTCCTCACGTCCTCCACCTCCGGCGGTTGCTGCGGCGGACATGTGACGCGCTCTGCGGCGGGGCACCTTCCACCTTGTGTGGCAGGTTGCGGTGCTCGCCGTCTCCTCCGTTGCGGTGGCTTGGCAGCCTCAGGTGTGTGCCGGTGCCGATTTCTCCTGTCCGTGCTGGAAAGGGGAAGAAAGGATGCGCCTTGGCGCGCCGTGGGTGCTTGTCCGTTGCGGCGGCTTCGGCCTACGCGAGCGGATGGTTGGTGGCTGTGCCACATGGATGATGGTTGCGCCTTTCCGGCCACGATGATTGGCTACAATGGCGGGGTGCTGCGGCAGTGGCGGTGTGTAAGAAAAGGACAGCCAGTCCAATCCCGGTGGGTAGGGTGGGAGATAGGTCGCCATATAGACGAAAGTCTTGCCCGCCTTCGGTCGGTGCCGGCAGCGATGGCGCCCGTGGACGTCATCTCCCTCCTTGGAGGCGTCGCCGAAGTATGTCGACATCTACCTCGCCCTCTCTCGGTTTGGTTGAGGTCTCCGGGTGAGAGCGTAGATTTGGTGAATCGGCGTGATGGCGGTGTCCTCGACATCGTCCCTCCGTTAGGAGACTTGGCATGAGGTTCCTTATTACATTCCTCCGGTGCTTGCCGTTGTCCAAGGTTGGTGTTTCAAAGACGCAATGCACGTCGTCGCCGGCGAGTCCAAGGAGGTGTCTCTCGCGAGATCGACCAAGTCCCGCCATCTACTTGCCACCTCTTTGGCATCAAGAGTGGATGGTGCGTCGACAAGGGAATCTCGGTTGGAGACGCCTGTCGAGACATCGTAGTAGTTTTCATAGACGGGGGTGCCATGAGACTACGGGTAGAGACGTGGGGAAACAGGATCGCGTTGGTGACAAAGACACAGGATTTACCCAGGTTCGGTACGTCGTAATAATACGATGTTCCTACTCCTGCAATCTCACTAATCTGGGCTAAAGCCTGTGTAAACAATTACAATGTGAGGTTAGGTTTAGCTACTCGCGGAGGATCAACTTCTCGGCGAGTTGGCCTATGGCTTCGTGTCCCTTTATCTCATCTCCCGTCCGGCTTTATATAATAGCCGGATTAGGGCATACAGAGTAGGAAACCTAGAAGACTACGATAGCTAGTAACTTGGAAAGTAAGGAATCCGTCTTCTCCTCCAAGCCAGACCACGTGGGCCGTGATCCGGGTCCTTCTAGAATCCGGCTTCTGCGCGTCAGCTTACTGGGCCGCCCAATGGACCATAGCACACTACCAGTTGGGCCACCCTGGTAATCCGGCACTTTTGACTACCATCTGATATACCCCTAATCAGTATATATCCGACAGTAGCCCCCAAGAAGGATTAAAACTTTGATTTGCCGTCTTTCGCCAAATGCATATTGTCCGAGAAATATTGGCCAGCAATCTTGATTCTTCTTTTTCTTCTTTTGAAAAGAGATGGTAACGTAAAACTCGGGATTCGGGAGATCCGGCTTTTCTCTCACGATCCTTCGTAGAGATGGAACTTCCTACGTCGGCACTTTAATCCTGGTGACGTAAGGGACGTTTGGGTTTTGAGTGGGAAACCCAGAAACATATCTCTGACAGATTCTCGCGGGAAACGAGGAGATAACCATAATCACCCTGTCGATTCATTTCCCGTATTTTCCGGCGAGTGACACGCGTTGATCATCCAACGGTCAAAAGAGCCGTTAGCACGTATCGTGACGGATTTCCGGCTATAAATAGCCTTCGTCGTCCTCCCGGAAAACCTTCCGCAACCAATCGAACGCCATTACAGCGCCCAAGTTCCCGAGCAGAGAGAGCACTCCCGAACGCACGCTGCGTTCAGAACGTCACCGGAGACGAGCTGCGCCGCCACCTGATGGCATCCTCACCGTCTTCCCCTTCCCACACCGTGACGCGCGACATCGAGCAAATCATCAACGACATGGATCCGCAGTTGGACTCCCCAACGCGCGCCGGCGGCGAGCCGGCAAAGACCATGGGTTCCGCGACGGACGAAGGGAATCCTTCCGCCGTCGCCGCGGATCTTGCGGGCTCAAGCTCCGCTCCCTCTCTGCCGTTTTCTCCCCAAACGGCGGAGGAGAAAATCACGCTTCTCGGCGACGAGCTCGCCGCTGCGGAGGCCGCCGCGTCCGCCGCCGCCGGAGCGGACGAAGAAGTGGAAACTGCCGGCAACTGGGTTGCCTGCAGCATTCCCCCATCCCTCCTTCCAAACATGGAAAAGGAGGGGTTGGTGCTCAAAGGGAAATGGCGGCTCCCTGAGGACGAGAACGAACCCCTGCCAAACGACGGCGAGCGGGTTCTTCTCTCCTCCCATCTCCTAAGAGGTATGGGATTGCCACCTTCCGCCTTCTTCCTCCAAATTCTCTCCCATTACAACATCCAGCCCCATAACCTGCCACCCAATTCCATTCTCTATATGGCCCTGTTTGAGGCCCTTATTGATGGTTTCCTAGGCATAGAACCTAGGTTAGATTTCTGGTTGTACTGTTTCGGGGTTAAGCGGAACTCTTCGGAGGGCGCACTCCCGACTTGCGGGACCATCTCCTTCACTCTTAGGAGATTTAGGGAGGAATGGTTCCCCAAGATCAGAACCTCGGAATCCGTCAAATTCTGGACGGGTTCCTTCTTCTATCATCCCGATGTTCCTTTTCCGACAAAGGCCATCGGGGTTCCATCTTTCACCAACACCGCTGCTGTTCCCCAAGATAATTGGGGAACAAAAGCCGTCCAAGTCCTGCTGCCTGATTTACTAAGGATCAAGCGGCGCATCCCCAAGCTCACCTTCTTGAATCCGCCTCTAACCGGTATGGACACGGTCCTTTGCTGGTTGGAAAGGCGGATCCAGCCATTAGCCAATCATGGCGGCCGTCTCCTCTGCGAGTACACGGGCGCCAACGACAAAATGCGGACAACCAGCAAAGACTGGACCGCGAAGGATCTGAGGCGGCGCGTGAACCAGTTGGTCGCATCGCGCGACCAATATGAAGCGAGTCGGCCAATGTATACACCCGACAATCCGGCACCCAAGGTATTTTTTCTGTCATTTGGGTGCTTCTTTGGCATGCTTTCTCGGACTTTTCACTTCTAACCCTGATTTTTCTTTTCGACAGCTTGCTGAACTTCCAGACTCGGAGCTTGCCTCCGAAGCTGATCTGGAGGCGTTGCACGCCACCTTTGCAGGTGGGCGCAAGCGCAAGAAGATTTCCTCCTCTGAGGAAATCATCGATCTTGACGGCATTCCTGTCGCAACCTCCAGGTTAGTACATCCGGGTTTATTTCTTTTGTTGAAGTTTTCTTTTGTCTTTCGGAGTTTTAACTCTTCCGGGTTTTTGTTTCTTGCCTTTAGCCTGCCTCCCTCCACCTTAAAGCCAAAGAAGCTAAAAAGGCATAAGGTTGTGACCAACAGAGGCGCTCAACCTTCTCCCGTCATCACACCAGACACGCCGTCCACGATGGCGGAAGAGCATGCGACAGCCCCCACCACCGAGTCGTTGGAGCCCAGCCAGCCCGTTGTGCCGGACACGGACACGAGGGAAAGGGCGGCTCCAGAGGTGGGAAATTCTTCTCGGACAATCGATGAGGAGATTCCCACCTTCGACAAGGAATTCAAGAATCTCAACGACGGCCTAAGCGCGGCCAGAATTCTTTTTGCGGAATACGCAAAAGAGTTCAATGAAAACTTGGCGGGGTTGCAGCGAATGAGCCAGGTATTTAACTCTAGCCCCCAAGCGTTAAGCAAAATGTATACTTTTGCCTTGATGCTTTTTAATTACTCTTTTCCTTGTCGTGTTCCAGCAAACCACCGAAACCATTAACATGGAAGTTTTCAATAAACTTTCCGTCAAGAACAAGGAAGTTATAAATCTTCTTTCTATTCTTGAGGTGAAAGAGACAGAGCTGGCATCGTCTCAGCTGCAGCTGAAAGAAACAACAGGTAAACTTTTTCACTCTGAAGTTTATTATTCAGCTTTTTGTCTATGTACTTTTCCGGGATTTTTTCTAAACTCGGAATTTTCCTTGCTTTCCAACTGCTTTGGCTAAGGCCCAGCAAATAGCTGAAGATGCCGGAAACGCTGCCATTCTCCGTGAGGAAAACCTGTACCTTCATAAGCAACTTATGAAGGCCCAAAAGGATCTGGAATCCAGCAATCTGGCCCTTGGAATTGCTCATTCCAAGGCTTCCGAACAGGCGGAAAAAGACAAGTCCACCATTCAGGACTTGGAAAATGCCCTAAATCTGCGCCTGGAGGAAGGCTCCGAAATCGACCAGATCATCGGTAAGTTTTACTTCCTTTACCATTTGTCCATGTCTTGCTTTCTTTCTCTGCTTTTTCACTTAACCTTTTTGGTTGTTTTGTCTGAAAAAACAGGAGGTAACCCAGATATTACTCAGATTGATAGAATACGAGCCTTTGGGAAGACGTGGACTGCGATCAGAGCTGCTGGCATGCAGCTGGTCAACAAGCTCCTTCCCACAAGGACTGGGGAGTTCTCGGAAGTTGAAAAACTTCCGGGTGCCATCTTGGAGGTGGCGGAGTCCAGGGAATCCATCCTACGCTCCGCTGCACGGGGTGGTGCACGCATGGCACTCGGCCTTATGCGTATGCACTATCCTGGTGCAAAGTCTTGGCGCGTGGCGTCCGGTATCCCCCAAGGATACACGAAAACTCAGCGATCCACCATCTTTGATGAAATCAAAGGCCACGCCACCAAGATCGCCTCTATGGTGAACATCTCCATCACTTATCCAGAAGTGGAGATCCCGGAAGGCCCCGAGAATGACAGCAGCGAAGAAGACTCGGACGCTTGAAGGGCTGCTTTAACCTGGATGATGAAAGTAGACAATAGGAGTATTACTGCACTTTTACAATGTAATTCATATTGTAATGCTTCTATTCCTTTTGTATAAACAAGAACTCCGCCTTTTGCAGTTTTAATTATAAAATTCTTTGCAAGGTTTCCGGGTTTTAATATTCCTTTGCCTTCTAAGTTCTCTGGTTTATATGTTTTAACTGTCCTTAGTGTTTGAAATGGCTCGATAGTATTATGAATCATCATGCCGAGTAACTGGGTATAACCGATCAGTTTAAACTCGGAAGCATGGATCATACTAAAGGCATTTTTACTAACTAGCTCCAGTGACCCAACACATAAACAATCAGATAATACTTAGAGAAAAGTAAGAAATTTTTTGAAACTTGGGCACGCAGGCACAATCCGAGTTTCCTTTAGCCGTTAGCAGGCTGAAAATCATTCAGTTTTTAAACACCGAGCATGCAGGCACAATTCGGGTTAACATTGAGTATTTTGTAAGATCATTGGGAAATAGATAAGGTGGAATCATGCTTTGTACTATAATGAACTTGTAAAAACATGGATATCAAAATTCCGACAACTTTATTTCATGATCTCAAAGATGTTTACATAGAAATTGAACTAAGTATAGAAGGGATGTAACTGCTGGATGCTCCAAGGCCTCTTTGTCTCTCCTAGTTCATTATCTATCTTTCTCTTTCTTTTGCGATTCGGCTTCTCGGGATCATTTTCCGTGTCCCGAATATCTACAAGATAATATGACCCATTCTTCATAGCTTTGCTGATTACAAATGGTCCTTCCCACACTGGGGCCAATTTGTGCTTTCTTTGCTGCACCAATCTCAGCACTAAGTCACCTTCTTTAAAAGAACGATGCCTGATTTTCCGACTATGATAACGTCGTAAACCTTGCTGGTAAATGGCGGATCTTTGAAGCACAAGCTCTCGTTCTTCTTCTAAGAGATCGACGGCATCCTGTCGTGCTTCTTTGGCATCCGAGTCATCGAAATCCCGCACTCTTGGGCTATCATGGATCATGTCCGTTGGAAGAATAGCTTCCGCACCGTAAACTAGGAAAAACGGGGTTTGCCCAGTTCACCTGTTTGGCGTCATTCGAATGCTCCAAAGCATGGAAGGTAGCTCCTCTACCCATGCTCCAGCTGCTCTATGAAGAGGAGATTCGAGTCTTGGGCGTATTCCTTGCAGGATTGAGCTATTCATTCGCTCAACCTGGCCATTGGATTGCGGGTGTGCCACAGATGCAAGATCTAGGCGAATTCCCGTTTGTCGGCAATATTTTGCCAACTCTCCAATGGAGAAATTTGTCCCGTTGTCGGTTATTATGCTGTGTGGAATGCCATATCTCATGACTATGTCAATGATGAAATTTCTGGCAGTTACACCGTCAAGCTTTTTGATGGGTTTAGCCTCCACCCACTTGGTATATTTGTCCACAGCTACAAGTAGGTGTGTAAGTCCACCTCGCGCAGTTTTGAACGGTCCCATCATATCTAGCCCCCAGACCGCAAACGGCCATGTAATTGGGATAGTTTTGAGTGCTTGGGCCGGCATATTGGTCTGCTTGGCGTAATATTGACACCCTTCACATGTGTTAACTATGTGTTCAGCGTCTGTCTTGGCTGTTAGCCAGAAAAACCCGGCACGTAATGCTTTTTTCACTATGCTTTTTGATTGAGCATGGTGTCCGCAATCTCCGGCATGGATTTCTTGCAGAATTTCTCGTCCTTCTTCTGGTGAAATACACCACAGAAAAATTCCGGAAGTACTGCGTTTATATAGGCAATTATCAATTACTGTGTATCCTTTGCATCGACGCTGAATTTGTCTCTGCAAGACTTCGTCTGCTCCTTCCGGGTACTTCTGATTTACTAAGAAGTTTAAATATGGGATTGTCCACTCCGGGTTAACGAGCATAACTTCAATTGATTCGGAAGCCAGGGGTAATCGATATCTCCACCTTTTATGGATGGCTCGTACAAATGCTGGACAAACACACCTGGTGGTGAGCTTTTTACTCTTTCTGACCCCATGCGGGCTAACGCATCCGCGTTCTGATTCTCCTCCCTTTTAAGGTGGAGTACTTCGAATCCGAAGAAACAAATGGCGAACTCGTCCACCGTTCTCCGATATTCGGCCATTATAGGGCTCTTTGCATCCCAGGTTTGGTTGAGCTGATGCTGTACCAAATCCGAGTCGCCGTAGCATAAGATGCGTTTGACCCCTATTTCTTTTGCAATGTGCAAGCCGTGAAGAAATGCCTCGTATTCTGCCACGTTGTTACTGGCGTTGAAGTGTATTTGTAATACGTACTCCATTGTATCTCCTTTAGGGGATTTTAAGACTACCCCAGCTCCGACGCCCTCCTTCATCTTGGATCCGTCAAAATGCATGATCCAGTACTCGGACTCCGGCATTGGTGTTTTCTCCATTGCTTCCGTCCAGTCGGCGATAAAATCTGCCAGAACCTGGGATTTTATTGCCGTCCTTGGCTGATACTTAATGTCGAAGGCTGCTAGCTCGATACCCCATTTGGCTACTCGGCCTGTTGCCTCTGCATTGTTTATTAAATCCCCTAGTGGTGCTTTACATACCACTGTTATGGAATGTCCTTGGAAGTAATGACGTAACTTTCTAGATGCGAAAACTACGCCATATGCCAGTTTTTGGTAGTGTGGGTACCTTTGCTTGGACTCGGAGAGAACTTCGCTTATGCAATATACCGGATGCTGGTCTGGTATACTTGTTCATCTTTCTTCCGTTCCACAACAATTACTGCACTAATAACCCTGTTTGTAGCCGTGAGGTACAATAACATAGGTTCTTCGTCTTTTGGGGATGCCAAAATCGGAGCTTTCATCAAAGTTTCCTTTAACTGGGTTAGCGCTGCGTCGGACTCTTCTGTCCACTCGAATTTGTCGGATTTTTGCAGCAACTTGTAGAGTGGTAAGGCTTTATACCCCAGCCGACTAATAAATCTGCTGACGGCAGCATCGGAACCCGTCAATCTTTGGACATCTTTCACACACGTAGGTTTGGAGATGTTCAAGATGGCTTTGATCTTTTCCGGGTTAACTTCTATTCCTCTATGAGAAACGATGAAACCCAGAAGTTTTCCTGAGGGAACCCCGAATACACACTTTGATGGATTTAACTTCATCTTGTAAGTGCGCAAGTTTTCGAAGGTTTCTCGCAAATCCTCAAGGAGTGTGTCTTTTTCCTTGGTTACGACAGCAATATCGTCCACGTAAACGTGGACGTTTTTGCCAATCTGACTATGCAAAGAACATTGCATGCAACGCTGGTAAGTTGCGCCTGCGTTCTTCAGGCCGAATGGCATGGTTACATAATAATACGTCCCGTATGGGGTTATGAAAGAAGTCTTAATTTGATCTTCCTTTTTCATGCGTATTTGGTGATACCCGGAATAAGCATCCAAAAAGCATAAAAGCTCAGAGCCTGCAGTGGCATCTATTATTTGATCGATTCGCGGTAACGCGAACCTATCTTTGGGACACAACTTGTTCAAGCCGGTGTAATCTATACACATTCTAAGAGTAGTAGTGTCTTTCTTCGGTACTAATACCGGGTTTGCAGACCAATCAGTGTGGATTACTTCCTGAATGAAATCTGCTGCTAAGAGCCGGATAATTTCCTTACCAATAGCCTTCCGTCTTCTTCCGTCGAATCGATGGAGACCTTGTTTGACGGGTTTGGAGCCTGGAATCACCTTGAGTTGATGCTCAGCAAGTTCCCTGGGTACGCCTGGCATGTCAGCTGGACACCAGGCGAAAATATCCCAGTTCTCACGGAGGAACTTGATGAGCTCGCCTTCCTATTTGTCGATCATCCCAGTTCCCACTACGACAAATTTTGTCGGATCTTTAGGATCTAGGATTACCTGTCTTGTATTCTCAGATGCCTTGAAGCTATCTGCTGGCTTCCGAGTTTCTTTTCCTGCCGGCATTTCTGTCGGCGATACCTCCTTAGCCAGCTCCTTCAGCTCTTCCTTTGCTATGATTTTCTCAGCACAAAGGGCGTTTTCTTTTTCCAGTTTGTTCGCCAGCTTGAAGTCTCC
This sequence comes from Alopecurus myosuroides, assembly GCA_028641055.1. Classification (NCBI taxonomy): domain Eukaryota; kingdom Viridiplantae; phylum Streptophyta; class Magnoliopsida; order Poales; family Poaceae; genus Alopecurus; species Alopecurus myosuroides. The sequence goes on from CM054061.1 coordinate 295,965,250, forward strand.
AGTTATGGTGATTTCCCCTCCTTTCGGCCCTGGCATCTTCAGCTTGTTATAGATATAACATGATCTTGCCATAAATTTGGCGAAAGCTGGACGTCCGAGTATCGCGTGATACACGCTTTCGAACAGCACCACCTCGAAGGATACTTTTTCCTGACGGAAGTGATATTTTTTTTCCGAAGGTGACATCTAGGGAAATTTCTCCTAGGGATCGTGCTTGCCTGCCGGGAACAATGCCATGGAAGCGTATGTTGCTGTGATTGAGCTGGGTCTCGGAGATCTTCAGATGTCTTAATGTATCCAGGTACATAATGTTGATGCTGGATCCTCCGTCCATCAGCACTCTTTTTAGCCTAGTGTTCTGGACAATAGGGCTTACAATAAGAGCTTGTGTGCCGGGTTCAGGGATATTTCCGGGATGATCAGACTGATCCCAGGTTATTGGTGTGTTCGAATATCTCAAGAATTTCGGGGTTGCCGGAACAACCGCGTTTATTTCTCGAAGTGTTCTTTTCGCCACCTTTGCTGATGGAGTTGCTAGGAAAGTTAGGGCGCATTCTCCATCAACTCTCGGAAACTTGGGTTCGCCTTTCCGCTGTTGTTCCTGGATTTTTTCGTCAGTGTCCGATTCACTGTCTTCTTTATCAGCTTCTGGCTTTTGCTTGGAGAATTTCCTTTTGGAACTCTTCCCCTTGTTTCCGGATCCTGCACTGCCTTTCATGTGCTTATTCAGCCGACATTGTGCGTCCGTATGGGTGGGTTTCCCAAACTGCGAATGGTGGACGCAGGGTTCCGACTTAATCTTCTCCCACTCTTCTTTAGTGTAGTTGATTGGTTCTGAACTGCGTCCTTTCCATCTGCTCCCTTTTTCACTTCCAAAGGCTATGTTAACTTCTTTGGGTTTTGGTGTTGCGTCTGAAGTTCCTTTTTTCTCAGAGCGAGGGGTTTTTCTTGGCCAGTATCAGTGTGTCGATATTGCCACCTCTTGCTCTGATGTCGTCTTCGGCTGCAGCATGCTCATTGGCGGTTGTAAGCATAGATCCGAGATCTTTGTGCTGTTTGGAACCAACCATGAACGGTACTAGTACGGGTTTTAGGCCATTGACGAAAGCATGCATTGCTTGTACGTCAGTTACTCCAGAACAACTATTCTTCATTGCAGTCCATCTGGAGATGAAATCCACGTATGGTTCATCCTCGAATTGGGTGCAACGGTTCAGCTAGTTGATGCTGTTCGGGCGCTTGTACGTTCCCCGAAAATGCTGAGCGAATACTCGAGCCATATCATCCCAGCTGTCGACAGTTCTTGACGGCAATCCATTGATCCAATCTCTGGCTCCATCTAGCAACATTAGGGGAAGAAACTTTACAGCTTCCAGGTCTGTCCCATTGTTTATCTGGACGGCTGTATGATAGTCTGAGAGTCAGGTATCCGGGTTTGTACTGCCGGTATATTTCTGGTACGTTGGACCGACCTTGGCGAAACCAGAATGCAGGGTTGTCCTTCGGATCCTGTCAGTGAAACACTTAGGTCCAAAGTATAGATCATCCTTTTCCGCTCTATCCATGTGTGCGGAATATCTGCCGGCTGAATGGACAGAAGGGGATCTAATGCTTTCTTTTCCATTGTTGCGCGCACGCGCTTTTCCGGGATCGTTTCTATTTCTTTCAAGATCGCGCCCTTTTGGATGAGGCGGAGTTCTACTCCTATGCCTTTCTTTATCCTTAGGGGGTGTCCGAGATCTCTCACGTCTGTGAGGTACATCATGTCTTCCGGCTTTTTCAGCAGGGTGTCTCGGAGGTGGCATTGCTTTGCCATCTTTCCGGTATTTTTCTTCCCGATCATGGGGTTTACTTCCACCTTTCGGTAGATGAGATCCGGTTCTAGACGCTTCATCCCTATTGTCGGGATTTTTCTTGTCTTTTCTCGGATCCGCTTTCTTATCCTTTGAATTACCTGAATCTCCAGGTTCTTCCGTTCCAGGTGCTCCAGCGGCGCAAGTAGCTGTTTTGCATAGGGCGGAGTTATCATGCAACTTCCCTGATCGCTCTTGGGCTTGCTGTTGTTGTTGCAATGCTTTTCCTTGGAAAGCATACACCCCTTGGAGTTTTTCGCCATTGGAGTACAAGTCATTGTTGAGGATGGCAAACGTTGCTTCCGCATTTTCTGCTGCGGTTTTGTATATTGGTTCGCCTTTGGCATCTTTGCCGTTTACCTGCATTTGCCAAGATGGGTTGTGAAACCTTTCTTTTGGCGGCAGTACTTCCGGTCTTACGATTCCGGGTAACCTTGTAGGTTTAATGCCAGATCTATAATTTCTCTCGTATTCCTCGATTTCTACCTTCATGAGTTTGATGTCATCCTGGGTTTTTTGGAGGTGTTCACGAGTTTTGAATAGATGTTGCTGCTGCCGTTGAAGAGCTTGTCTCCTGGCTTCTACCACTTGAGGGGGTTCATGTAATCCCACTGGCGTTTGTAACAATTCATGTTCTTCTTGCTCTGTCATTGGCGGAACAAGGATTTCTTTTGTTTTCTTCTCCGCAGGTTTTGTTCCGCTTGCATCTCCTACTTCCGGGCTTTCATCAGCTGGATCAGCCAATTTCTTCTTCCGGAGTTTGTATTGGAGTTTTTTAGCGGCCTTGTTCTTTTTCTTGGAAGAGGGAGGTGTTTTAACAGGTTCATCCTCTGTCAATTCCTTGACGTTGGGAAATATCGGAGAGGTTTCTCCATCTTCTCTCTCTTCCTCTGGCGGAGGGGTTTTAGGGCTTTCCTGACTGCCGGCGTCCGTGGTTTCAGCCGGTTTCGCCATTAGTACTTCATGGAATCCCTCTTGAAAAGATTTAACTTTTCTTTCGAAGGCGTCCACGTCTTCGTCTTCGGAATCAAAATCATCTGATCCGGTTTCTGACTCTAATCTCGCCTCAATGGCGGCTAGCACAGAGTCAGCTTCCGAGTTCATCGCTGGATTGGCGGGTGTCGGATCTTCCACCTCTGTAGTGGGTTTGCTATTTTCTGCCTCTTGCACGGGATTACTTTCATCCGTGTTTTCGGCGAAAGCTGGATCGTCCACCTCTGTAGTGGGTTTGTTGCTTTCTGCCTCCTGCACGGGATTTCCGTCATCCGTGTTCTCGGCGACTTCGGATTGCACCATACCGATAAAGTGTGTATCACTTTTATGTCGGCGATCTGAGCAAAATCCGGGATCGTAGTCATCTTCGACTGGGTACAGGGTGGGTGGGATAAATTTGCTTCCACTACAAAACCCCATGGCCTCTGCAGTTAATACGATAAAGATATTAGCAGATCCAATCGGTAACACACAGGCACTTACCAGATGATTTTGCGCCGGTATGTAGGTCCGTTGTCGAGGAAGCGTCCGACGTCATTGTCGAACTCCAGGCTTCCGACAGTTATGGAACTGCCGATTCCGCCGAGTATCCCAGATCGGAACTTAACGCCTGACGTCGTTTGCCCCACGGTGGGCGCCAACTGTCGAGACATCGTAGTAGTTTTCATAGACGGGGGTGCCATGAGACTACGGGTAGAGACGTGGGGAAACGGGATCGCGTTGGTGACAAAGACACATGATTTACCCAGGTTCGGTACGTCGTAATAATACGACGTTCCTACTCCTGCAATCTCACTAATCAGGGCTAAAGCCTGTGTAAACAATTACAATGTGAGGTTAGGTTTAGCTACTCGCGGAGGATCAACTTCTTGGCGAGTTGGCCTATGGCTTCGTGTCCCTTTATCTCATCTCCCGTCCGGCTTTATATAATAGCCGGATTAGGGCATACAGAGTAGGAAACCTAGATGACTACGATAGCTAGTAACTTGGAAAGCAAGGAATCCGTCTTCTCCTCCAAGCCAGACCACGTGGGCCGTGATCCGGGTCCTTCTAGAATCCGGCTTCTGCGCGTCAGCTTACTGGGCCGCCCAATGGACCATAGCCCACTACCAGTTGGGCCACCCTGGTAATCCGGCACTTTTGACTACCATCTGATATACCCCTAATCAGTATATATCCGACAACGTCTGTCTTCGGAGGTGACCGGCGTCGGTCGAGACGCGGCGATGCTTCCGAGTTTAGGACAGGCTCCCTTGTTTTGTAGTTCTGTTGTCGGTGGTGGTTGTCCTCGCCTAGCCGAGTGTGGAGTGTGTGCTAGGCTCGTTGTGCAACGAGGTAGCCGTTATGCTCTGCTGGGTCGTGTTGTACGGGTGGTGTGTGCTCTTCCTTGAGCATGTAAAACTCTTCTTTCCCATCAATGCAAAGAAACGCAAAGCTTTTACGTTTTCGCGAAAAAAAAATACGTACTATCAGTTTGATTTGTGGTTTCAAAAAAAATGAAGACAACATTAGGGCGATCACTACTCAATAATGTTAAGTGTCCTTTGAATCCAAAAACATATAAAAGCGGAACAAAATAATATATAGGAGCATAATTTTTTCTTGCTGCATACACTACTAGGAGGAATAAGTTGGAAAGAAAGCATAGGGTGGAAGTGCACGGTTATGGAAATAGCATCGATCATAGTGTGGTCAAAACTCAAAACTATACCCAAATCGCATTCAACTATGCATTTGATGAATACATTGACGCCATATACATTTTTTATGTTGCTCCGTAGCAACGCATCTATTCCTAATAATTGGTCCGTTGGCTTGCTATATGTCAGCCATCCTACGTCGGTGAAAAAGAATAGCGAACGAACCAAAGTGGAAGCCGGTATGTATAAATCTGAAGTTGAATCAACATCGTCTACGGCGCGTTGTAACCTTTGATGTATAAATATACAACGATCGAATCCTGCGGAAACTTTTGAAAAAGTCTTTCGCTATGTGAAGTAGCAGCCTGAGGCGGACGCCCGGCTCGACAAGGTCGGAAGCTGTTGGCGGAATGGAAAGCGCTGGGCGTCCCCCGGGGGATAGAAAATTTTCATCCCCCGGGTCTCCAAGCCAACACGTGTCCATTTTTTTTGCCTAAATCTTGTATTTGCTCTGTGTAGCAAAAAACACCCCGCTTTTGCTCCCATGTAGCAAAAAAAGTTTCGCCCAAAAAAGAACAGGAAAAGACAATCTCGCCGAAAACTCGCCGGAGATCTCGCCGGAGTTACTGTAGCATTTTTTTTGCTACCGTAGCAAAAAGTCAAATTTCACCGGAGACTTTACTCGCCGGTGGAATAGCAGAGCAAAAATTTTATTCTAAAAAAGCAAAAAAATAACGTTATTGTAGCAAAAAAATTAGTCTATTAGAGCAAATAATCGGAACTCGCCGGAATTGTGGTAGCAAAAAATTAGTACAAAAAAAGCAAAAAAATTACACAAAAGTAGCAAAAAAAAAAAAATTGGTCTCCGGGGAGCATCATCTGCCCGCTGCCCCATCACCCAATCCACGTGAGTGAGCAGGACGCTGGAGCGGCCCGCCGCCTCAGGCCGCACCCCCATCCCCAAATCGAGGATGGCGCTGGAGCGACCAGCCGATGCCGCCGCCGAGCATCGCCGGCCGCCTTGCTCCCAGACGACGACGACATGCTCCGGGAGATCCTGCTCCGCCTCTCGCCACAACCCTCCCCCCTCCCGCGTGCCGCTGCCGTATGCAAGCGCTGGCGGGTCCTCGTCGCCGACCCAAGGTTCCTCTGCCAGCTCCGTGTAACACCTGGGGTGTTACCCTGAGTAGAAAGTTGGTTGTTTTTCTTTTGTTGCATTGCATCACATGCATCATAAGTATTGCATCCTGTTTTCCAAACCACTCAAAAATTCAAACCACTTTAAACTTTCACACATGTCCAAAGTTTCAATTTAAAATTTGCCAACTAAACAACTCAATTTGCTTCCAATAGTTTGAAGTTATTTAAATTTCTTATTAACTAAAAATTCCTTTTTATGAACACCCTAATGACAAATTAAATTTCAAATCAATTCATTCATAATTGACATGATCCAGTTGAGGTTTAAAAAAAATAAAGTCTTGCAAACAATTAAATTCCATAATGTTTTCATAATTGTTGAGTTAATGGAATAAAATTTGTTTAAACACCAAATCCTTATGAACCCTATTTGAAACTCAAATAGCAAACAAAAATTAATTTAACATTTCAAATATTTTGGACTTAATGTTCACCATTGCTTTGAATTGCTGTTTGCCACTTAATAAAATTTATTTATAAAATTTAAGACCCCAAACCCCAACCTATTCTTTCTCTCTCTCCTTTTCTTTTCTTACAAGCAAAAAAAAAAATAAAAAAAATAAAATAAAATAAAAGGAAGAGGTGAGCTGAGGGAGAAAGCCCAACCCACAGCCCATCTCCCCCCTAGCCCAACAACCCACTCGGTCATCTTCTTCGTACGGACGAACAGAGACAGGGAGATGTCGATGTCAAGCCCTCCCCCACCTCAACTGCTCCCCCTTCCCTTTATCTCCTCCTCCAAGCTTCCCCCCAAACCCTAGCTGCTCCACCCCCCTTCTCCCTCTTCCTCCCGCCGCCACCTCTCCTCTCCTCTCTCTGTTCTTTTTCTCTTTTCCTCTGAATTTTATGCTGCAGAGAGAGAGCCTCCATGGCCCGGACATTGGAGCTCCATGAGCCGTGGTCATGGTCATCATCGACCTCCCCTCGGTGCGGGAATGGAGCCCCCACGGACTCCTCGTCCTCCTCGTCTCCTCGCCGGGCGCTGGGAGCCACCGGGGAGGCGCCGCCGTGGACGACTTCGCCGCCCGTCGCCACCGAGCGCCACCGACCTCTCCTTCGCTGTGAGCCACCGTCCCGCCTCCTTCCACCACGGTGAGCGCTCCCCCCCTTCGCCCTCTCTCTCTCCCATCTCCCCCCTTCTCCCTTTCCCTCCGCGCCCAGCGCGCCCAGCGCCTCGCCGGCGAGCAGCGCCTGATCGGTGTCCGTCGTCTTCCCGATCGTGATTGCCGTAACTGAATTTTTGGTACAGTTTCGTCAGGCCATATTTTACCTCAAAAACAAACTCGCTGCTGTACCATCAACAAACCAAGCACAGCCCAGCTGGTCAGCACCCTTGCGCGCAAGCCCCAGGTCCTGGGTTCGATCCCCCCCCCCCAAGGCAGAAAGCCAACCCCCTTTTTCCCTCTTTTTCTGTTTTTTTCCTCGGAATTCAGAAAAGCAGATCTGAAACATTACTTGTAAAATCCATAAAAAATTGAATCTTGCTCCAAATTGAATGATTCAAAATCCTGTGGATTCATAATCTTGAGCCCTTTCTGATAATGTCAAGTTTGCAACATGTTGCTGTAACAATTTTGGCACTAAATAATTAATTACTGAAAATGCAATAAAAAGTGGAAACTTTGGAATTTCATCACTTTAGTTCTGTTCATCCAATTTAATCAAACTTGGGCTCTAAAAATTTGTCTTAACAAACTCTACACATTGGTATTTTATTTGGGCACAATTGCATTAATTTTGAGCATGTTTCCCTCTGTTTACTAAAATGGGCAGAATAGGAATGATTATAAAACTTGCATAATAAATTCAATAATAACCCAAAAATTATGTTTGATAACTCTAAATGTTCAATGAAACATTTGCTACATGTTTTCAACTTTTTAAATGCAATTTGTTTAATGTTTTTCCTAATTAGAAGTGATGCAATAATTCAATGCTTTAATTAAACCTTTTAAATTGCAAAATTCATAACTTGGGCAATTCAAATCCAATTCCAACATGTAAAATATGTTTTCCATCCCATTTTTCATGAACTTTGCAAATATCAACTTTGTTTTCTGTTTTGAATAATTTAAATTTCTGAAAACAACTGTTTCTTAATTAATGCATTTAAAATTGTCACTTTAATAACTTGCTCATTTTAAATCCAAATTCAACAAATGAAATATGTTTTCCATCTAAAATTTTGTGTTCTTTCCAAATATAAATTTGGTTATCTGTTTTGAACAATTTAACTTGATGAAAATAACAAATGCTTGTGTGACACCTTTAAGTAACCACAATTCCAAAACTTAATAAGTGAATTTCAAAATGGGTAAACCTTATTTCCAATTGGTTCTATTGTTGTTATTTTGTTGTTTTCTTCATCCATGCATCATGCTAATCCACTTTCACCTGTTGGTTAGTTGTAGAACAATTATTTCAACCTTAATTCATGGGCTTTTCCATATGCAATCCAAATTGCATATGGGCCCATTTAAACATGTTATCTTGTCAGCTAGTTTATCCTGATGCATCTTTAAACTTGTCATGCATCCATATCTTGATCATGCTGGATCTTTTGCCGTAGTAGTAATTGTTGCATCCGGTGTTTGTTCGAGGTTCGTTGCTTCTTCCCGGATAGGACGTTGAGATGATGTGAGTAACGACAAGTTCTGTGGATGTACCTCTACTTGCTGGATCTCAGGCAAGTATACTCACTTGCTGCCAAATGGCTGCCTTTCATCACTTGCTACCGATTCTTTCCGTTGTCTTTATGCTAGCCTTATGATTCGATGCTTGTGTCTCGATCCTATCATATGTTTACCTTGCAGCCCTGTTATAGCCTTTCCTATCACTTCCTATTAACTGTTGCTTGTTTACCTTGTTAGCTCTCGTGTCGTAGTTGCATGCTTAGATTTGTTTGTGCTCGAGTCTTGTTATCCTTTGTCGTATCACCTGTTTAGTTGATAGTTGGGTTTCAATTCAATCAACAACATGTTAATGTTTTGGGTAATAATAATTTGATGTTAAGGCACCGGCAGGAGGCCCGGGTTAGGGTTTTGAGGCCTGCTAGTGTCGAACTTAATTAGGAAAAGGGTCTTGTCTACTGATCCATGATGAGCGTGCTCACCGCATCCGGGTGGTAGTATGGGACCCCCCTCGACTTAGACCTGATCTGCAGCTTGTCCGAAGAGCCACACTTAGTTCGGGTGATCCATTTGCTCCTTTGCATAATGGGAGGCGCCCCCATGGTTACTGGTGATGGTTATGATGATGATGATGCATATAGGGCGAGGCCTGTGGTGCCGGTGTAACACCCCTGTTTTTAAGCCCTTATTTAATATTAAATTAGCAAGCCTCTTAAGACTTTTGTAAGACAATTAAGTGGACAACATGTTGTGTAGTCATGTGTACCTATGCAATATAAGTGGTGTGTTTCTTTTCACTCATTTGAGGATTTTTCCTAATGATTTATTATTGTCTGCCTGATGTTTTTCAACTGGAAACCCTAAGATCTTTCTTTTCAAAGTTTGGGGAATACTTGTTTCACTCATGATAGCATTATTTAGTCATGTCTTGACCAAGGAAACACTTTGGTTGGGATTTAAATAGCTTTGGGAATTTATTTCCTATTTAAACTTTTAGCAGAAAAACAACATGACTAGCTGTTTTCCACACTTGTTTTCAAGAATCAAACATATTCGATTTGTTGTTTTCTTGTGGTATTATGGTTGAACATGTTATGTAGTACAACTATATGCCACTGGTTTAAATTTAGCACTTGGAAAACAATCAAATCCATGATTGTTTTCCTAGTATAAAAATAGTGAAAAACCTTTTCTATTTGGAAAACAGAAACATAGCTTTTTGGGCAGTTGTTTTCAGAGGGTTAACCAACTCTTTTTCTGGTGTACTTGTTGTTTTCTCAAACTAGATAGTACATATAACAATTGGCAACTTGAATTTCCAAAATCCAAGTTCAATTGCCCAATCAAACAGAAGCCAACTTTTGCTTCAAAACTCTGTTTTTCCAACACTTAGTGAAAATTTCACTAAGTCTTTTACTGATTTTTTCTGAAAACTGTTTTTGGACAGAACTTTGGAGGTTTGTTTCTCTGCCAATTCTTCATGGATTTGAATAAACTTGGTGTCTATTTTGATTGCCTTAAAATGCTTTGTAACCCCATGTGCTAGTTGGCCCGAGTGGTGCCTTAGAGTAGAAGGAAAGAGGAGGGAAAGTAGGCTCGGGTAGGAGGGGGGTGTGCTAGTGGCATGGCCTAAAAACCGTCATGTCCCTCCACCCTAGCTCCACTGTGGTGACTAGTGATGTTAGGCACCGCCCCTGGCTCGAGAGGGAACGAGAAAACGGCCCCCCATCCCTCTGAATGCCAGCACGCACACACACTTGTGCACCCGAAGAGCACGCCCGCGAACCCGTGTCTACAAAGCCCCAACGGCATAGCCGTTTCGCCACAGTCATCCGCCACCATCCACTACGCCACCCACGGAAATTCAGGCCGTGCCAAGCCGTGTGCGAGCCGCACGGGCATTTTTTCGCCGCCGGCCACCGGGAGATCCCCCGACTCGAAACGAACCACCCCGTACGTGTGAGCTCGCGATCCTTGCACGCACAAGCTCTCCGTAGCCTTGGCCACCTCCCTGACAACCTCCGCGATCTTTTCGCTTGCAGGAGAGCCCGAGCCGTGTCCGCCGTGTCCGCCGTGCCGCCGCGGAAAGGACCTCGCCGCCGGGGAAACGAACGCCGCCACCACCGCGCCTCCATCCTCCCACGACCCCACCGCCTCCACGCGTCGCTCCACGGGCCCCCTAGGTGAGCCCTCTGCCCGTCCCGTGCGTGCCCGCGAGGTGTTCGACGCCGTTCCGTCGCGGCTAGGCGAGAGGAAGAAGAAAGAAGCGGGACCGTTGATCGCGAGATCAACGGCCACGCTTGAAAGCGGTTTTCTCCCGCGTCCCCCGCCCCCGCGCGCGCAGCCTGGGCTGGCCTAGGTCCTAGCTGGGCCACGCGCTGCGAATCGGGCCCGTCTGGGCTAGCCCCTGTTATTTTAAATCAAATTTTTTTTTGGCAGATTCATACCTGTTAGCTTTTGGCCTAGGAAAAATAGCAAACGATTTTATTTGGCCTTGCCAATTTTTGTACATGTAGCCAAACAAAATCACAACCACCTCCCTTTGGCAGAATATTGTTTTGACTTTTATTTATTTTTCTATAGCCATTTTGCCAGACAGTACAATTAAAATGGAAATGAATAGAACTTCAAAAATACAAAACATTTTTGAGCAAACTCAACTGTTTTGGAAAGCCCTTATCAATACCTACCTTTAGAATTTTAGTTTGCATCCAGGAGAGTTACCATTTGGAAATGCCATCCATTTTGGTAAAACATCAGTGAGCTATTCCAAGAATTTTAGGGGGAGTTTGAGACATTATTTTTGAGTGGGACCAATTGGAGAGGCTTTGTATTGTTAAGTATTATCACATCCTAGAAGGATTTAATTTTTGGAGCCTTAGAAAAAATTAGGGAGACAGAACAAGTTTTAGCACTTTTCTGCCAAATTTTTAATTCCTAGATCTTGTTTTGTATGCTCCTATTGTGACATGCAAATATTGTTTTCTTGTTTGTAATGTTGTTTTCTAGTGTGTTTATGATATTTCCAAGATGTATGAACATGTTAGGATGAATGGGTTTAGTGGTAGGATTTTTAGAATTATGTTCCATGCATAGATCTTGCTCATAGCTTATTTTCTACCTAGATTTTTGAGTAGATTTTTAGATATGTATTAGGCCTTTTTGCTAGATTAATTTTCATGGAACCAGTACCATTTTGGTACTTTTATTTTAGTTACAACACCTCTGGTTACTTGGTGTTTGAGTTTAGAATAGATTTAAAATAGCATTGCTTAAGGTCTAGATTTCCTACTAGATTATACATGCATGCCTTTTGTTTTGTTTTCCACTATGGAAAAATATGATTCTTTGTGGTTCAAAACAGAGGATGAAATGTCCTTGTGGCATTGTTATCCTTGTGTTTTCACCTCTGTTAATTTTCCCTCAAGTATTAGAAATTGCTTGAGTATCATTTGGGTGCCTAGATTTAATTCCCTCACATGTGTGGCAATTTTAGTCTAGTTTTTCCTTGTTTCATAGCTAAACTTTTTATGTTATTTTGTGGGATCCAGTAGCATTTTGGTACTGATTATAGGAGTATTTTACCTCTGTTAGTTTGCACACTTGTGCCTAAAATTAACAAGTGAAGTATAAACTAGTCTAGTATTTTTCCCAAGTTTCTACTAGTATGAGTAGGAGTTTGTGGGACTAGTTTGTTTGTTTTGAGCATTTTTAGAAATGTGACCAGAGGCTTAATAACCTCTTTATGATCATTATGCTAGTGGAACACCCACTGGTATTTTTGTTTCATGGTGGAAAAGGAGCTTGACTTTGTCATAAGCCTTTTTCACCACTTGCACATTTTAGCTTATATTTTGTGTTTGCCATAGAGAATATTGGGGGAGTTTTTAGACATCAAATTGTGTTTTATGTGACACCCTACTGTCTATTAACATGTGATTTACCCCGCTGGTCCAGGATGCTCTTGACTTAAAATCATTAAGTTTCACCACACATAAACACTAGGAAAAAGCAGATTTTTCCACTGTGGTTTTCTTGTCAATTTTCTTAAGGGAAAATTGAATGTCTTGAGTGTTACTTTTTAATTGCTTGCTGTAGGTATCACTTGTAGCATTGTTTGTCTTGGTTGGCTCTGAAAGTGTGCCTTTATTTCTTTTTACGACGTTAGAAAACGAGGAGGAGGGATTTGCTGAAGAAGGGTATTGCAACTCCTGTTACTTTCAGGACCAGGACCATCACTTGTACCAAGGCAAGCCATCCTAATGCTTGCTGTATAAATACTTATCATTATCTATCATGCATGCTTTTCACTTCTGAAGTTTTCACAAAACTATACTCCCAAAACTATTTTTGTGGTGAATACTACTACTATTAATATTATTAGAAGAAGGAATCATAATAATAGTCAACTTGGTATTTGCCAAGCCCTTAGCCACTAAATGGTATATACATACCATCCACCAAATTAAAACTTGAGTTCTTAAATGAACTAAATAAAATGTGTTTTTGTAAACAAATGCCTTATGAAGGAAAAACCCCGGAAGAAGGGTGAGACCCTGTCTACCGGAAGAATGCCATGAAGGGAAATTTTTGAGAAAGGTTTACAAAAGACACATAACCTAGTCTTCGCTGGACAACCATTATCGTACTGCCACTTTACCCCAATATGGGTAGGGGCTTGATTAAAAACTTGTTATGGTTAGTATGTGAGCTATCTCAAAGTGCTATAGAGGATTGGATCCTCCGAACCGAAGTGTCGCTAGGAGTGAGCAGACGGGACATCTAAAGTGTGGGATTAATTTTCCCTCCGGATGCAGCAGTTGGGTCTCCTGTCTGGGCGGTGTGTGACACGGCTTGCCGGGGAGGGGTAACCCCAATGGAAGAGATAGTCATGTTCTAGCTTGTACATAGTGGATAGTCAAGATCAGTTATCTGATGTTCCCATAGGTTGGGAATAGTCCATGGTTGTTTCATGGCGGATTCTGGATCTAGTGGAAGTGTGTACACCTCTGCAGAGTAAAACTATTTCGAGATAGCCGCGTCCTCGGATATGGACGGTTGAATGGCCATGTAGCTAGTATTGTGTCAACTTTTCAAAAAGAGGTTTTTGAAGGACAGCTTTGTACCTGCGAGGTACTATGGAGGAATGACTTGGTATCTGCGAGATACCGATGAGGAGGAAACTATTATTACAAGTTTCTGAAAAGAAAACTTTCTTTTCTAAAAGACTTATAAAACCTCCAAGATATGTGATATCTACGAGAGAAAAACTACATTATTTTACCTGATTTATCCATAAAGGACTAAACTTGAAGAATCAACCATGATAAATCTTTTATCTGTCATGGGTAGCTGAACCATATGTATGGCCTACCCACTCCACCAAATAAGCATGTATGCATTATTGTAAGCTCATAAAGGATGTCTTGTTGAGTACATTCAAATGTACTCATTTGGTTTCGCCCCTGGTATCTACTTATCAGACTATGAGGAGCCACCCCAGGAGGAGTTCTATGAGGAGGAGTTCTACGCTGATGGCCCTGCGAGTTAGGATCGTCTCCCAGTCAGCAGCCTGTAGGATGAGGCGTGACTCGGGTTCTACTACGCTATGCTTATCGTCTTCCGCTGTGTTTATTTTGAATGTCTGTCCTGTGTGGCAGTTATCAAGAACTTGGTCATGTGACCATTTATGTAAGACTCTATTATTCGTGTAATGGATGATGTATTCTGTATGCCAACTACGTATGTTGTTCACAACTGGTTATTCTGGGATTGTGAATGAATGCATATGAGGGGTTCTGAACCTTCCGGTTTGGGGCCTCTACAAAGTTGGTATCAGAGCCATCCTGACTCTAGGAGACCTTAGTTAGCATGGACGTTAGTGTATACTCCAAAAATATAAGTTATAAATACAAAAAGATTGGATATATGACTATGTATAAAAATATTCCCTATATCCCACCACCTCTCTGTGTCAAACTCTACTTGCATTAAGATTGTTCTTTGCATAAACTTAAAACTTTGCACACTGTGATCTCACTTAAACTATACTTAAAATTTTGTGTAGATGGACGTGGTCATCACCGAGGCTTTCCAGTTGGGACATCCACGTGGCGAGACTTTCCTTTTCGAGGAGAGGCTAGTAGCTATGGCTACTGTGTTGGGACGCCCACTTCCGGAGTTGCGAGGAGGTCTAGTTGACGGCGCACCTCTGGAGGGAGACTGGTACGCGGAGGTCACTATCCGTGCACCTCTGGCTAGCCCGACAGTAGAGGCCTACGTCTTTCGTGCTGTTGATCGTTCTTGGACCGAGGCAGCCGTGCGGGTGATTCAGGAGTCAGTGGCACGACTGGCACACATTGGGGAGTACATGTTCATCGGTTCCCGGTTCGAGTTGATTGGGAGGCGCGATGAGGAGGGAATACCACTTCCTGTTGAGCCAGACACTACCACTGTTGGTCCTCACTTGGACGAGATGGAGATTCTTTTGTACCGCACTCAGCACAGGTTGGACGATCAGCGACTCGCTCACCACCTTGGCACATTGGTGCATCACACACTGATAGCCGAGACTGACGAGCTGAGGGCTGAGCTTCAGGACAGCCAGGAGGAGAGTGGAGCACTAGCACAGCAGTTGTCTCAGTTGAGGGAGGAGTTGGAGGCCGCCACCGCGAGGAGTCGTGCCTTGGAGAGACAGCTGCGGGCCACCCGACTGAGCCGTGCTCGTCTCACCAGCAGGGTGACGGCTCTGGAGGGGGCTAACTCAGTTCTGCACACTAGGCTTCACATAGCTCGTGACGACATAGCCGCGAGAGACTCTGCCATAGAGGAGCTTGAGGAGGAGGGCGCAGAGCTCAGCAGGGAGATTGAGGAGCTCCTGCCAGTAGAGGATGTTCCGTCTGACTTGGAGGGGATGGATATGAGTGAGGCTAGCGAGCAGGATGACGATGACCTGCTTGGCGAGGAGGAGGAGGAGGACCCTGAGGAGCGTATCTTCGAGGTTGGGGACAGTGACGACTCTGTGTAGTCACAGCCTCCTCACCCTTAGCACTTGATGCTGGTCTAGATGCTAGATAAGTATGCTAGATCGTTTTGCTAGTAGTAGCCTTGCGATGACCCCACCAATCGCACCCCTTGTAGCTCGATGAAGCCTTCCTTGTAAGATATGGCTTGTAATGTGTGTGTGTAATGTCAAAGACTCTGTTTAAGTTATGTGATGAATGGAATGTTCTGCTTGTTTCCTTGATGATTGTCACTATTTCGCGTTCTTTTCATCCATGTTTGCGACTGCCCCGCTCTTGTTTTTGAAACATATCACTCGTATTCCTTTTTCTTATGTTAAAGGTACTGGGTTTTCAAAAACAAGAATATACTTCTAAAACTTACACATGTTTTCACTTCAGAATGGCACCTCGTCGCGAACCCCCACCGCCACCACCACCCACAGTGGAGGCGCTGTTGGCCCTGCTGATGGAAGATCGCCAGGCCAGCCGAGATGAGAGTGCAGCTACCATTACCGCTCTGCAACAACTAGCTGCTGCCGCCAACAATAATGGCAATGGCAATGGCAGTGGCAATGGTGCTCGCTCGAGACTGAGAGACTTTCAGCACACCAACCCCCCAGTCTTCACTAGGATTGTGGAGCCTCTCGATGCTGACGACTGGCTCCGCACCATTGCAAACAAACTGGAGGTTGCATCAGTTGAGGAAAATATAAGGTCCTGTTTGCCTCCCATTTTCTTGCTGGTCCTGCCAGGACTTGGTGGGAGACTACACGTGAGACTGTTGCTGCTGGTCACGTGTTCAACTGGGAGGATTTCTCTGCAAGATTCCGCAAGTATCACATTCCCCAAGGAATGATGACACTTATGCGTGAGAAATTTCTGAAGCTGAGGCAGGGAAGTATGCCTGTGTCTGAATACTGGGAGAATTTCACTACTCTGTCCAGGTATGCACAGGATGATATCAATACTGATGCTAAGAAGAGGGAGAGGTTCTTAAATGGGCTGGATGATGAGCTCCAGTGCGCTCTAGTGGTGGTTCCATTCCAGGACTTGGAGACCCTTGCAAATGCCGCTATGGTACTGGAGCACAAGCGGAAATCTGCTGATGATAACCGCAAGAGGAAGATGACCGTGCATGGAGGACCTAGTGCTCAAAGTACTCGCAACACTCCGTATGCGAGGCCACCATCCCACAAGGCGCCTGCTTATGCACCCCGCCCCAACCACAACTATGCACCAAGGCCCAACAACTACAACCCCAACTATGCACCAAAGTACGGAGGAAATAGCTATGGTGGTAACCATGGTAATCATTCTGGGAATAATCATGGAAAACGCTATGGAGGCAACAACAATGGAAATGGGAACAACTCCAACAATGCTCCCAAACCTAACCCAAGCCCAAGGCCTTCTGGAGGTTGTTTTGCCTGCGGAAAGGAAGGTCACTTTGCTCGTGAGTGCCCTACCAAAGCTACTGCCACAGCCCAGCCAACTGCAACCAAGATGAACCATGGTCCTTCCACTGGACGGCAGAATAGGATGAAGGGACACCTGAACCACGTCACCGCTGCAGAAGCTCAGGAGGCACCAGACATGGTGATGGGTACGTTTCCTGTCAACTCGGTGCCGGCCGCAGTACTGTTTGATTCTGGTGCATCACATTCTTTTGTCACAAAACCGTTTGCTGAGAAAAGTGGTATGAAGCATTCCCGTATGCACAACCCTATGCTAGTACAAATACCTGGGGATAGTACTAAAGCCAACTTAATTTGCAATGAAGTGCCAGTAGAAATACAAGGGAAAACTTTTCATGCTGATCTTATAGTGCTGGGATCCAAGGGGATAGAAGTGGTACTCGGTATGAACTGGATGGCCAAGTATAAGGGGGTTATTGACTGCACTAAGAAATCTATTGATATGATCTCTGAGGATGGGGAAAAGGTTGCGTACACTGCAACTAAACCCTCGTCACAAGTTCACTGCCACACTGGTATAGCCCACCCTAACCTTGAGGAAGTCCCGGTCGTTTGCGAATACCCGGATGTTTTTCCTGAAGAGTTACCCGGTATGCCCCCTGATCGGGATATCGAGTTTGTGATCGAGTTAGTGCCCGGAACTGGACCCATAGCACAGAAGCCTTATCGGATGAACCCAAAGGAATTAGATGAGTTGAAGACCCAGCTGGATGATATGTTGAGAAAAGGTTTGATTCGCCCTAGTGCATCGCCATGGGGGTCTCCGATCATTTTTGTGGAAAAACGGGACGGTACCACTCGTTTATGTGTGGACTACCGCAAGTTGAATGCTGTTACCATCAAGAACAAATACCCGTTGCCCAAAATTGAAGACCTGTTTGACCAGCTGAATGGGGCCGTAATCTTCTCGAAGATCGACCTTCGGACTGGTTATCACCAATTGAAAGTCCGTGATACTGATATTCCCAAGACTGCTTTCACCACTCGTTACGGGCTGTATGAATACACCGTGATGTCCTTTGGTCTAACCAATGCCCCTGCCTATTTCATGAATCTCATGAATAAGGTATTCATGGATTTTCTAGACAAGTTTGTCGTGGTGTTTATTGACGACATTCTCATATATTCTCGGAGTGAGGAAGAACACGAAGAACATCTGAGAATTGTGCTCGGAACACTTCGTGAGCATCAATTGTATGCTAAGTTTAGTAAATGTCAATTCTGGTTGACGGAAGTCGGGTTTCTTGGACATGTAGTATCTGCGGGAGGGATATCTGTTGACCCTACTCTAGTTCAGTCTGTGGAGAAGCGTGCTGCTCCGACCAACCAGACTGAAGTCAGATCCTTTCTGGGTTTGGCAGGATATTACCGCAAGTTTGTTCAGGGATTCTCGAGTATAGCCAGACCCCTCACCCAGTTGCTCAAGAAGGATAGCAAGTTCCTATGGACGGACAAGTGTGAAGAGAGTTTCAATGAGTTGAAACATCGACTTGTGACCGCTCCAATCCTTATTATGCCGGATATCACCAAGAATTTCGACGTATATTGTGACGCTTCTAAGCTTGGTCTTGGAAGCGTACTTATGCAAGAAGGGAAAGTGATATCTTTCATATCCCGCCAGTTGAGACCCCACGAGTTGAATTACCCCACTCATGACTTAGAGCTTGCTGCTGTCGTACATGCCCTCAAAACATGGCGACACTTTCTTATGGGAAGAAGAGTGGAAATTTACACGGATCATAAGAGTTTAAAGTATATCTTTACTCAACGTGAGCTCAACATGAGGCAGCGCCGCTGGATTGAGCTCATCAAAGATTATGATCTGAGTATTCATTATCACCCTGGGAAGGCAAATGTGGTTGCAGATGCTCTTAGTCGAGAGCCGGCCTCTCTAAATGCTATGATTTTAGTAAGGCAGCCCGAGTTGTGGAAAGAGCTTGACCAACTTGGCATTGAAGTGGTCAGCTATGGTATGTTGGACGCCATAGAACTTAAACCAACTCTGGTTGACCAAATCAAAGAGGCGCAGAAAGGCCAGAAAAGGATTGATGGTATTAAGGCCCGCATGGAGAAGGAGAAGGTTGCTGGGTTTACTATCGATGCTGATGGGGGATTATGGTATGAAGGCCGTATTTGTGTTCCCTCTGAGTCTGATCTCAAGCAGACCATCATGGTCGAAGCTCATGAGACCATGTATTCTATCCATCCTGGAGGAACAAAGATGTATCAAGACCTGAAGGAGAGATTCTGGTGGCATGGAATGAAGCGAGAAATTGCTTCATTTGTAGCCAAGTGCCATGTCTGCCAGCAAGTAAAAGCTGGGCACCAGCGTCCCGCTGGCTTGCTCCAGCCGTTGCAAGTACCTGTTTGGAAATGGGATGAAGTAGGGATGGACTTCATCACAGGACTTCCTAGGTCCAGCCGAGGAAATGATTCTATATGGGTTGTCGTGGACAGGCTCACGAAAGTTGCTCACTTTATTCCTGTCCGGACCACCTATCGTGGAGATCAGCTAGCTGATCTTTACATTACTCGGATTGTCAGCCTGCACGGAGTCCCGAGCAGGATTGTGTCTGATCGAGGTACACAGTTCACATCCAGATTTTGGAAGAAGTTGCACGAGAGTTTGGGAACCAAATTAGCTTTTAGCACAGCCTATCACCCACAGACTGATGGACAGACAGAGCGCGTGAACCAAATTCTGGAAGACATGCTCCGTGCTTGTGTGTTGTCCTATGGAGTTAAATGGGAAGACTGTCTGCCTTTCGCAGAGTTTTCTTACAACAACAGTTATCAGTCTAGCTTGCAAATGGCCCCTTTTGAAGCACTGTATGGACGTAAATGCCGCACACCCCTAAATTGGACTGAGACTGGAGACAGTCAGGTTTTTGGTGTGGACACTTTGAAAGCTGCAGAAGAGCAGGTTCAGCTTATTCGGGAACGTTTAAAGACAGCTCAATCTCGTCAGAAGAGTTATGCTGACACGAAGCGTCGTGATGTCTCTTTCAGCATTGGAGATTTCGTGTACCTTCGTGTTACGCCACTCAAAGGGATGCAGCGTTTCCATGTCAAGGGAAAGCTGGCACCCAGGTATATTGGACCTTTTAAGATCTTGGCACGTCGTGGCGAAGTTTCTTATCAGTTAGAATTACCTGAGGAGCTATCTGCGTTTCACAATGTTTTCCATGTGTCATTGCTCCGGAAATGTCTGCAAGTACCTGAGAAGGATCTCTCGTATCAAGACATAGATTTCAGGACCATTGATATCAATGATGATTTGACTTATCGTGATAGACCCCTGCGGGTTCTCGAGGAGATTGTGCGCGCTACCAGGAGGCGTGCTATAAAATTCCTTAAGATTCAGTGGACGAATCATTCTGAGGAAGAAGCTACCTGGGAGCGTGAGGATGATATCAGGAAGGAGTTCCCTGATTTTCTTAAAGCCTAGACCCGCTAATCTCGGGACGAGATTCTTTTAAGGGGGGGAGATTTGTAACACCCCTGTTTTTAAGCCCTTGTTTAATATTAAATTAGCAAGCCTCTTAAGACTTTTGTAAGACAATTAAGTGGACAACATGTTTGTGTAGTCATGTGTATCTATGCAATATAAGTGGTGTGTTTCTTTTCACTCATTTGAGGATTTTTCCTGATGATTGATTATTGTCTGCCTGATGTTTTTCAACTGGAAACCCTAAGAAATTCCTTTTCAAAGCTTGGGGGATACTTGATTCACTCATGATAACATTATTTAGTCATGTCTTGACCAAGGAAACACTTTGGTTGGGATTTAAATAGCTTTGGGAATTTATTTCCTATTTAAACATTTAGCAGAAAAACAACTTGACTAGCTGTTTTCCACACTTGTTTTCAAGAATCAAACATATTTGATTTGTTGTTTTCTTGTGGTATTATGGTTGAACATGTTATGTAGTACAACTATATGCCACTGGTTTGAATTTAGCACTTGGAAAACAACCTAATCCATGATTGTTTTTCTAGTATAAAAATATTGAAAAACCATTTCTATTTGGAAAACAGAAACATAGCTTTTTGGGCAGTTGTTTTCAGAGGGTTAACCAACTCTTTTTCTGGTGTACTTGTTGTTTTCTCAAACTAGATAGTACATATAACAATTGGCAACTTGAATTTCCAAAATCCAAGTTCAATTGCCCAATCAAACAGAAGCCAACTTTTGCTTCAAAACTCTGTTTTTCCAACACTTAGTGAAAATTTCACTAAGTCTTTTACTGAATTTTTCTGAAAACTGTTTTTGGACAGAACTTTGGAGGTTTGTTTCTCTGCCAATTCTTCATGGATTTGAATAAACTTGGTGTCTATTTTGATTGCCTTGAAATGCTCTGTAACCCCATGTGCTAGTTGGCCCGAGTGGTGCCTTAGAGTAGAAGGAAAGAGGAGGGAAAGTAGGCTCGGGTAGGAGGGGGGTGTGCTAGTGGCATGGCCTAAAAATCGTCATGTCTCTCCACCCTAGCCCCACTGTGGTGACTAGTGATGTTAGGCACCGCCCCTGGCTCGAGAGGGAACGAGAAAACGGCCCCCCCATCCCTCAGCATGCCAGCACGCACACACACTTGTGCACCCGAAGAGCACGCCCGCGAACCCGTGTCTACAAAGCCCCAACGGCATAGCCGTTTCGCCACAGTCATCCGCCACCATCCACGCCCCCACCCACGAAATTTCAGGCCGTGCCTCGCCGTGTGCGAGCGGCACGAGCTGATTCTTCCCGCCGGCCACCGCGCGATCCACCGGAGGAGAACGAGCCAACCCGTGCGTAAGAGCACGACATTCTTGCATGAACATGCTCTCCGTAGCCGTGGCCACCCCCCTGACACCCTCCGCGATCCTTTCGCTTGCAGGAGTACCCGTGCCATCGCCGCCGTGTCCGCCGCGCCCTTGCGGAGAGGAACTCGTCGCCGGGGAAACGAACGCCGCCACCACCGCGCCTCCAGCCTCCCACGACCCCACCGCCTCCACGCGTCGCTCCACGGGCCCCCTAGGTGAGCCCTCTGCCCGTCCCATGCGTGCCCGTAAGGTGTTCGGCGCGGGTCTTGTCGCGTTAGGCGAGAGGAGGAAGAAAGAAGCGGGACCGTTGATCGCGAGATCAACGGCCACGCTTGAACGACCGGTTCCCGCGTCCCCCGCCCCCGCGCGCGCGCAGCCTGGGCTGGCCTAGGTCCTAGCTGGGCCACGCGCAGCGAATCGAGCCCATCTGGGCTAGCCCCGGTTAATTTAAAACAAATTTTTTTTTTGCAGATTCATACCTGTTAGCTTTTGGCCTAGGAAAAATAGCAAACGATTTTATTTGGCCTTGCCAATTTTTGTACATGTAGCCAAACAAAATCACAACCACCTCCCTTTGGCAGAATAATGTTTTGACTTTTATTTATTTTTCTATAGCCATTTTGCCAGACAGTACCATTAAAATGGAAATGAATAGAACTTCAAAAATACAAAACATTTTTGAGCAAACTCAACTGTTTTGGAAATCCCTTATCAATACCTACCATTAGAATTTTAGTTTGCATCCAGGAGAGTTACCATTTGGAAATGCCATCCATTTTGGTAAAACATCAGTGAGCTTTTCCAAGAATTTTAGGGGGAGTTTGAGACATTATTTTTGAGTGGGACCAATTGGAGAGGCTTTGTATTGTTAAGGACTATCACATCCTAGAAGGATTTAATTTTTGGAGCCATAGGAAAAATTAGGGAGACAGAACAAGTTTCAGTACTTTTCTGCCTAATTTTTAATTCCTAGATCTTGTTTTATATGATCATTTTGTGATGTGCACCTATTGTGTTCTTGCTTGTAATGTTGTTATCTAGTGTAGTATTGATGATTACAAGTTGGTTGAACATGTTAGAATAAATGGCTTGAGTGGTAGAATTTTTAGAATTATTTTCCATGCATAGATCTTGCTCATAGCTTATTTTTCTACCTAGATTTTTGAGTAGATTTTTAGATATGTATTAGGCCTATTTTGCTAGATTAATTTTCATGGAACCAGTACCATTTTGGTACTGTTATTTTAGTTACAACACCTCTGGTTACTTGGTGTTTGAGTTTAGAATAGATATAAAATAGCATTGCTTAAGGTCTAGATTTCCTACTAGATTATACATGCATGCCTTTTGTTTTGTTTTCCACTATGGAAAAATATGATACTTTGTGGTTGAAAACAGGGGATGAAATGTCCTTGTGGCATTGTTATCCTTGTGTTACCACCTCTGTTAATTTTCCCTTAAGTATTAGAAATTGCTTGAGTATCATTTGGGTGCCTAGATTTAATTCCCTCACATGTGTGGCAATTTTAGTCTAGTTTTTCCTTGTTTCATAGCTAAACTTTTTATGTTATTTTGTGGGATCCAGTAGCATTTTGGTACTGATTATAGGAGTATTTTACCTCTGTTAGTTTGCACACTTGTGCCTAAAATTAACAAGTGAAGTATAAACTAGTCTAGTATTTTTCCCAAGTTTCTACTAGTATGAGTAGGAGTTTGTGGGACTAGTTTGTTTGTTTTGAGCATTTTTAGAAATGTGACCAGAGGCTTAATAACCTCTTTATGATCATTATGCTAGTGGAACACCCACTGGTATTTTTGTTTCATGGTGGAACAGGAGCTTGACTTATTGTCATAAGCCTTTTTCACCACTTGCATATTTTAGCTTATATTTTGGGTTTGCCATAGAGAATATTGGGGGAGTTTTTAGACATCAAATTGTGTTTTATGTGAAACCCTACTGTCTATTAACATGTGATTTACCCCACTGGTCCATGGTGCTCTTGACTTAAAATCATTAAGTTTCACCACACATAAACACTAGGAAAAAGCAGATTTTTCCACTGTGGTTTTCTTGTCAATTTTCTTAAGGGAAAATTGAATGTCTTGAGTGTTACATTTTAATTGCTTGCTGTATGTATCACTTGTAGCATTGTTTGTCTTGGTTGGCTCTGAAAGTGTGCCTTTATTTCTTTTTACGACGTTAGAAAACGAGGAGGAAGGATTTGCTGAAGAAGGGTATTGCAACTCCTGTTACTTTCAGGACCAGGACCATCACTTGTACCAAGGCAAGCCATCCTAATGCTTGCTGTATAAATACTTATCATTATCTATCATGCATGCTTTTCACTTCTGAAGTTTTCACAAAACTATACTCCCAAAACTATTTTTTTGTGAATACTACTACTATTAATATTATTAGAAGAAGGAATCATAATAATAGTCAACTTGGTATTTGCCAAGCCCTTAGCCACTAAATGGTATATACATACCATCCACCAAATTAAAACTTGGGTTCTTAAATGAACTAAATAAAATGTGCTTTTGTAAACAAATACCTTATGAAGGAAAAACCCCGGATGAAGGGTGAGACCCTGTCTACCGGAAGGATGCCATGAAGGGAAATTTTTGAGAAAGGTTTACAAAAGACACATAACCTAGTCTTCGCTGGACAACCATTATCGTACTGCCACTTTACCCCAATATGGGTAGGGGCTTGATTAAAAACTTGTTATGGTTAGTGTGTGAGCTATCTCAAAGTGCTATAGAGGATTGGATCCTCCGAACCGAAATGTCGCTAGGAGTGAGCAGACGGGACATCTAAAGTGTGGGATTAATTTTCCCTCCGGATGCAGCAGTTGGGTCTCCTGTCTGGGCGGTGTGTGACACGGCTTGCCGGGGAGGGGTAACCCCAATTGAAGAGATAGTCATGTTCTAGCTTGTACATAGTGGATAGTCAAGATCAGTTATCTGATGTTCCCATAGGTTGGGAATAGTCCATGGTTGTTTCATGGCGGATTCTGGATCTAGTGGAAGTGTGTACACCTCTGCAGAGTAAAACTATTTCGAGATAGCCGCGTCCTCGGATATGGACGGTTGAATGGCCATGTAGCTAGTATTGTGTCAACTTTTCAAAAAGAGGTTTTTGAAGGACAGCTTTGTACCTGCGAGGTACTATGGAGGAATGACTTGGTATCTGCGAGATACCGAGGAGGAGGAAACTATTATTACAAGTTTCTGAAAAGAAAACTTTCTTTTCTAAAAGACTTATAAAACCTCCAAGATATGTGATATCTACGAGAGAAAAACTCTATTATTTTACCTGATTTATCCATAAAGGACTAAACTTGAAGAATCAACCATGATAAATATTTTATCTGTCATGGGTAGCTGAACCATATGCATGGCCTACCCACTCCACCAAATAAGCATGTATGCATTATTGTAAGATCATAAAGGATGTCTTGTTGAGTACATTCAAATGTACTCATTTGGTTTCGCCCCTGGTATCTACTTATCAGACTATGAGGAGCCACCCCAGGAGGAGTTCTATGAGGAGGAGTTCTACGCTGATGGCCCTGCGAGTTAGGATCGTCTCCCAGTCAGCAGCCTGTAGGATGAGGCGTGACTCGGGTTCTACTACGCTATGCTTATCGTCTTCCGCTGTGTTTATTTTGAATGTCTGTCCTGTGTGACAGTTATCAAGAACTTGGTCATGTGACCATTTATGTAAGACTCTATTATTCGTGTAATGGATGATGTATTCTGTATGCCAACTACGTATGTTGTTCACAACTGGTTATTCTGGGATTGTGAATGAATGCATATGAGGGGTTCTGAACCTTCCGGTTTGGGGCCTCTACAACTTTTATTAATCAATTCCTCTCAAGGTTGGGATTTTCAGCAATGAGTTTTAG